>VZSZ01011366.1:110290-124982 GCA_013398815.1 Ibidorhyncha struthersii | reverse complement strand
CACGTCCCCAGTGGGATTTGGCCTAAACCACGACAGCAATGCTAAGAGTTGATAAATGTCAGAGCTACCTCTTCTTTCAGACATGTTAGCTGCGTACAAAGATTAGAGTTTTGTAAGGATTTGACAAAGCCCAGGGAGTCAAACTGTTGTTCAGATCCATTGGCTGCTTTTGAAAACCTCAGCCATAACTGTTTCTTTTTCAGCAAGGTTGTGCGCTATGCTCTGTTTATGTTCTGAAATCACTGATGGAAAAACATTGTTTATTTTGGGCCAGAGTTAAAGCTGTAGTGGTGTGATGAAATATGCATTTCCATCTGTTTGATCAGAATAATCCTCTTACATCTATAATGTATTCAGCATAAGCGTTATGATATCTTTAGCCATTAATTCCCCTGACATTAAGTGTTTGGGATTTAAATATGAGGTAGCAAATTAGTGCATGGTTGCACTTAGCAACTACATTTAGTTTTCAGCAAAAAATCTCTGTTTTTTTTTTTCTCTTGGAATTTCCCAGGTTTTGTTTCTTTCCTTAGATACAGGAATAATGAACCAAATTATTGAATCAAAAAAACTGATAAAAGAGTGATACTAAAGAAGATTTTATTTCCTTTCCCAATTTTGAGGTCACCCCTGGAGGAGTCCATAGGTTAAAAGGCACTGCCTGCAAGTATAAAACCAGAGTGCTTCTCAGAAAGTTTGCACAGACTGCACTACAATGCCAAGAAACAATTCATCTCCCCGGTATCTCGGCTTTCACTGTTGAAAGATTTCATCAATAGCAGAATCTCTCTTCCATTGCTACCTTTATAAAACTTTGGTGCAGACATGTGAAAGTTCCTTCCCATCTCACCTCCCCAAACCGCTCTTGATATCTTTGCTCTCTCACTCGAAGAGTCACATTCCTTCTTAGGAGAGGATTTAACTACTCATTTAACGTTTTAGTATTTATTTTAGAGCTGCTGTCATAAAACAGGATGTCAGTAGTTTCCTGATTTATTGAGTCAGTTTTCTTCACTGTCTTTCTTTCCATTTCTTCACTGCATTACAGTCAAACTCTACACATCTTTGAACTCACAACTTTGAACTTGCATAAGCAGCACTGCCTTAATTTCCTCCTCATTCTCCATTTTCTTCTATTTCTCCTAGTCTCTTTTCTTGATTCTCCTGCTGTCCTGATTTTATTTTTTTTTTCCAGTTGGGTATCCTTCATCTCACATAATGTTTAACACCTTTCAATGAAAAATCTGTCCTCTTACAATCCAAAATCTTGTGCAACAGATTCTTTTGTTTCCAAAAAAATAGAACAGGAATGAATTATCAAAGTCCAACTGTACCACTGACTCTAACTTCCACATGTTCACATAAAAGTTTTGAGGTTTGTTTCTGAAAAAAAAACAAACCTGTCATTCAAAGGCCTTTTCCCCATAAATAATTCACATTTGTAATTCAGTTTCTGCATTCAAGGACATAAGAGTCATGTAACAATTATGTGATTTCTAACATCTATGTCATTCTCACATTAATTTTAGTCATCACAGGGATTCTCAGAGAGTTCTCCAGTTTTGGATCATGTTCTTAGCATGTTCCTGACAAAAATAAGAAGCAGCTATATAATTCATAGGTAGAGTTTTTTTATTTCTTTTTTCCACAGTGTAAATGAAGCCTTTCGAGATTTTAACAACCCATCTGGCCCTTGCCAGAGGAGATGAGACTGCAGTGAGACTGGCCCCAGAAACAAGCTGCAATTCCCTTTTTAGTCTACCTGAAGCATTGATAGTATCATCAATAATGTCAGCACAGTAATGGGCTTTGTTAGTTAACTTGTGGTTCTCTGCAAGCTCACTGGCTATGAGCTGGGAAAAGATCTTAGCATTGCCAATAAACAACAGCTATTAAAAAAATACTGTGTTGACAGTATTAGTATTTTAAACGAAGAAAGATAAACCTTATCAGGACACAGTGCTCATATCCTGTCCTGCTTCTGGAAGATAGTCCTGTCTTAAACAATTACTTTTATGTAGGTCCCGAGATTTCCACTGCAGTCTTCTATGGATTTAGTTAAAGGTCACATGTGGTAGGTGACCAATTTTTACTGGTCTCTTGGGTAGCGGCTTAAGACAGGATTCACTTTGTCACACTGGGTAGGTCAGACTTTCAGGGTCAAAGATAATTGCTATACTCCTTTGAAAGAGGGGCACTACCAAGAAATAAAAAGTAGGTTTGTGAACATAGCTAAGAGACGTGTTAATTGTCTGTTATTCAAGCTAAAGCGCATTGCTTGCTCATTAAGTACACACCGAACAAACAAAATGGATGTACACATGAAGGGTCAGAAATTTTACAACCCTCACTCTCAAATAGAACGTCACAATATTTTATTTGCTTAGCCTACAAAAGAAATGCAATAATCTAAAGGTAACTCCCTTTTAAAAACACCACATTATAAAATCCTACTTACTCTTGTGATAGGAAAATAAACCAGTCTAGTTAAATATGATTATTAAGATACTAGACCAAATATTATCTATTATTATTGTGTCAATCTTCTCAGTAAAAACTAGACAAGTATATATTTTGCCTAGGCAAGTAAATTTTCATAACTATTTCTGCAGCATGGATTTTTGTTTATAAAGGCTAAATATTAGGTGCTATGCATATACTACTGGGAAGCTAAAAGACATTTTTCATCTCATTTGTTATTTCTTTCCCTTTCTTTTATTCTTTTCTTATGCTCTTGGTAAGAACTGAAATAGTATGAAAAAAATTTTGATATAATGTGTCCACTCAGGCAGGATTCTCTTCGTAAAACATATTTGTGGGGATATTCCTTCCCCAAATCAGCTACAATTAATTTACCATTTTGTTCGCAAAGGATATTGGGAAATTAGATTTGATTTCTTTTTGTTCACTGTGCTCAGCATATACACAACTTATCATTTCCTTCATCCAAACTCTCCTTATACTCTCAGCCTGAAATGAAGATTATTTTTTTTCAGTGATAACAGAGCTGCTCTTAAAGGATACAATAAGATTTTGCAATACTTACATTTATTTATAGCATCTATCAAGTCTCTTTAAATAGATCCTTTTCTCTGTGTCAAGCACAATTCCGAAAGATTACACAAGCATCTGTATTTTTCTATTGCTCCTCTATAGGTTTGTAGGTTAAACTAAGAACTAACAATTAAGGTTTTATTCTCCTTGTAAATAATATTCTATTAAACCAATAAAGAGTTGTACATAAAAGAAATACTGCTAAGATGTGTAGTAATACCTTCTTCACCATGAAACGATACTATTTTGAACCAGTAGCAACCTAATTAAGAGAAAAGCCTGGCACAAAGTAATTTGTTGATGTACTTCAATATCAAAGGTTTGGGGATGATTTGGAAATTTTGATAAATAGAAGACATGCTTGTGGATCTGAAATTCAAATTTGCTTTAAGATATCATCATGAATCACTGACTAAAAGACAAATGGTTTGAATCTCAATCGACCCTTACCAATTTTTTTTGCAGCGTAACGGTATTCAGTATGGTTAAGTTTCTTTTTCTTTTCTCTTGAAATAAGGGAAACATTTGGCTCTTTAAATATCTCCTCTCAGTGTTTGATTCAAATTACAAAGTTTTGAGTTTTTTACTTAAAAATATAAAAAATAATGCTATGAATCAGACCACCACCAGCAGCTAATACTAACGTTCCTATAAAAAGATAAGAAGGACATAAGCAGACGTATGATTTTCTTGGCATATTACTCCAGCCTGCAGCAGTTTGCAAGTTTCTGCGACAGAGTTTGCACTTGGATCATCGTATTTAATAGTCACTGCTGGACCTATCTTCCATGAGTTTTCTAATTCATCTGGAACCTATTTATGTACCTGGTTTCACCAATATCCCATTGCACACTTTAATTATGCAGCATCTGACAAATAACTTCATTTGGTTTGAAACCTTCTTCTTGAATTTTAATCATATTCTTATTAAAATAATGAATATGAATTCCTTAGTGACCTCTTAATATGTTTTATGATGCTATTTTTTTTTTTTCCTCTGATACTGCTAAAGAGACACACAGTGGGCAGACAAAAAAACAGAGAACCCTCATCAGTTCCCTGAATCTTTCAGGGGCTTCTCAGGAGGTTTTGTAAGGTCTGGTAGCTCTCACATTTGAGATATGATACTGAAATCAAGTGTGAACAGTGTAAAAAGCTCATGAAACCTGGATGTATTGGAAAATTACATAGACAAAAAAATTTGGTCTGAAAGAAAAAATGTTTCCAGATTTCCTCAATCTTGAAATTATTTTACAAATCAAAAGTGGCTGATGTTATTTATCAACAACAGAACAAAAAGTCTCAAAGAAAAACATCAGAACATCACATCAGCTGACCAGCCGAGTCACAACAAGCTGCATCTCTGAATTAATAATTTCTTTTAGACTTGTACGAAAAAAGCTAACAGCAGGATATTTTTGCAAAATAAACAAGTTTCAGACATTTTTGTTCAATTGCAGTAGTTTTGCCTTCCAAGCTTGATGTCTAGTTCAATATTACTTTTCCCCAGCAGAAAGGGAGGAACAGGGAGAGAGAGGGAGACATCCCTTCTCCCGCCCTTAAATAATTTTAATAAGAAAAGTATTTTTTTGTGTTACTTCTGTGAAAGATGGAAGTATTTTCCGTGAACACACTGGTAACTGCTTAAAATCCGTTTTCCATTGAAAGGGTGAAAAATCAGCATATCATGGATGCAGACATAACAATCCAAGCCCTGTCATGGACTGACTAAAGGAAATGTTAAAATCTGTCTATCACAGCTATCCAGCTGGGAAAAAAAGATATAATGGATCTAGCATGCAGATTCACTAGAGTTTAACTGGATATTAGGGTTCAGCAGAAGACTATAAGTGTATTAAGAAATCATGGAGATGCTAATAACTTCTACCTAAGTTATGATTAAACAAAATGCAATTAAATCAAGAATGTCAAATAACTTCTAGTAAAATCTTTGAGAACAAAGTCCTTCTCTCTTGATTTAAAAGTCTTAAAACTCCATCCAAATGTCATTTTATTCATGTATTCATGCTCTATCTTGCATCTCACCTTGAGCTTCTAAGAAACTTCAGAGCATTTACAGAACATGTCTCACTGGCACCTAATATGTCCTGTCCTTTGCTGGCCGGTGTTGGTGACTAACTTTGCTTTTGCAGGCTTGTTTCATGCACTCAAAACTATCTCTATAGAGCTTCTGTTCAGTGAACAAAATAAATGCTTGATTCTCAACGGAAACACCAACAAATATCACAAGAGAACAGTAATGCACAGAGCGGTAATGTGTGGAGCAATGCTAGAGGCAGCTGGCTTCTGACATCCTTTATTTTGTTCTCAGAATGAGAACTAAACCACTGGCAAAGTCTTCCGGTCGGTGAAGGAGCCAACTTGGAAGGTTTCCCTATCTGAAACATGTCGCTTACAGCATGAAACAGGAAAGCTGAGCAACTGGTCTGCACTATAATTAAGTTTGAACAATAACCAGTCATGGTTTGATCACCAGTTTATTTTGTCCAACCTGGAATTTGCCATAAACTCAAAAGCCTTCCAGTGTTGCTTCAACTGTGAGGAGTATGTTTTGTTCTGTTGGCAAATAAGAACCTCTGGTCCAAAAATAGCAGGTTAAATTCCCTGCTGGCATAACTCCATTAATTTCAGGGAAGTAGGACTGGAAGAGAACTTGTCCAAGAAGGCCTAAATGAGGATCTAAATTAGATATGAGACGTCAATAAAGCTTTCTACCTCCCCCTACCCCCACCCCTTACTCTCCAGGGACAGGTATCAATTGCTAAAGTTGCACTAATTTCCAACTGAGACATGACAATTTGCACAGATTGAGGATGTAACTCTAGGTAGCAATGTTATTTTCCAGGAGTAGAGTAACACCCCACAGTGTTGTCAGAAGAGGTTGCATTTAGTTAACATGAGATACAGAGAACTGTAGGACAGATAGTGCCACAATGTTATCAGTTAATAATATCCTTTAAATAATTCTAATTAATCTCATTTCAGGGAAATGAAATGGTCTTTTGATTTCCTGTAAATGGCCTTCCTAAGTAAGATCAAAAGTCTGCCTAGTCCAGTATTCTGTTTCAAACTGTAATGAAAAGTGAAGACGAGGTGAAGAATTGGAACAGTAGGGTAAACATGTAGCAATCTTTCCTCAGAATGCTTCTACAGACTCCAGTAATTTGGGGTCCAGGGAGAGGGGCACTGGAAGCCAGTGAAATCATGGCAGTTGTAAGTGAAAAACTCAAGTCATGTTCAGGACAAATATATAATTAATTCTCCAAAACTCAGTCACTGCAGAATTCAGATTTTACTGCATGTTTTCAACAGAATTGCTGAATTTTGTGTCTTACATTTTTTTCCAGATATAATACTATAACAGAAAATAGCATTCGGCATGAATGTGTTATCAAAAGTGACTGATGCAAATAACTGATGTTACTGAAATACTTAAACCAAAGTCAAAATTCAAACCAAAGTAATACAATGCAATATCAATTATGAAGTCCTTTCTATTTCAATATCATTACTATTTTATACTAACAAAGACTTTTTAGGTAACGTGTTAAACAATTAACATGCAGCATACCTCAAGCTGCTTAATTTGAAAATCACCTAAAATTTCAGGGAAAAAAAAAGAAAAGAAAGAAAACCCCCAGACATCCAGTATGATTGAAAGCGGTGAACTTGATCAATTGGTATATGTAGAAGTCTTAATGTTTCCTCTGATGATTCTGTCATCTGGTCTGTGTCTTGTGGCTGTTCTAAGGCATATTTCTAAAAAGCTTTCAGCTTTAGAAATCCATCACACCCTTTATAGGTTCTACTTTTGGGGGTTTAGCGAACAGCAGTGGCCCATGAACAACAGGATGACTAACACCTCTCCAGATCAGTGTAAATTAGATACACAGATGTAAAATCTGATAAATCCAGTAATACGGGTAACATGATATCTAAACAATAGGTCGAAAATTGTTGGCAAAATGAACTAGTGAGGGTTTGGTTTGGGGTTTGTTTTTGGAAGGCGGAGGAGGGATTCTGTGTCTTTTTTTTTCTTTTAATTTTACATGGCAAATTCACTTGCAACATCACAGTAGATTTATGAAGGTTAGAGTGAAAATGTTGTTCATAACAAGAAAAACAAAGTCAATAATGGTAGATTGTTTTGGAACAAAACCTGAAGACCACTGTTGTTCGCAGCTGAGGCGTGCATCTCTATGGAGGGCAGTGAAGTAGTCAGAAGTGTGAGAACCAGTTGTCTGAACTCATTCAGCCAACTTTAACCATTTAGTATTGTGCCAGTTTGCTCTTTCCTTTGAAAAATAAAAAAATACGTACTTATTAGATACAGGTTACTTTGTTACTGGTGAGGGTTCTGGGGGACAAGTCTTAGGAGGAACGGCTGAGGGAACTGGGGCTGTTCAGCCTGGAGAAGAGAAAGCTGAGGGGAGACCTTATCACTCTCTTCAAGTACCTGAAAGGAGGTTGTAGAGAGATGGGGACTGACCTCCTCTCCTTAGTGACAAGTGAGAGGACGAGAGGAAATGGGTTCAAGTTAAGCCAGGGGAGGTTTAGGTTGGATATTAGGAAAAGTTTCTTCACTGGAAGAGTTATCCAGCATTGGAATAGGCTGCCCAGGGAGGTGGTGGATTCGCCATCCCTGGAGGTGTTTAAAAAAAGGGCAGACGTGGTACTTGGGGATATGGTTTAGAAGTGGTTTTGTCAGGTTAGGTTAATGGTTGGACTCGATGATCTTAAAGGTCCCTTCCAACCTTAACAATTCCATGATTCTATGATTCGTTTTCTATCTGGCATCCCAACAGATGTATTTAAATAATACAAAATTCAAGAAACTGGAGACAAAAATAATATATAGACAGACATATAGATATATGCTGATAATAAATGAGAGACGAGAAATTTTTGCTGGCTGTGTTAATATTGCTCTAAGAGTTAACATCAGCAGGGCTGAACAAGCTTTTGAAAGGCTCAAGTCAAATAAAAAGTAACTTCCATGAAGGAATGCACAGCTTGCTTAAAATTATAATAAAACAGTTTTAAATGAAAGAAAAGAAGGGAAATATTATATCTGATGTTACATGACATTTGGTGGAGATGCTCACTTTTGCTTTAAAATGTTGTAGCAAGATAGTATTCTGTATTTTCTGATATACTTTTAGGTAAGTACTTTAGAATTAAGATCTTGCTATGCTGTTTCAGCTATTTGAGTTTCCATACAATTTTAGGCCAGGTGCCTCGGATTCATTATATAGGTAGTATTATATCTATAATGCCTTACCCCCTTGCTCAGAAATAAATTCAGTCTTGGCAAGCATAATTTGTCTTTGGGTCATTATTACCATCAGTTATTTTCCTATCGAAATAAAAGTTCACTGCTGACTGGAAGGACCTTACATTTAGAAGGTCTTCAGCAGCATTGGCAAATAAAATAGCTTTCACTGGAAGGCTGTTAGAAGGAGCAGAGAAATGAACATGATGCTTGCTGTATTATTAACTATTATTTGTGTGTCTAGGGCTGTACCTCATAGTACAAAAATATTGTATTTAAGCATGCAAAATATAATTAAGATTGGTTTAATTAAAGAATAGAATTATACTTGCTCATGTTCAAAAGAGAAAATAAATAAAATGAACCATTGTAGAGGCCTCATTGATTTGCGCAACGACAGAAGTCATTAACTGAGCCATGGTTAAATGGCACTCATCTGCTTCCAGAGGAAACAGGCCTGTGCTGTAGGTCTGTGATATATTTCAAAGTATTTTGCTTTTCATGCATGATATGTATGAAATGTGCATTCTTTTGACTGGTAGCACAATCAGCAGGACGTATTTTGACAGCTAAATGGCAAATTTAAATGCGACTTTCTTTTCAGTGCTCTGGAATTTTTTGGTTTTTGTTTTTTTTCCCCCTGAATGTGCAATATAGCCCTGCTGAAGGTTTTAAATATCTCACACGGCTCACCCATAATGTATCACTCCCTGCATCTAGATAAGTGTCATCATGTCCATTAAGTGTAAGTTGAACGTGCTGCTCTGTTATGATGTATTGTCTCAGGAATGTCTTCAGACTTCATCGCACGGTAATTGCCGTACCCATTACTGCTGGAATGCCTAGACAGAGCAAATTTAAGGGACTAGGGACTTTCCTTGTCTGAGAGAACAGAGCATATTTTATGTTTAAGTGGCAAAGTCAGTTAAAATGTTTAACTTTGCATGAAATTTTGTTTGGGGGAAGATCTAACTCCACAGTTTTAGTGGCTAATTAAGAAAAATCTGTTAGAAGACATTACTTTGCAGTTTTACAGTCCTCATTACTGAAGGGTTTCAAAGCACTTTACAACTGGTTCCTCAGCTAGCAGGAACTGCTTTCATGCACAGATTTCACAAAATTATTTTAATGGACTTATAACAACATTATAAAGTATTTAAGAAACCATCCTGATGTCACTGTGCTTGGTTTCATTATGTCCATTTTACAGAAAAGTGGAATGAGGGAGAAAGAGATTAGAAAGCAATACTAATATCACCTATTTTTAAGGGTGGGATTTAGTTTAAGATTAAAACATCTAAATTTAATGTTAGTCCAGCATAGGACTTAGTTACATGCACATAAGAGGGCTTATTGTGCCGCAGGATATCAGACATCCACAAGGTGCTGGCCCACGAATTACAAGAGTTATCTATTTGAATGGTACCTAATCATGATGAATCTCAAAGGTATTAGACACATATGTTTGCAATGTGATTTTCACCACAGTCATCTTCTGTAGACTGAGCTGAATTATCCTCCGGGTGTCACTGATGATGTCCTCAATGTAATTGCCCAAATGCATGTCTGGTGCCAATTAGGTTGCCATAGGGGCTTCCATCCAGCATGCAGCTGCCACTCTGCAAAGTCTAAATCTCCCTTGGTCTTTGTCATTTTTGACAGCTCCATGCAGTTTTCCTGGACACCCTAAGGCAATTCAATCGGTCGTTTTGCATTTTGGAGTTGACACCTAACTTACATGCAGACTTCTGCATTTAGTATCTGGAGCTTAATCCCACCATACATGTTTACATTTGAGGCACCCAATTTGAGATCCCTTTGCAGTTAATGGAGAGGAATAATCACTTTTGGGATATGAATCATCTGTTGAATTTGTGCATCTACCATAGGATGAGAAGAAGCATAACTGTCTAAAGTCAAGTCACATAAATTCTGTCCCACTTGACTAAAATAGCACCAAAATTCTCCCTGAAAGCTAAACATCCTCTCTGCGTGACCTGGTATTTGAAGTGAAGAAAAGTCTACTGCAAACCATACCGTAACAGCAAAAGAAGATAACAAAACCAAAAGCAAAGAGAACTTATAAGGGTCCTACTAAAAGCAGATGAGAGGAATCTGAACACATAAGTATGTGTGGCTGCAGCATGGACGAGGAAATGAGAACAGACTTTAGAATAATACAGCAAGTGTGACTACAGCTAAATAATTCTATATACAGCTTCAGAAGTTGCTACCTGCATTTCAAACCTAAAAAGGGGCTTGTCTGCCTGAGAGCTCATTTTATTTTTTGCCAGGTATGACCTATTAAAATATATTAAGTTTCCCTGTAAGCTTTGTCTCACTGAATAGCTCTTCACTCACTACAAGGTCTTATACCTACGAAAAAAGACCTTAAAACATTACAGAACGGTCAGTCAGAAATGGTGTAACCTTCATAGCTAACCTGTCTGAAAGTTTAAACCCTTCTCTGCTTTTGTATATTAGCCAGATGACTTCCTGAGAAAGATGGATGTGTAAAACACTTAAATTATATTTATTCCCTAATTCATGTCTATTAAAGTACAGGACAAAGGTGGCTCAGTCTTGAAAGAAAAAATGTTACCTGAGCCATAAGAAATGAAATTAACCTGAAGACAGGTAAAGAGGTAAACTTGTTGTTGTTCTGACTGCAGGGTTAGGTGTGATGTTTGGGATTCTTGTAAGCTCCAAAACGAGCATGACTGAATTAGTTGTGGCATTTGCCTAGGTCTGTCTTGTCATGATGTAGATATGATTACATTCTTTATTGGTCATTACCTCCTTGCTTATACAATAAAAAGCTGGAATGTAGATATAAAGACAAAAACAATATAAAGATAAGAAATAACTGTATAAAGACAAAACTACCAATGCTTTATCACACACTACAGAAACAGACATTCTTTCCTTAATTATAATTTAGATCTCAGAATTCCCATTGTTTGGAGGAGGGGAGAGGTTAGGAGTGAGAATTAGGAGGGAGCATAAGTTTTTAAATTAATACCAGTGTCAATCGGGAAAATAAGGAACACATTTCTCAAATAGGACCTCTTCGTTCACGTCAAAGTAATAGTAATTACATTCTTTTCCATGTTATTCAAAACACTGTCTTGTTCTTACAACACAGTACGCCTTAAAATACTCAGAATTTATGTGAGAGTGGTCTAAGAGTGGTCAAACGACAGAACATTTCTTTAAGGAAATTAAAAACTATGATTATTGACATCCTGGCAAAGGCTTGCAGCTGGTCTACTACTATGGACTAAATCATACAGAATTTGCTTATATTTCAGTTATGTTCTCTCTCTTCAGAACTGAAATGTATATTTCCAGATCTTTAATGATGCTTTACCTCTCAGCTCAGAAATTATTCAGCACTGAAGACTATGCAACAAGGTTGTGGTACCAAACTTTCTAGTAAGTAATGAAAAGATAGTGATATATTCAGACTCACCTTTTCATTTAGAGGATAATAATTTAAAGATTATCTCAACATCCCTGGCATTTACTTTTTATATTCTATAGGTAAGCAGAAATTCTTTTGAATACACAAATAAACAAAGTCTTGGTGCTATCTCAGAAGGAAAAAGTGAACAGGCTTGAACTATGTTAAAGAAGATTAAAATTATATTGAAGACACACAGGAAGATAAACTTTCATCATTATTACTGCAGGTTGCTTAGGATATGTATTAAGGGGAAAGCCAGAGGTAGGAAGCTCAAAATGAATATATGTAAATTCCCACATAAACCTGTTGTTTGGGCACATTCTCATGTCTGTGTTCTGGTGGATGCTTTTCCCACTTCATTTTGCAAATCTTTTCCCTACCACAGAAAACCAGGCTGGGATTTATCTTGTCTAGTTTCAAGCATCAACATTACAGACATCTACATGTGGGACAGCCACATGCTGAGGTTGACTGACTTGCTGTAGTCATCTACGTGAATTGCCTTCTTTGGCTTTAAAGGGAGTATAGAATGATTAGCATACATAGTAGATGTCTACATTTCATCACATGAATCTCACCCTAAATAATGACAGAGACAGTCACTGAAGTACATATGTAATACCTGATATATGAAAAGCATCAAAATCACTGAAATGAAAAGGTGCTTGTATTTGGAAAATAGGCCTATAGATGGCTTAACCACCTGTTCAAAGAGCTGTATGAGGTGCCGCTGTGTCAAACTGAAAAAAAACCCAAAACAATTAGCTTGTGGGTTTATTTGCCCATGATGTTGTTTTTGTTGTTTGAGTGACGTCCAGAAAAAATTTGGTAGAAACCCCTGACAACCAAAGGCAGATGGAACAGACAGAAATCAGTGGACAGTATCTGCCAGGTACTGCGAACTCATTTAGACCCATAAAAGTTTAAAGCACACAGGGTTAGTGTGCTTTAAACTAGATGCTTCAGTACCCAGCATCGAGTGCAAGATCAGCAGAGACCGTCTAGTAAGGAAGAGTACAATAATTCAAGCCTGTTATAAGCCAATAATGGTCCAGAATTACTCTCTCACTACTGTTATTTTATCTCTTGAGTTCTGACTTTCTAAGCACCAGCCTAATTTGAGTTCAACTAATTTATCTTTTCCAGTCATTAGTAGCCCAGCAACGATGCAGAGTAGATTTAGAAAGAAGTTTGCTCTTTTCCTTGTTCTTTAGGAAGGATTGAAAGCATTCCAAAGATGAAGCAATTAACAAAGAAGAAAGAAAACTGTGTGTTTTCTTTGTCTCCCAAACACTTACAAAATTGTATCATAGAAATCTAAGATCAGGGAAGAAAAGACAGTTTTGAAGGGAGAGTCAAGAAAATTGTTAATCCCTACCCTATTCCTTGGGCAGAGGGAATCAAATAAGAAAGCAGGTCATTGCAGGCCCCTAGGAAATTCCCTCAAGCTTTGGAATTCATTACTTTCAGTTCAATATTTCGTATTTTTTTCTTTTATTCTAATTACAAAAGACTTAAAAATCTCCCACAAGAAACATAAAATGGTTTTAGAAACCATGGAAGTTCTGAAGCTATGCTTTCTCAGCAGCACAGTAGCTTCTTAATGAATTAAATGAATTTGAACTTCTCGTTATGCTTACCGTGGAAATTCTCAAGAAGGGCCATTTCTTCCAATACCTCATGAAGGTTCAAGGCTTTACGGTTATCAGGAGTTGGTATATCAGGAGTATATGAGTTTGATTCCAAAGTTTACAGACTCTTTGTCCCATGGCCATTTGGGGATACCAGGACAACAAGCAGTACTGAACTTAAGAAGTGGGAAAATAAGGACTCTGGTTGGTAGCATATCTCCAAAGCTTCCAGAGTTTCCAGGCACATAACAGCCTTCTGGCAAAGATGTGAAAAGAGATGCTCTGAAAAGCCCTCTGGAAGGTCTGGGTTCCTGGACCTAAGTTTATAGAAACTATTAAAACCCAGCCACTTCAGTATCTCAACAGGATAGAGTGGGCAGCCTTTCAGTGGAACCCAGCCTGTAACAGTCAAGGTTTTGTGTAGCTCAAGATATTTAGTAGAAACATTTAGAGGTAATGAAATTGATGTGTTTTGATCAAACTTCATTTTGTAAAGGAAAGTTCTGATCTTCTTAACAATTGGGTGTTTTATAATACTTTGATGTTTTTAATCATGCAAGAATCAAATACCATTACAAAATTATGGGTTTCTTGTAAAGTAATGGAAAATTTAGTTACAGTGCATAGCCAATATTCACAAAAGCAGAAAAAAATCATACCATAGAGGCTTATTTCCCACAACTTTTGGTAAGATTCGAACACATGATCAGAGTTATCAATGAATAGCAGAAAATATTTGTATGTTTGCTCTTAGCTAACAACTTATGCAGGATTATAAATATAGTTCAATGTACTTGAAATTTATAGGCATTTGGACATTGAAGAAATGATCAAAATATCTACTCCCATCTGCTGACCATTATCAAAATATTTCCGTCTCTGCTCCGAACTGACACAGCCATATTTCTGGTTTGTTCTTAAAATGCTTGGAATCCAAGTGTGTATGGTACGCAAAAGTTTTTCCTTGATCCCATCAGTTTATCTAATAACACTCAATCAGTTTATCTGCTAAGTGATAACCTGTGAATCACCATAATTTTATCATGCACCTGAGACTTAACTCTCTCAAATGCATGTCACTTTTGCAAGTATTGTCTTTATGTACCTGTGGCTCTGAATGGGGGTATTGACCACTTATTTCTCTACCTAAAAACAAGTCTGAGAGAGAAAGAAACAAGATGAATATACTAAAATAAAAAGTGAATATATATACAAATAATAAAAATAATTATATATATTAAATAAATA
>VZSZ01011366.1:0-110123 GCA_013398815.1 Ibidorhyncha struthersii | reverse complement strand
GGCTGGATGGGGCTCTGAGCACCCTGGTCTAGTGCCTGCCTATGGCAGGGAGGTTGGAACTGTGATCTTCCAGGTCCTTTCCAACCGAAACCATTCTATGATTCTATGAAATATTAAATTAATATAAATTAATATAAAAATACAATGCTTTATGAACATCAGACAAAATGCTCAAGCACATTAGGAGTTACTGGTTACATTAGGAATAATGAGTCTGGTATTGTACTTTAAAAGAATCTTACAGCCTGGTAGTGATATATTCAAAATTGTCTGTTCTGCTAATCTTAGAATAGTAGAAATGGATAATTACTAAGCAAAAACCTTCTACCTTCTTATGGATATTCCCATTAAATTGTACTTTGCAGAGTGCCTGTCCCTAAAATATCAGATATTTGCATCATCGTCTTGATGATACGGGCCTATATGTTTTCTTTATAAATGTACTAGTGCCTGTTAAAAGACTACCATGAAGCAGTCAGATACAGTCATGATGAACTCGAATAAATAACTAGCTTGCTAGCTATAAGTGCCTCTTATTGCCATCACTTTAATACTCATGCCCATATGGTACAATTAGGATAATATTTTTTTTCTAACAACAAAGTATAAAATGAAGGTTTCCTATTACCGTAATGCCATAAGATTTAATGCCAATAAACATATGAAAATGTTAAGAACAAGAAAGTTCTTCCAGTAGCTTTACTTCAAAGTCAATGGAAAAAGCTCTTCATCTAAGCACAGCATGATCTTTTTTCACAACTGATACTGCCACATGCAAGGGAAAAGTACAACTGAGGAAGGATTGGCAGACTTCTTCCTATGAAATGTAAAGAAGTTCCATTTATTTTCTTTAAACCCCCACACTTTTAAATGTCTTTTGCTCCAAATTTGAGTGCCAGATTAATCTTTGGAATACGTACATCTTCTCACTTTCAAAGATGAAGCGACACTTTCTTTCCCTTTGGCAGGCAGAGGCAAATCTCCTGTTAACTTTCAGGACTTTGGGATGGAAGAACCAATGCACTTGGTGATGGAAATCAACCCTCAAAGTCCTTACACTAAGAAATTCAGGAGTTGCTCCCCACTAATATCTCACCCTAGGACATAAGAGCAGAGCTGTTCCTAGTTCTGAACCATACCAGAAGATCTGCAGTTTCTCAAGATCTGTAGCAGATAAATGCTGAAAGCCCCTCCAGCAGCCTTGGTGGCACTGATGTTACCCAGGCCCTTGCAATCTGTTTCTTGAACAAGGCTCAATCAGTGCTTCTGTAAGCAGAAAGCTTCAGAAACTGTCACTCAACACAGCAACTCTGTTTTATCTTGTTCTTAATTTAACTCTGCAAATGATAAATCAGCTAAAGAGGTATAAATGAAGGCAGATTAACCTTTGAAACTGCTACTAGGAGCTGCTGATTACCTTATTCAAGTCAATGAATCTTCACTAGAATCTGCGTTACACACACAAAGCTTTTAATACCAATATATTGAATATGCACATATTGTTACTTGCCTGCACCATCACAATCTTTTTTCAATATTTTCTTCAAATTTTTAAAAGATTCCTTTTTTTTTTGGTGTTGTTTTCTTATTTCTTTTATTTAAATTTGTTAAGAGAGGGGGCTTGTCAGAGAACAAATTTTCTTTCCTTTGAACTATAAATACCCCCCTGGTAATCATATGGATGATATACTGTGCAACAACATTATGATATACATGTATCTATTTTTTTTCTGCTTCTGCGAGGTCTGCAAAATATCAGTATTTATGTTGTACCCTTCCTCGTGACATCTATGTCAAATGACTTCCTTTAGCTTAACAGGAATGAAACTGAAGTGCTGATTATTAGCCCTCATACTAAATTGCTGCTGACTGACTTTCCTTTTCAATCAGCCTTTTCTCTTAAAGAGCTGCTGATGAAGCCTGACTGAAGACTTTGACAGCTATTCTATTTAAAAACAATTCTATTTATATACCATATGATTACATTTATAGATACACGTGACAGAACCTGGTTTCTTGTAATTAGCACATCTTGTATGAGAACAGGACTTCTTTATGTCTATATTTTCCTTTCAGTACAATGTCAGATACAAAACACAGCCCTCTCCCTCTCTGAAACTATCATTATTTCAAAGGCTTCAGCAAGAGAGAATGGAATATGGACTGTGGGCCCCATATTAATAACTACCAGCAGGGATTCACGTAGAAAAATAGTGGTTTAGAGACACAGGACAAAAAAGGGGGGTGGGGAAATAAATAATGTCTAGAGATCTAACACTTACTCTGTAGCACAAATCTGCTTGGTAATATGAAAGAAGGAAAGATAAAGGGTTTGATAGTTGTTTCTTAAGTTATTTTTGAAACTGTAATTTGGGTTTCTACTTCACATGGGATTTGGTCTATCAGATTTGTATGGAGGCACCGAAGACCATTATACTAGGTTTTAAACGCTGCCTCAAAAATTAAATTCATAGCCCTTCGTTTGGCAACAATGTTTTCTGTACACCTTTGATACCATTTCCCACAGCATTGTCCTGGAGCAACTAGCTGCTCATGGCTTGGATGGGCTTACCCTTTGCTGGGTAAAAAACTGGCTGCATGGATGAGCCCAAAGAGTTGTGGTGAATGGAGTTAAATCCAGTTGGCGTCTGGTCACAAGCGGTGTTCCCCAGGGCTTGGTATTGTGGCCGGTTCTGTTTAATATCTTTGTCAACGATCTGGACAAGGGGATAGAGTCCACCCTCAGTAAATTTGCAGGCAACACCAAGTTGGGTGAGAGTGTTGATGTGCCTGAGGGTATGAAGGCTCTACAGAGGGATCTGGACAGGCTGGACTGATGGGCCGAGACTAATGGTATGAGGTTCAACAAGGCCAAGTGCTGGGTGCTGCACTTGGGTCACAACAACCCCATGCAGCGCTACAGGCTTGGGGCGGAGTGGCTCGATAGCTGCCCGGCGGAGAAGGACCTGGGGGTGTTGGTGGACAGCTGGCTGAATATGAGCCAGAAGTGTGCCCAGGTGGCCAAGAAGGCCAACGGCATCCTGGCCTGTATCAGGAATGGTGTGGTGAGCAGGACTCGGGAAGTGATCATCCCCCTGTACTCGGCACTGGTGAGACCCCACCTCGAGTACTGTGTTCAGTTCTGGGGCCCTCACTACAAGAAAGACATGGAGGTGCTGGAGCGTGTCCAGAGAAGGGCAACGAAGCTGGTGAGGGGTCTGGGAGACAAGTTCTATGAGGAGCGGCTGAGGGAACTGGGGCAGTTTAGACTGGAGAAGAGGAGGCTGGGGGGAGATTTTATGCTTTTGCAACTACCTGAAAAGAGGTTGCAGAGAGGTGGGGGTCAGTCTCTTCTCCCAAGTAACAAGCGATAGGACAGGAGGAAATTACCCCAAGTTGCTCCAGGGGAGGTTTATGATGGATATTAGGAAAAATTTCTTCACTGAAAGGTTTGTCAAGCGTTGGCACAGGCTGCCCAGGGAAGTGAAGTAGTCATCCCTGGAGGCATTTAAAAGACCTGTGGATGGGGTGCTTATGGACATAGTTTAATGGTGGAATTGTCAGTATTAGGTTTGCGGTTGTACTTGATGATCTTAAAGGCCTTTCCAACCCAAATGATTCTTTGATTCTATGATTCCAGTTCATAATTTACAGTAGAAGATACTCTACGGAGGTTTTGTTCTGTTCTTCTCTGGATGTAGGTCTGAGTTCATAAGCATTATTATACAGCTTATTTTCTATTAAGTAATTTCTAAAGTGACAAATTGCTTTAGCTGCTCTCTGTGCTCCTTCCATATTTATAAGAAGATTTATATTTTTATAGGATTTCATAGGATTTTTAATTTTTTTTTTCCCCAGCAAAATATTTTTGCCTGTGGACAACAGCAATCATAAATAACACTGGGGTAACATATGAGCTACTGGGACCCTTACGACTCAAACACTCATCTAAGGAAAAGATGGAAAAGTGCTCCCAACATAAGTTGTTTCATAATATCTGGCAAGCTATGTGAATCACACTGTAGAGAAAATATTTGTCAAAATTATGAAGAAACAGATATAAATGAATAAGATGCTTAAGTATCTCTCTGGGCATGCAATTTCCTGTAGTAAAATGTCTTTAATGTAACAAAAGCAAAAAAAAAATAATCCCCCAAAACCAATAGCAAGATTCAACATGCAGATTTTGAAGCTGGAAATATTCTGATGAGGAATAAATAGCAATGCTGTAAAACTAATGATAGTTAATCAGGAAAATAACTTAATCCGAGAGGTGGTGCCTTGTCTCTCACATGGGACTCTTGAGATCAAATTCAGATATCTTTCTAAGGGACAAGCCCATCAAGAACCTCCAGACTAAAATCTACTATGTAGGTGGTCAAACTACTCTGCCTTAATTTCTTACATGTATGTGCTGAATTTCAACCTTTCTGAACTCAGTGGAAGAATTTTGTTTAATGCACTGGGGCCAGCACTAAGTCTGTACATATGAAGACTCCTATGCCTGCATAGACTTCTACTGAATAGAGGATACTAATTACAGTGTAATTAGATAGGTAGGAGAGAAGGGAACATGGGTGCAAGGCAGTAGAAATTATTATGATTAAAAAATGAAACCACAAAATAGTAAGTGCTTCACACGAGGATATTTGGTGCTATTAAACCATTTTGAGAGCATCACACAAAGCAAAATTATGAGAAGAGATATTAGAAAGAAATTACATTCTTACTTTCCAAAGAGGTACAGAAACCTCCTTTTAATATGTGAGACTATGGAAAAAACTTGCATAATAATTGATTTAGTAATATAAAATAGGATGTGATTTCCATTTGGTCAGTCTTCGATTTTACATCAGAAAGATTCAAAGACTGTTGGTATACTACTAATTAGTATTTAAATTTACAAAGAGTATTTGAATAGGTTTTCATTTTGGAAGACAATATGTAAAATAAGGATTTTGTTGTGGTGCTTCTTGGCTTTTTGAAGGTCAAATGTATTTGTTATGAAAACAGAACTGTCTACAGAAGTGCATAGTCATGGAACATTAATAAGGTTTAAAATTTGCTTGGATTGAGTCCTTTTCAACTAAATTTTGATTTTCAAAACATGAAGGACTTAGTACCTTTAAAACTTGAAAGAGAGATGACCGGTGAATCTTAAAACATATCCAGTTACAATCACAAATGAGTGTGTGTGTTTCTGGGAGCAATCAGCTGGTTTATAAGATCATAGACAGGAGAACACAAAGAGATACATGAATACATCTTGAAAAGTTTTTTCATGGCCAAACAGCACCAAATTGTTTCAACGATTTGAATTTAATTTTACCATCAATTCTATATCCTACCAGATTACATCTAAGAGGCACCTAAGTTCTGGATAATGGACTACAAATAACAAAATAAAAATAAAATCATAGCCTCGTGGAATTTGGCACATCATTTACTCAAAAGTTCTATCAAAATCCACATTTTGTGAAAATACATGGGAATTGAATAATTTCATGCACACAGTTCTCATTAATTTTGTTAACCATGAAAAACTGAACCAAATATATATATACAATTAATATTTTAAAACAGAATGAAAAGCATTCTCCAAAAGAAACCTTTTCCATAGTCTTTGGTATGTGAATAAAATACTTTGCATTTGTCTTGACACATTATGGGAGCAACAGAAAAACAAAAACATTTTTAGCTTTTTCCTATTGCCTATTAGAAAATTTCAGGGAACCGTTAAAAACAAAGATTTTCAAAATTATTTTTATATTGAAAAGATGTGGGGAAAAAAGTATCACTTAATGTTTATAAGTTCCTATGTCCACACTTCTTTTTTTCTTCATGTTTTGTTATTCAAACCTCTGTGAGAGATTAAAGGAAACAAGCCTTAATGCAGCCACTGTCTACATTGAGAAAAAGTTTCACATACAACTTTTCTTACTATGACTATTAGCTAGAATTGGCAAGATTAAAGAATAGGATAGAAAATGATATAGAGCCATGCAGTGGTGCAGTAACCTGGGAAATGACAAAATATGCACATGATGTTCTTCCTGTGCCAAACAGGTCTGCGAGAATGGCCAAACTTTGCCTATCTAAATACCCACATAGAATGGTTTAGGTTGGAAGGGACCTTGAAGATCACCTAGTTCCAACCCCCCTGCCATGGGCAGGGACACCTCCCACTACACCAGGTTGCTCAAAGACCCGTCCAACACTTCCACGTCCTTGAACACTTCCAGGGATGGGGCAGCCACAACTTCTCTGGGCAACCTGTTCCAGTGCCTCACCACCCTCAGAGTGAAAAATTTCTTCCTGATATCTAATCTAAATCAACCCTCTTTACGTGGGTAAAACCACAATATATTTTGCTGGTTTTAGTGAGCTAAGGGGATTTGGTATCTCCAGGTGTAGGGATTACCAGCAACTATCAGTTTTGCTTGCCCTGGGTACCTCAGTTCTTCCCCAGACATTAATTTGGGTTATTTGCAAGCCCCTAGAGCTACCACAGCCTTTCTGCAGCCAACACCAAGCAGCACGGTCAAGGGAGCTGCACTTGAAATATTGCACCAGACATGGCTCAGCAGCTTCAAGTCAGTTACTTCAGTCTTAATGGGAGAGCATGGCTAAAGTTGTTGGATGATGATGGTGTTCCTCTGTCTTTGAGACTTTTTGCTGCTTCTTATAGCCATTTTGCCTCTGACACAGGACCTGCCCAGCAAGCCAGATGGTCATAATATCTGATAAATGTTCTGAGTGAATGGAGTGGATGCTGCTGTGCATTGACAACTGAGCATCTGATGTTAAAAGTGATCTGTGTATGCAGAATAACTAGGAGAGGGAAGTATAATTGCAGGACAGAGAGAAACAGGGGTGGGGGTTTCTATAACAATGATAATGAGAATGATTAGGAGATGAAATAAAGCCCTCCTCCATGAATAGAAATTGCGAAGAATGGTGTTATTTCCCAGAGAAATTAAACAAGCAAGACAGGACATAATAAAGTGTTAAAAAACAAATGCTGTGCGGCAGGAGGAATGGGGACTACAATTCCCCCCTGGTATAAAGGAGGCTTTCAATCAAACAAGAAGGGACAATTGCTGATTATTTCTAGACAATGAATAATTAGGCTGTGCAATACACAGCTGCACAATACAAAGGGAGACTGGACAGTTATATGACTAACAACACTACTGACTTAATGATCCAAGTTTTCGGTAGGGACATAAAACCCCATAATTTGAACCAGTGTCTGTTAGCTATTAATAGCAAGTCTTTTGGAAGAAAGCAGGCTTTTTATCTTTTTTCAGCACATATTTTTTGCAGCTACTTTTCTGCAGCTACTACTGAAGACAATAGAAGATGTGATGAACCATGGGTTTGATACCTTATGACTTGTACTATACCCTCATGAAATGCTACAGCATATTTCACTACAGTATATGATAGACTTCTATTTTTGGGTACTGTTCATTGCAAATATATTGCCCTGGGAACAAGATGTAAAATGATCCAGTTCTGATAGAATTATGCAAAACCTAATAATCTCCTATTAAGTCTCACACTCAAACTCTTAACTGCTTGTCCAGCATCAGAGACATGAATATCTCCAGAAGTAACACTTTCTGTCATAAATTTTATAACTAGCAGGGAGTGCATGTGCTGGAGGTACAGAAACCAAGCCTTAAAAATTTCCACAGTCCTCTTCTTTCAGCTTAATGGGCTGACACTTCGACATTGCTCAGCTGGCTGATGGTACCTCTGTCCTGCTCGGACCTCCAGGCCACTGCAGTCTGCTTCTGATTTGCCTTCTGGTGTTCAGAAAAAGCCAACTTCTGTACTGCATGTACACCCTGAGACACACTGCACAGAGAGCTAATATGGGTGAGCTGAGCACAGTTTTCATAAACTCTGCTATTTTCCTGTTGTTCCTGGTATTTCCACGGTCCAGCAGTTCCAGGAACTGCATTTTGCATACCAATTCACTTCATGGTTTGGCTTTTCCCAAATAGTTCTTTTTCTGCAACTCTTCTTGTTCAGAAGAAAGTTATAAACCAGAAAGCATCCAGGAGATGTAGAGGAGAAAATTTGCTATTTTAGGGATAAATGTTACCATTCACGAGTCATGCACTTTCTAGACAACTTTCATGCTGCCACTCCTTGGCTAAAAGTGATAGAACAGTCCAGATCCCTGAGGATTTGTAGGACCTTTGGACAGTGAAGCAATTACTAAATTGACAGGACTGTGCACCATGCTGGCTTTAGCTCTGTAGGAGTTCAGTGAGCATCACTCCTGTAGAGTTAATCAGCTGGCAAGCTTTCACAGTGCTCTTGTCCTTGAGTAACCTAAAATGCTGGGGTTTGGCCCTATTCCTCAAAGCGGCCTTGCCGTGGGGAAATATTTGAACATCATTTTCATAAGTACAGAGAGAATTAGCTCTCTACTTCAGCACACGGGGGTGGGTTCAGTGAGGAGACCACTATCACCTCAAGGGACATAGCAGAGTGGCTGAAGCAGAGTTTATTAGGTTTGTATTACAGGCCATATTTTTAACCCTTCCTGGTCCAGGGCGAGCTCACTGAAATGTCACAGAAAGCACAAGGATGTTAACATCTGTTACCTCCTCTATATAATAGCTTTGGTCAGCACTGCACTATGCTTATGTTAGTCTCTTAGATTAACAGAGACCAGGGAGGTTGTGGAGATATTCAAAAGCTGTCTGGACACGGTCTTGGACAACTAGCTTCATGTGGCCCTGCCTGTGGACGGGGGGATGGGATGGTTTGGACAAGATGGCCTCCAGAGGTTCCTTACAACCTTAACCATCCTGTGCTTCTATAAAAAGAACAACAGAGAAGTTAATTATAATAGTTGATTTATGATCAGCATTTCTTGTGGAAAAATACTTTCGTGTTTTATCATCACCATTTACTATCTATGTTATGATAGCCCCAAGGTTAGAGCCCAATGTCAGAGACAGTGTCAAGACCCCTCAGTCTTGTAACACTAAGGCCAGACTAGTAAAGCTGACCATTGCTTCTCTGACACACAAAAGCAGGGGACAACCACGTCCTACAACCCCTTCCACATCAACAGATTGCACACACATTACCATTCAGTTGTACAACGCTTCTAGACAAAGCCAACATTTTCCCCACCATGAGATAGGTAAAAACATCTCAGTAGCTGGGAACCTCCTCTTTCCGCTGTTGAATTCTTCCCAGAAGAGAAAAGGCTGCATGAAGGAGACACAATTACTCCTCGGAAAGATGACTTCCAATTCAACTTCTTCAGACCAAAGCTAGTAAACTAAGTGTGTAGCCCTGAACGACTCAGCCCTAAAGGCAAGTAAATCTTCATACAATGGTACAAAAATTACCCTGAGCCACAAGAGAGTTTATACTGTGCCAAAATGTTTTTTGCTCCAGCATTAGGTCCTAGAAAACTACCACCCTACACGGTTACCTAGCACCTGGTGCTGGAGACAATACTGTTTTATAATGGCAACTTCCAAATTACACTTTTTAACCAGTAATTAATCTTTCAAAAACAGAAAGCCTGTACAGAAGATTGAATGCTTTCAATTGCTCTAATCAAACCCACATTTTCATACATCTATATACATACAAACAAACGAATGAGATCTCTTAGGAACACATCCTGGCTATTATGCAAAATAAATATTTTTTAGTACAAAATATTTGCAACAAAGTTCTCATTTAATTGCAATCATCTGGGCCAAATTTGTTTTGAAAGGATGAAATGCACAGGCTTCCTTGATGGTAATTTATCTCAGTAATTTGACACAGGATTGGAATATCTGATCTTTACTTTGCTGAGTTGTTTTGCAATGATGTAAAGCTACAGTGAATAGTTCAATCTAGTGTTCTGGGCTGGGGCTCACACACCCTGGATTCATTCTTTCTATTTCCTTTGACTTGCTATGTCATCCTAAACAAGACACTTCACTTTCCTGTGTCTTTCCTTCTAGATATCCTTGCATGTCATTGTATTTTTGTTCAATTTCTCATTTATCCCACATGCTGTCTTGTTTCACTTCCATACATCCAGTATTTATAGTATACATATTAGACACCACTGCTTTTAGGCTATAAATTCTTTGTCTTTTACCAAATAAACATAGCCCTGATGGAAGAGCTCTAAAGCCCATTACTAGTTGTTCATCATAAAGCACAAAATATACACGTAAAGAGATACAATTATAGTATAAATTGGGGAGGAGGGGGGAGTAGCGTACTTTTAGGGGCAAGCTGGGGGGGGAAGGAGGGGAAAGGAAGTCATGTGCTTCTGCCAAGCCTTATAAGATTTTATAAAAAAAAATACAAACAAGACCTTGATTTCAGTGGGAATTTCTGGGTGCTATTGTAATACATGTAGCAAGTACCATTAGATACACAATCTTGAGTTACTATCCAGGTTTGGTATTTTTAAGCTATAAATGTGGGCTTGATAGTATTTCCTTCACTGATTTTTAAAGCATTTATAATTAGCTGCCACAGCATTTTTAGCCACTGACTGGAAATCTCCCAGCAAGGTCCCTATAAATAAACGGTTCAATAAATCTTGGGATCTTCTCTCCATGGAAAGATTTGCTATCATGAGAAGCAATGCCAGTATCAAATAACTAGAAAAATTATGTTTGTTTGTTAAATGGAAAGAAGACACTAAAAAGTATCTAAGACATTATACTTGCTTACACCTTACCAATTTTTTATTCATTATCGTTTTTCTATGCAAAATTATAGCTTTTCTTGGAGATATGTACTATGAAGATGATATTTTTTTATGTATTATTATTTTTATCATGTTTATGACATTAAACAGTGTTCAGAGCACAAATACGGCTCTGTATATAGGGTTTAAAATGCTTATTGCAGATATGCACAAGTACTACTCTAGGCTATCTTAGAGCACATCTGCCTCAGAAAAATCCATACCACAAGGGAAAATAATAGCGGTTCTTTTGTTTCTTGGCATGTCTAGGTAGGTCAGCAAAGATAGGATTTGAAGGATCATAGTGAAAAGCATTTCCCATATCCCAAGGAAAAATGTGCTGCAGCATAAACATTGAAAAGTTGTGAAAAGCCTTCATTTTTTCCCCAGCTTATTAAACTAAGTGAAGATACAAATTAAGTAGTAGCGAGGGAAAACCAGCAAGCTTATAATCTGTAACAATCTCTCACCAGACCTACACATAGTTGAAGCACCTAAATAATGCAAAGACCTCTTAACATGCCTGAAAAGCATTCAACATGACTGACACGGTGAAATGTGTTGTAAAAGCACAATTATATGTGAACATATCAAGTCTGATCAGGTTCTTTTCATCCTTGGTTCAGAATTGTTTGTCCATACACCTTTTCATGCTGTTCATTCTTTCCCAGAAATACAACCTTTTCACAAAAGCACGTGTCAAAACACACATTCACGACAAGTGTGTGCACACATGTATTAAAAAGCTGGGCTATAAAGACCCTTTGTGGCAGGGAATTTGGAGCCGCAGAGCAGCAGGACATGAATTGAATGTTTGAGTCAAAACCTAGGCATTAGATCAGAGCAGAATTTTTTTTATTAGAGCTGAAGAGACAAAATGGTGGTGGTGAGGGACCATGGAACCAGAGCTCTTGTTTGACTGCAGAAGGGGAAAGAGAAAGTTTCCTTGGCCAAAGTGGAGGAGGATGGATTTTGCCCTACAGGACCTAATTAACCATCACCACCTCCCTAGACTTTATCCAGCCTCACAGCAAGCTCTGGCAGCGGCTAAGACAGCACTTATCAATCTTCCACTCACCCATAGCCCCTGCTAACCCCACCTTCACCTGAAGAAGTGAAGAGCTAGCAAATCTCCCCTTCCACCCGCCTCTCACCAGCAGAACTCTAGATTGCAGCCCATGAGCCACATTTCTCTCTAGTAAACCGTTCAGCCTGTGAGATACCCTGAAGGGTGCTGAAGCAGCAAATCCAGCCAGCCCAGCAGCATGCAACAAGGTCAAAGAGGGCACAAACAGCAAAGGAAGACATGTTCAGCATAACCATGCTTGCTCAAAAGACATTATGGATTGAACACCTCTAGAAGGTAAGGGAAAGGTAGAGATAGACATACAACCTACTGCTTTTTATGCCTTCAGTGTGATCTGCCATCCCACCAAGTCTGCTTCTTGCTCCCCAGTGAGAAGCCTTGTAATCATGTCCCTCTGCAAAGAAGGCAGAGGTGACACGAGTAGTAGCTGACAACACTTGGGAACTGTAAAGGGGACTGTTCATGCAGTTGCTGAAGATGCTGGTCCTTACTCTTCCATTTGGGATGGAAAAACCATCCTGCGATCTCACAGAGATTTTGCAGGGCCCAGCCAGCATCCTCTACTCAGAGGGAATTCATGACAGTGGTGACCAACCACCCACTTGCACTAAGCTTACGTATTTCCACATGGCATTTCCACTAAACTCCTACCATCCTCTCCATAAGACAGATGAAAGGGCAGCATGGTGCTGCTGCCCTTGTGTCAGTACTGATCAAAGGGTGATCTGTTGAAAGGTCTCCTGTTTGGAGAAAAGATATTCAGGGGCATAATTTTATTTTGGACAGAGTTTCAGGCTACATGTTTATTGGGGATATTTTGCCTGCAGACAAGGCTAGAGCTAATCTAAGTTAAAGCACCTGAAGCACATATGTTAAATTTTTGGCATCACCTGTTTCAATCTACTTGACCTGCTCTTGCTGGGTTAATGAAAGCAAAGCCTGTCCATCAGCCTAAGACCCTGGACATCACTCCGCATGCTGGTTAGCTCTCAGGCTTAGCTTTTGAAGGAACCAATTAGTTCCCTCTGAGGATAAAGTCAGAAGCAGTGTTTCAAATGGTCCTCTTCCCCTCCCGCACTGCTAAAGAGTGGTCTATGGTGCTTTTTCCTCTCAACAATCCAATTCCTTTGCACTGCAATCCAAAGTATACCATATGTACATTTGGCTTTTGCCAAGTCTGGCTCTTCTAGCAAGAGGTGGCAGAGGACTTAACCTTTTTGCAGTGCACTTTGAGCTGAAAAAGTATAAAAATATGCCCTCCAAGTGCACTTACAAGGACCTAGAAGAGATCCAGGCCAAGTGCTCTATGGTGCGAAGACGCACTTTGTGCTCCACAAGGAGCTAGTCCTGAGCAGCGTGGGTAGAGTATACAGTTCTGCACCATGGACTTAATAGCTCAGTTACAGACACCTTTAGCACTGCCAATGTTTTCTGTCTTCTTGTGCTTGTTGTCTGCATCTTCCTACTTAAATAACTGCAGCAAAAAAAAAAAAAAAAAAAAAAAAAAAAAAGCCTGCACACCCACAGAAAAAAATTTCTAAACTTCTGCTTTTCAGGAAATGGCTCCAGCGATCTGTTTATAAAGTATCAATCATTTCCCTTATTTTTCAGTCTGGGGAGGAGGAACAATTTTCACGTTAGTTGGCACAACCAACATTTCAGCAAATCTACACACCAAGCTTCAATGAATTTTAACTCAGTTCCTATTGTAAAAGATTCACATTGTCTAGGAAGGCCCTCCACAAAAGACTTAAGTGTGTGTTGTAAATATATATTTTCCATAAGGTAGACATTACATATTTTTATCCATGTCTACTGCCCACACAGAAGTTAACTTCCCAATATTTTTTGGGGGGTTTGTTCTACTCATGTTTAACCAACTATGTGCAAGAAATCAAAATAAACTCAGCAAAATCATTACTCTGGCAGGGAACTCTTTTCTAATCATCTCCCGGGAGCCCATGCTTTTCATCCACATTAATGGTCAGTCAATGGGCAAGTGAAAAAGCAGGGAAACCTCTTGAGAAAAAAGTGTAATTCAAGTGCCAGCATCTCTCCTAATAACTACATAGCAATTTTGCACAGAAACTGGGCACTGTAATGAATGCCCAATAAAACAAAATTGCTGTATAAAGTGCACCAGCAGGCATTTGAAGAGATTCTGAGTGGATAGATACTAGCCAAGAGCAAGTAACAGGGGAAACAAAACACCCAATGATACTTAAATGAAGTGTTTGCATGGGGTTGGACTGTCTATGCTCTTTTTTGCTCTGAAAGATCTGCCATTTTGTTCAACTTGCTACAGCTGCATGACCCGATGGCAGGAGAAGGTGCTCTGCATGCCCAGTGTTGATTCCCTCAGCTTCAGCTGATTACTTTGCCAATCAGTCAGATGCAATTTACAATCAGTTTTAAGATTGCTCATCATTTCCTATGACTGGCATGCTGACTCTTTGACAGAACAACAAATGATGGCCCGTACCAATCAACAGCATCAACTGGTTTCAAGCTTTCTCCCTTTGTTAAGCAGTGGTGTATACCTCCCTTTCTCTTCCTGGAGAAGTTGGCCACCTATTGTCAGTAGAAATGAACACAATGGAAGTTCATACACACTGATAGCATGAATTATTGGATGTAGATACACTTACCACAGTATCTACATTGACGATAACACTGATAAATTGAACCTTCCTAAACAAGTTTCATTGATTCCTAATACAATTAATAGAAAAATAGCAAACTGCTCTAAGCAGCAGCTTGAGAAGCAATAGCGGGGCATCTCTCTGATTCCCCTGGCTGGAAGCCACATTCTAGCAATCTTGGATAGAAGAGTATTTAAATTTTCTTTAATTTCGTGATCTCATATATCATAGTATACAGTAATGGTCACAATGGCTGCTGTTAAGTGCGTGACTTGCTGCTTTCAGAAAACTGAAGTCTAACTTAAGACTTCATGTAAGGGAGGCCTGATGGTCACATCCTCATCGCTTTTAGCAAAACTGCTAGTCCCCTACACCAATGATTACATCTTGAGTACAACTTCTTGCACTAAGCACTGTCATTCCTTAAAAAAGCATTCTCTCAGCTGCAAACGACCCATGAAACAATAGCGACCTGAAGAGGTTACCCTGCCACCAAAGAGCTGGCAAACTCACATTAGAAGTGGACAACAATTGTGAGAATGTGCTTCCATATTTGACCGAGATAAACTCTTCTTTTAGGATTTAAAATTGTTTTATATCTCCATAGTGAAAATTTTGCGGTATTATTTTCTATTGCATTCAACCTGTGGCGCATTCATTGTGTGAGGAGTTTACATCCTTTAAGAGGGGACTTATATCTAAACTGCTGGGTAATGAACACACAAATGTCTCTGCTATTTTATTCTAGTTTCTCATCCTTTTTTTTCCTGATTTTCCTTTTAGAATCATAGAATCATGAAACAGATTGGATTGGAAGGGACCTTTAAAGATCACCTAGTCCAAACTGCCCTGCAATGAGCAGGGACAACTTCAACTAGATCAGGTTGCTCAGAGCCCCATCCAGCCTGACCTTGAAAGTTTCCAGGGATGGGGCATCTACCACCTCTCTGGGCAACCTGGGCCAGTGTTTCACCACCTTCATCGTAAAAAATGTCTTCCTTATATCAAGTCTAAATCTTCCTTCTTAATTTGAAGCCATTACCCCTTGTCCTATCGCAACTGGCCTTGCTAAAAAGTCTGTCCCCATCTTTCTTATAAGCCACCTTTAAGTATTGGAAGGCCACAATAAAGTCTTCCTGGAACCTTCTCTTTTCCAGGCTGAACAACCCCAACTCTTTCAACCTGTCTTCATACGAGAGGTCCTCCATCCTTCTGATCCTTTTTGTGGCCCTCCTCTGGACCTGATCCAACGGGTTCATGTCTTTTCTGTGCTGAGGGCTCCAGAGCTGGACGGAGCACCGCAGGTGGGGTCTCACCAGAGTGGAGCAGAGGGGTAGAATCATCTCCCTCAACCCACTGGCCATGCTGTATCATGTCCAGCTTTTCATCCACCAGTAGCCTCAAGTCCTTCTTGACAGGGCTTCTCTTAATCCCTTCATCGTGTTGAAGGCCCTGTACTTGGCCTTGTTGAACCTCATGAAGTTCAGACAGGCCCACTTCTTGAGCCTGTCCAGGTCCCTCTGGATGGCATCCCATCCCTCAGGCATCTCAACTGCACCACTCAGATTGGTGTCATCTGCAAAGTTGCTGGGGTGCACTCGATCCCACTGTCTATGTCGTTGATGAAGATATTGAACAGTAATGATCCCAATACAGACCCCTGAGGGATACCCCTTGTCACCAGTCTCCATCTGGGCATTAAGCCATAGACCACTACCTTCTGGTTGTGACTATCCAACCAATTCCTCATCCATTGAACAGTTCACCCAACAAATCCATCTCTCTCCAATTTAGAGAGAAGGGTGATGTGGGCAACCTTGTCAAAGGCCTTACAGAAGTCCAGATAAACAACATCTGTAGCTCTTCCCTTGTCCACTGATGTAGTCAATCCATCATAAAAGGCCATTAGGTTGGTCAGGCAGGACTTGCCTCTGATGAAGCCATGCTGGCTGTCTCAAATCACTTTCCTGTCCTCCATGTGCCTGTGCATAGCTTCCAGGAGGACCTGTTCCATGATCTTCCCAGGCACAGAGGTGAGGCTAACAATTTACAGGGTTCTCATTTCTAACCTTTTTAAAAATAGGTGCAATGTTTCCCTTTTTCCGGTTGCCAAGGACTTCACCTGACTGCCATGACTTTTCAAATATCATGGAGAGTGGCTTGGCAACTACATCAGCCAATTCCTTCAGGACTCTGGGATGGATCTCATCAGGTCCCATAGACTTCTGTATGTTCAGGTTCCTCAGGTGGTCATGAACCTGATCTTCTTTTACAGAGGGACTTTCCTCCCCCAGTCCCTGCCTTGCCATCCATCCACTGGAGAGGTGTGGGGAGAGAGATTGCCAGTGAAGACTGAGGCAAAAATGTTGTGGAGTACCTTTGTCCGTTGTTATCAGTCTGTTAGTCTTGCTCATCCAGGGGGGTACACTTTCTTTGACCTCCCTTTTCTGGTTGACATACCTGTAGAAGCCCTTGTCATTGTTCTTTGAGTCCCTTGCCAAGTTCAGCTCTATCTGCACCTTTGCTTTTCTGACTCTACCCCTACATAACCGGGCAACATCTCTATACTCTTCCCAGGATACCTGTCCCTGCTTCCAGTGCCTCTGCATCTCTTTTGTGCCCTTTAGTTTGACCAGCAGGTCTCGCCTCAGCTATGCCAGACTCTTGTCTTCCTTTCCTGCTTTCTTACACCTGAGAATCGAGACCTCTTGTGCTCTGTGGAAAGCATCCTTAAAAATCTGCCAGCTCTGTTCTGCTTCCTTTTTTCTGAGGGTAATTTCCCAGGGGGTTCTATTCATTAACTCTGTGAAGAGCTGGAATTTTGCTTTTTTTAAAATTCAGGGTCCTGACTTTACTCTTCCCCTGACCCATATCCCTCAGGACAGCAAACTCCTCCAGTGCATGATCATTGCAACTCAGGCTGCCTCTAATCTTGATGTCACTGATTACCTCACTTGCATTGGTGACCATCAGGTATCACCTCTCCTCTGGTGAGGCTGTCTAATACCTGGCTTAAGAAGCTATCTTTGATGCACTCCAGGAGTCTCCTGGATTGCCTACAGTTCACTGTGCTACTTTTCCAGCAGATGTTGGGGTGATTGAAGTCCCCCAGCAGGACAAAAGCCTGTGAGTGTGATACCTCCTGTAGCTGGAGTAGGAAGACTTCATCAGTAGACTCCCCTTGACTGCATGGCCTGTAGTAGACATCAACCACAAGGTTGCTTTTGTTGCCTTGGTCTCTAATTCCTATCCATAGGCTTTCAGCCTTCTCGTGGCTATTCTTCAGAGACAGCTCTCCCCACTCTACGTATTTCTTCATGTAGAGGGTAACAACTGCACCCCTCCTTCCTCTCCTGTCCCTTCTGAACAGCCTGTACCCATCAATAGCTGCACCCCAGTCATAGGATTCATCCCACCAAGTTTCAGTAATGGCAACTAGGTCATAGCTTTCTAGCAGCATGGTGGCTTCCAACTCCCTCTTTTTTGTTGCCCATGTTGCCCGTGTTGGTATAGAGACACTTCAGCTGGGCTGTCAGGCCTGTCACCTTCTTAGAGGAACTCCCTGTAATTCCTTTGGGGTATTTTGCTGGTGTATCCCTCTTGGTTCCTACTATTTCAGTAGCCCCTGGCTCATCCCCAAAAGACTTCAAGTGTGCTGCAGTGTAGCCAGCACGTCTCAGAGCAACAGGCTGAGGGCCCTTACTTGCACCCTGTCCCTCTAATCCTGTTGTGTGATCCCACAGCTTGTCATGGGCAAGCCTGGTATTGCCCCCCTCTCCCTTCAAGTCTAGTTTAAAACTCTGTCTATGAGCCCCACTAGCTTGTGAGCAAAAATCCTCTTCACCCTTTCGGAATGGTGAATATCCTTTGACAGCAGCAAGCTTGGTGCTGTGTAGGCCATCCCATTATGGAAAACCCCAAAACTGTGGCAGTGACACCAGCCATGGAGCCATGTATTAGTAGACTGGGTTCTTCTGTTTCTTTCAGTGTTGCTGCCCGCAACTGGGAAGAGAGAGGTGAAGATAACCTGTCCTCTGGCTTCCTTTACCAACCGTCCCAAAGCCTCTTTTGATCTCACTTGGACTACATGTTGCAGCTTCATTGCCACCCACACGGAAGAGCAGCAGTGGGTAATAGTCCGAGACTTGTACCAGGCTCAAAAGTTTCCAAGAGATATCCTTAACCAGGGCCCCAGGGACACAGCAGACTTCCCTAAGAGGAGGAAACCTCCCTTGTCCTGCTTCAGAATCATCTTCCAAGCACTAATGATTTAGAGTATCTTAACTGATATTTTATTCTTTTGAAAGGAATCGAGGCTCTGATAGATAAGGCAGAAGATTCACATCACTTACTCAATTGCACCTAAGTCCTCTGATCTGTTTTCAGAATTGCCTTGTACAATGAATGTCAGGAGTTAAGTTACAGACAATCCTAAATCAGGTGGACTTGCGCCAAAAACTTATTCGAGGGTGTTAAAACAATTCGATGCACTGGTAAGTATTTGGGACATCTGCTTTATTTGCTGCAGGTGTTTCAAGCTGGAGGTATGCCAGGTAGAGATCTCTTATAACACCCCTTCACCCTCTGTAAGCAAGGACACACTCCTTCAATATATATGTATAAAAGTTGGGAGAATCAGAGCATCAGGATGCTTCACTGAGGGAAGCTCCAGTGACTCCAGCGTTCCTGAACATCAGCAATAGCAACAGCAGCTGTGGCTGTGGTCAATAAGACATTTGTCTAACAGAATGTTAAGCTGCTTTCCTATACAATCATTATGCAGTTGACTGATTCAGATGTTTTCGTATAATTGTCTTGTTTGACGAGGAGTTCATTCTTGTCTCTGCATTTAAGATAATTTCTCTGACAACCATATGGACAGGATTTGTTTGTTAAAAAGCCCACCCCTATCATGAAATGGTTTTTGGAAACGGCAACTTTTTTTGTTGTTTTGTTTTGTTTGAAAAGAGGTGGAGTAGGAGAGGAAAACATCCTTTGCTGTTTATCAGTAATTTGATTAGATATTTTGGTCAGTTTTGTCTGTTGGCTTAACCTGGGCTGGAGATTTTGGATAGAATTATGCAAAAGTAACATGATGTTTTGAAAATCAGTGCACTCTAAAAACAAGCAAATCACACCTAAAAAACATCCTGCAAGAATGGGAATCTTGTTACAGCAGACATGTATTCTAAATAAAGCATTCAAGTCCCTTTGACAAAGCTTCTAAATCTACATGGTAAAGAAAGTCTAAAATAACATAACCTAGACAAGATAAAACAAAAGAAAGCATGGAAAGGAGATGTTGTCACAGCGTGAAGCTTGTACTATTTTTGTAACAGCCCTTAAAATGTTCACAGTATTTTAAATAGATTTAGTATTTAAAGAAGAGCTTGGAAAGTCAGAATTGTTGAATTATTTTCCTATATTTCATATTCCTTTGTGATATGATCTTGGGCAAATCAGTCAACATTTCTGTGTCTCAGCTTTACATGTGTTCTCGCACATGTAAGTATTAAAAAGCCACTTACACTTAAAGGCACCTCAGAAGAGGAGGAGTAGTGAAATATCTATCAATATAACATTATCAAACCTGTCAATTTAAACTAGGTAAGGGTTGAGCCAGCCTTGCCCTAGTCATAATGTGGAAAATACCTGTAAGGAAAACACCTTTGCAGTCACATCAGTCCTCCTGTTGCCTCACTTAAAACAACTGCGCAAAAGGGAAGTGAAAAATAGTATCTCTCAAATTTGAGCGTCAAGAGTCTTTGCCTGCTGTTTTCCAAGGATCCATTTCTGCAATATCAAGGAAACACCATGCGAGTGACACCTTTTCTGTGTACTGCACACATGCAGCCTGTTGTCCTGCACCCTCTCAGAAGATGATTGCTGCCGCTAGACAAGAGTTTTATATAAGTGTTAAAGAGTATTAAAGTACTAAAGAGGTTTTTAATTTTATCTGTGTGTCTTAAATGTAATGACAAAACCAAGGTGTGGGCTCATGATAAATTTCTATAACAATGAGTATTCGTGTTTCTGTAATAGTACTTATAGGACCAAAATCAACACTAAAATACACAACTTCTCAGTCAAAGTTTTTTCCTATATTACCGTACAACAGTACAATGTAAAACTATCCATATCTCACATGTAAATCACTGCAGAGTACTGTCTCTTCACCCTGCACTTTGCTCTACAAGTGTTTTAAAAAGGAAGACATTTTTTTTCTGACCTTACAGGTGAGTTCCTTTGCTCCCCAGACTTTCCAAAGGGAATCGTCTCTGGTACTCCACTTACATCATTTTCCAGATGAACACACACCTATTAATTATTTTTCTTGCAACTGATGTCATAGACAAGCCAAGAAAATATTGACACCAATAATAATTCTACATCTCCCACACTCTACACCCAAAACCTATTCTCACCTTAAAGCTTTTTATGTGATTTATTTTCCTTCAATCTTTTCTTTCATTCCCTGTCTCCCTGAGGCATCTGGTAAGCACTCCTTGAAAGTTGCTCCAGGATCACCCCAATGCTAAAGCACCATTTTACCCTCAGCCATCCAACCCTCAGCTCCTTCCAATTAAAGTCTGAACCAGAAGGCGTTCAGCTTCCACTTTACTCTCCCAAGCATGAACAAGTGCAACCACTGCAGGAAGCTGAGCCTGAAGCAGAAGGAGCCTTTGTCCTTAAAACGTTACTGTCATGCCACTGTCACTTGCCCTGGACTCCAACACACCATGATGGGTTGTCCGGTGTCCTGGAAATCTGTCCCAGTCATATTCAGCAAGGCTAAGAAAAGACTTCGCCTGCTAAAAATTTTCGTTCTAACTGGTGAGTCTTGACTCATCTTCTGTTGGACTTGGTGTACTTGATTGAAATTAAGAATTTGGAGCAGCAGTTTCTTATCAAATATACCTCTTTAATGCTTCCCATCTAAACATATCCTTTTCCACCATAAAACCCCTGATTTATCATGTTTCTTAACATTCACCACAACATCATTTTTTGTGTAATGGATAACGTTTTTACTGTTGGGATAAAATGACAGATGATCTGGCCATCTACAGCGTGACCTGGATAGGCTGGAGAGTTGGGCAGAGAGGAACTTAATGAAATTCAACAAGGGTAAATGTAGGGTACTGCATGTGGGGAGGAATAACCCCAGGCATCAGTACAGGTTGGGGGCCAACCTCCTGGAGAGCAGCTCTGTGGAAAGGGACCTGGGAGTCCTGGTGGACAACAGGATGACCATGAGCCAGCAATGTGCCCTGGCGGCCAAGAGGGCCAATGGCATCCTGGGGTGCATCAAAAGGAGTGTGGCCAGCAGGTCGAGGGAGGTCATCCTCCCCCTCTACTCTGCCCTGGTGAGGCCGCATCTGGAATACTGCGTCCAGTTCTGGGCTCCCCAGTTCAAGAAGGACAGGGATCTGCTGGAGAGGGTCCAGCAAAGGGCTACAAAGATGATTAGGGGATTGGAACATCTTTCATATGAGGAGAGGCTGAGGGATTTGGGTCTCTTTAGTCTGGAGAAAAGAAGATTGAGGGGGGATCTTGTTAATGCTTTCAAATACTTGAAGGGAGGATGCCAGGGGGATGGGAGCAGTCTTTTTTCAGTGGTGCCCATTGATAGGACGAGGGGTAATGGGCACAAACTTGAACATAGGAAGTTCCATCTTAACATGAGGAGGAACTTCTTTACTTTGAGGGTGGTGGAGCACTGGCACAGGCTGCCCAGAGAGGTTGTGGAGTCTCCCACTCTGGAGACATTCAACACCCGCCTGGACGCTGTCCTGTGCAACCTGTTGTAGGTGACCCTGCTCTGGCAGGGGGGTTGGACTAGATGATCTCCAGAGGTCCCTTCCAACCCTGACTATTCTGTGATTCTGTGATTCTGTGAAGACTGAAAATTTACTTAGATCTCAGAGATGCAAATCAGGATGAGACATCCATCCTTCTAAACTCCAGAAAGCACTAAATTTCCCCCACCTTGAACAGTTATTTTATTTAAGATTTTTATGTGTTCAGAATTTTACCGAATGTTGCTTAGTTGGTTTTTTTAAACAAAATTCATTGCAGTTTTCTCATTGGAGAGAAGGATCCCAAATGCAAAGCAAACTTTTTCCATTGGCACTCACTAAAATGCCAATCATTCCTGGCAAGCTTTTTTGCTTATTATAAGATTAAAAAATGTCATTTGGGGAAAAAAAAATAGTTCTATCTACTGAATTTTAGCCAACAAAAGTTTTAAAAGGTATTTGAGTAGCACACAAGAAACTCTACAGGTAATTTCAATAGTTTGAAGTTTTGGCTGAGGTTCAGTTCGCATTTTGGTGCAGATTGTCTGAATGATTTTATGCTGTTTTGTCCAGAATAAAGCCTTTTAGGCAACTACATATATAAGACTTGTAGTTGGTATTCCTCAATATTCTCATAATAGAAGATATTTGAGAAGTTACAGATGATATCATGAAGAACTCAAAGCAGTAGTGGCAGCCATGGGAGTGTCTTAGAGAACAGCAATCCACATTAACAATGATCAACATTAGATGCATCCATTACATCATACATGTGTCCTTTAATGTTACAGGCATTGGACCAAGGACATTGGACTGCACTGCGGTTTGTACTGCATTTCCAAAATTCTTAATAGAGTGAGACCCTCAATTTGATGAAGCCTTCAGTTGCTACTGTAAAGCAAAATTATAAACAGAAGAAGAATGGAGATCAAGAAACAAGTAAAGCTGGGGAAAAAAAATTTGGAAAGATGCATGAGGCCAAAAATCAATTAACGGAACTGAGATTTTCCAGAAATCTTCAGTTCAAAAAGAAATCACCTATTTTTTTCCCCAAAGTGCAGTTCCAACACACTGAAGTCAGGAAGGCAGTTTTCTAGTGACAACTTACTCAAAAGAAGGTGATTCATACAGAGGAGGAAGCAATAATAAAAACAAGTAAGTCCTTTGCAGATAAACGTGTAAACAAAAGAGCTTAAAGCTAGAGGTAAAGTTGATAGAAATTTAAACTAGTCAGAAAGAAACATTAATTAGAATCAATACGTAGTTGTGAAAATGTTTGAAAGACCTAAACAATTACAGCACTTAACGTTGTTGTTTTAAAAGAAAGTAGAAAGGTCAGCTAATTAAATTGTCTTAATTTGAACAATAAGGAGCAAAGGCTGCAGCTTTTAAAAGTGTTGGAGTAGTACACAGACAAGTGTGAGAAAGTAAATTATTCAATGCCAAGAAAATTAAACTCAGAAATGAGAACCCTACACAAATTGACATTTCTTGAAGCACCTAATGTAAACCCCTAACAAAGCAAATTACCAGAAAAAAGAAAATTGATAATTTACTTGGCACAAGCGATTTGCAGTTCTTCATTTATTGTGGAAAATTGTATCCTAATTCACAAGAGCACTGGCAATTACCAAAGACACAAGACATATTGAACCACCTAGGAGAAAATGCTGTTTATTCCCTAGTGAGGTAAAGGAGATCCTCTCATTTGTTTTAGATAAAGCCATCAGTTTTGGATAAAGCACAAACAGCTGGAGATAAAGGAGGGTGGGATTTTGTTTTTCCTCCGGCAGGCAGAAATACCAGGGAGAAGAAATGTAATCACCGTTTAAGAGGGGTTTTGTTTCTCATTCTCGAGCTGCCTTCTAATATTCATCCATGTGCACACCAAACCATCTCATCTATCATATTCTCATTCTTAGATGGATTAGCGTACTCCTGGGTATGAGACTTAATTGAAAATAACCAAATATCGGCTTTAGTTTTAATGGCTTAAATTGGTACAACCTCTGTTCAAAAGATTCGATCAAAAGACTCTGCTACATTCAAAGAAGGCACAGAAACTCTTGCTGAAACTGTGTAAAAAAAAAAAAAAAATACAGTTTTGTACCTGTTCCACACTACACCCCCTCCCCTTCCCCAAGTCTTCTGGCCAGACCATGCTGCAGCTACTGCCACCTGGTATCATTTAGCAAAAAGCATTGAGGAGAGAAGTACTGACTTGGAGAACTGTATCTCTCTTTGAAGGAATCACAGAATCACGCAGAATCACAGAATGGTCGGGGTTGGAAAGGATCTTCTGAGATCATCTAGTCCACCCCCCCTGCCAGAGCAGGGGCACCCAGAGCAGATTGGACGGGAACGCATCCAGGCGGGTTTTGAATATCTCCAGAGTGGGAGACTCCACAGCCTCTCTGGGCAGCCTGTGCCAGTGCTCTGCCACCATCAAAGTAAAGAATTTTTAAGGAAGATTGCTTAGATTCAGCCTGTGAATTCCTTAGTACATCTGAGCTTGACTTAGAAGTGAGGTTTATGAATACCCATTTAGCACACAGAATAAATCAAAACTATTACCATTCTGTAGTAAAATTAGAAAAAAAGAAAATTAAAAAATTAATGTTTATTTCACAAGTATTTTTTTTTAAAAATGCAAAAGAAATATCCCTTTAGCTGGAGATTATGACATTTACTACATATATGCTGCATAAAATCACGATATAGATTACAGCTCATAAACACCCATGTATATAAGGAGTGGAGATAAGGACACAGGCTACATTTAGAGAGCGTGGCAGGTGACCTCAGTGGTCTGATCTCTTGAATTGTCACACAACGTCTCATTGACCAATATGTCAACATGCCAATTTCTTGCTTGGAATGTTGGAAGTAAAAAAGCAAATCAATATCAGGAAATGTCACTCTTTCGATTAAATAGTTATAGTTGCTTACAGACTATAGGAAAGAATTAATTACAACAATAAAATGCAGCTGGGAATTTATTTCTTCAGAAAACAGATAATTTACTCCTTAAGAGGTTCTGCATTTGAGCTACGAAAAAAAATGTAGAGGTTTTCTTTCATTTGTAAAATAATTTTCTTTAAACAAAATTATGAGGCCTGCTAATTAATAGGAAGAGGGGGAGTCTTTTTAAATACTTTACCCAGCTCCAGTAAAAACATTCCAATAGTCTCTAGTTTTGAGCAATGATGCAATAAAGCATTCATTTATACCTCTTCCCATAGAGAGTATTTTATGAGATATAATTTAAGAGGATCTTCCCTCTGTGCAAGTGCCACAGAATTGATCTATATGATGTTAAAAATCTCCTGGCCAAGAGAGTAAGAGTTTTAAGGACAAATTAAAAAAATCAAAACTAAACTAAAACAACAGCAAAAAACAACAAAACCCCCAACTTGGCTAATAAAAAAACCCCAAAATGTAAGTTCCTCTCTCCGAATGATTCAGTGCAAGAAAACTTAGAATAGTGTGATGCAAAAGAAGACTAGACAGCCAAAGCAACATTGGTCTTTTCTTCCCAAAGTGGGAAATGAGGGCATTTGACTCTTACCTCCTGAGGTTTAATTTTGGACACGCCACTTAACTTACCCTGCCACAAATCCAGTTGTGTCTCATTTGTCTCTTCTCTTAAAGGCCGCTTCTCTTTTGCCCTTTTCACAGGAGAGGGCTGGAACACCTCCCCTGTGAGGAAAGGCTGAGAGATTTGGGGTCATCCAGCCTGGAGAAGTCAAGTCTCCATGGAGAATTTATTGCATCCTTTCAATATATAAAGGGGCTTATGAGAAAGACGGAGAGAGACTTTTTACCAAGGCCTGTAACGACAGGACAAGGGGTAATGGTTTTAAACTGAAAGAGGGTAGATTCAGATTGGACATAGGTGAAAAAAAAATTACGATGAAGGTGGTGAGACACTGGAACAGGTTGCCCATGGAAGTTGGGGATGCCCCATATCTGGGTGTGTTCAAAGGGGCTTTGGGCAACCTGATCTAGCGAAAGATGTCCCTGCCATGGGAGAAGGGTTGGGCTAGGTGATCTTTAGAGGTCCTTTGGAACGCAGGCTGTTCTGTAGTCCCTGGTACATGTGGCAAATAGCAAAATGGGAAAAAAGAAAAAAAGCCAACAGCAAATATTTGAAAATCATAAAATGGCGTATCATGAAAGAATAACAGCTTGATTTCTCATGTGTAAAAGCACTCTGAAAGCCACAAAGGAACTGTGTGTGCCAAACTAATAAATAAAGAAAACAGGTTTATACTTTATTATATCTTCCTGAAAATTGTGTATGTGTGGGGGGAAGGGTTCTTTTAGGTCTATTTTCAGGCACATTTAATTAACTTTATTTGTTTCTTTGTGCTCACTGCTACATATCTTAGCACTTTAGGACTCTGAGAAGCAAGCCCTTTATATTGATTCTGTGATTATTTCCTAATAAATAGTTATGCATTGTAAAGCCATTGCTCATGCATTAGAAATATGATATAAATACAAGTTACCAAGTCTGTTAAAGTTCAGCAAGATTCTGAAAGATGGTGAAGTTATATCCAAGAAAGTTTGCCTGAGTTGCAAAAAGTACCGAAACAGATTTTTTTCCTCAGTAAAAATGACAGAAATCTATCAAAATTTTCAGACTTATTGTTTAAAAAGTTAGAGATGTCAATCACAAAATCCAGAATACAATCCCTTTTTGTTCCAGCAAGACTTGCTACCTGGCAGTTAGGCTTCTTGTTACCACTTTTCCTTCGTGCGTTACTGTTAAGCATGCAGGGATCCTAATTTCAATGGGAAAGTTGTCAACAAAGCTTCAAGACTAGGGTTCCTCCACTGGGAAGGACAAGGCACGAGCAGCTGGTGACCACAACCCAGGCAACAGTGACAACCTGAACACCCAGTCCCAGCAGACCTGAGCAAGATGATCCAAGCCTGGATCTGCAAAAAACTGGGAGGTGGCTAGTCAAGTCAATAAGTCAGGACTGGCAAAGACCAGGGATGAAGACAGGGACATCTGTAACACAGCTCAAGTCCCGGGGCTCAGCTTAAACAGGACTCCTGAAAAATGGGCAGAGGGTGCCTGGGTGGGATTCCCAGGTGAGCCTGATCAGGCCAGTGAAGGTCCAGAAATGCACTCAGGACCCTTGAAAACACAGCACTTAGTTCAGATGCAACAAGCTCAAGTTAGTATACTCAGAAGGCAGCTTGCTGTGTGGTGTGTCAGATGGATAACCTTAACTGGAGGTCTGTCTCACTCTGTATAGATGTCATATGTCATCTCTAAGCATGTAGAGTAAAAGGCTATCGGGAGCAGCCAACACGGATTCACCAGGGGGGTAGCCTTCTATGATGGCATGACTGGCTGGGTAGATGAGGGGAGAGCAGTGGAAGTTGTCTACCTCGACTTCAGCAAGGATTTTGACATTGTCTCCTATAACATCCTCATAGGTAAGCTTAAGAAGTGTAGGTTGGATGAGTGGACAGTGAGATGGATCGAGAACTGGCTGAATGGCAGAGCTCAGAGAGTTATGATCAGTGGCGCAGTCTAGTTGGAGGCCTATAACTAGTGGTGTTCCCCAAGGGTCAATACTGGTCTTGTTCAACATATTCATCAATGACCTGGATGAGGGGACACAGTGTACCCTCAGCAAGTTTGCTGATGGCACAAAACTAGGAGGAGTGGCTGACACACAAGGCTGTCCTGCCATCCAGTGAGACCTGGACAGGCTAGAGAGTTGGGCAGAGAGGAACATAATGAAGTTCCACAAGGGCAAGTGTAGTGTCCTGCACCTAGGACAAATAACTCCATGCACCAGTACAAGTTAGGGGTTGACCTGCTGGAAATCAGCTCTGCAAAGAGGGACGTGTGAGTCCTGGTGGTCAACAACAAGTTGACCATGAACCAGCATTGTACCCTGGTGGCCAAGAAGGCCGATGACATCCTGGGGTGCATTAAAAAGAGCGTGGCCAGTAGGTCTAGGAAGGTCATCCTCCCCCTCTACTCTGCCCTGGTGAGGCCACATCTGGAGTACTGTGTCCAGTTCTGGGCTCCCCACATGAAGAAAGACAGGGAAGTACTGGAGAGAGTCCAGCAGAGGGCTATGAAGATGATTCGGAGTCTGGAGCATCTCTCTTGTGAGGAAAGGTTGAGAGACCTGAGTCTGTTTAACCTGGAGAAGATTGAGAGGGGATCTCATCAATGCTTATCAATATCTAAAGGGCGGGTGTCAAGATGATGGGGCCAGACTCTTTTCAGTGGTGCCCAGCGACAAGACAAGAGGCAACGGGCACAAACTGGAAAACAGGAAATTCCATCTGAACATGAGGAAAAACTTCTTTAAGGGTGGCAGAGAGCTGGCCCAGGCTGCCCAGAGAGGTGTTGGAGTCTCCTTGTCTGGAGATATTCAAAACCTGCCTGGATGCCATACTGTCCAACCTGCTCTAGGTGAACCTGCTTTAGCAGGAGGGTAGGACTAGATGATCACCAAAGGTTCCTTCCAACCCCTACATTTTGTGCCTCTGTGATTTTCTATTACTGTTTATTATCATTCCACAAAACTTTGTATGTTGGCTTCTTAGATTCCAACTGCCCACATACTTCTGGGCAGAAATAGCTCAACTTCACTCTCAAAATCTGTAGATAAACATACGTAATGTAGCATTTTGGTAGAATGATTGCAATAAACAAGGACAATGCTATTTCATTCAATTTTCTCAATCTAATTGCACAAAACCTCAGACACCTATTTTAAAATGCAAAAACACAGTAATTTACAGAATGTTTAATAAAAAGAAAACATATTCGGTTATTCATCACCCTACTGAAGACAGTGGCATTGCATTTGCATAACATTTTTAAAAATTTACTATGCCTTTGCTTGTTTTTAGGTTTTGAACCATTTTTAAGAAGAGAAAAGGCATAGACTGTTTTCATTTAAGCTAATCCAATCTCCTGGTATTTCATTACAGATATGTTTCCTGTTTTGTTCATACGCAGGAAAGCTGTGATTGATTGGAGGATGCTATCTTTATTCTCAGCCCTTAGGATAATTAACCCTGAAACACACAATCAAGGCTTTCCCATTATGTTATACCGTAGGTCTGTATTTCTGAAAATGCTGTACACATTACCCTACAGTCATCCTTGACGTTTCATTTACAGCAGGCACAAATGTTTACAGGGTGAGAAAGACCTCACTATAGATATTTTTTACCAAAAGATCCCGTTCTTGCAATTTCACTCCAGCCCATTTTGAGAATTCCCATTTGGCGTATTTTGGCTTGTCTACCCGAGCAGCAGCAGAACACCACAGGTTTGATACCTGCCTCTGAAGGGCACGGTCTGGAAGTCACACATCACGAAGACAGAGCTCACAGAAGAAGGCACAAAGGGGCACCAACATGCATATGCAGCTCCCAGCTCACATCTCACTTACATCTGGTTATAAGCCATATCTCTGTGGTATGTATTACCCAGTAATCAGGCTCTGTTCTGGGATCCAGGGGTCTAACAGACTGGTCAATGGTGTACACCATAACTCCTAAGACTCAGGAGACTGAGATTTGGCTATTACCCTGCACTGTGTACTAAGGCACTGATGACATCAGGCAAGCAAGAAAAGAGTTCATAACCTCTAGTAGAAATATTGATTATTTATAGAAAGCAGATGGTGATATTATGCTCTGCAGGATAGCTAAACCATTGTGAAAAGAAGGAACTTTGGGGGTTTGGGCATTTTTTTTTATTTTTTTCTTTCTTTCAGCCTACACTGTGATAACAGCAGGACTAATCACTGCATTAGTATGTTATTGCTTTGGAAAGCTCAGTGTATACATTTGAAATTCTGAACAGATTGCAGTGGTCGAACTATGAAATTCACAGAGATACTGTCAGGTTTGGTGAAGGTTAAAATTAAAAAAAAGTACAATTATGAGAAGCCTGCTTTTTCTGTCACATCTGTGTGTTTCAGGCTTGTTCCATGCACACCGAAAGTGGACAGTCTACTTTATTCTTAAAACTGAAGCTATTTATTAATATTAATAGTTATTACAAGACTATCTGTGGAATGAGGAACCCTGTTGTTAATGTTCTGAATCTCTTATTTTTACCAAACTTCCCGGAGAAAGACAGCATTAGAAACCGGTCATACACCATTAGCTTCCTGGTATAATGATTTCTCATAGGAAAATACTCTTATTATAGTAATGGGAATTAACACATTAGAATACAGCATAGGTGAAACACTTGTTTATTCTGCAGAAGGATGCTGGTGGCTGTAAGAGTTCCTCTTTAGCACATTTTAAATTTACATAATGGGTTGGTTTGGTGGGAGCCCAAAATGAAGAAGAGAAGCAACTGACTAGCTGGACAGGGAGTGTGAAGGGGGATGAGATGAGACAGATGATACAGCAATCTGTAATCAAACAGAGCTCCATCCTTCCTTCTGCTTTTGAAATACATTTTATAGAGCTTGGTAAACCAAAATACCTTATCTATAACCATCCCAAACACCAATCTGCTCTTTTACCTTGTTATTTTTTTTTTTTCAGATAGGTTTGTATTTTTAAATACACATCGACAATGAAAGGACACTCTTTTCCACTAAATCACTTTTGTTTAACAAACCATTTATTATATTTTGATAAAGATAGTTCATATTTCCATTTATTCAATGCTTCTTTGAAAGCTGAAGCTAGCACATTCTTCATGGCTGTGAGGAATTAAGGCTTCCCTTGAAGTTCATGTTCTAAAGGACAGAAGGAGAAGGAAAAAAAAAAAAGAGGCGGTGTTGAAAAAAAACATAAAATATAATTCCTATACCAACCAGCTTGACAGAGCTGAGAATCAAAAGGAGATTTCATGAAACATGAATGTGAATAGCGCAAGGGGCTGTGTCTGACCTCATGAAAGCTGTGCAATGCTTAAGGGGCATTAACAGGGGCCTGAGGAGTTGCTGCACTTTGGGATCAAATGTTGGGAAAAAAAGGAAGTTTAAAGAAGTATGGTAGTAAACCAATCAATGCTTTAATGGAAATGATGAAAGAGCATGGTAGTAACTTGTAATGTCAGACCAAAACAAAGGGGACTGACAAAATAGTAGGACAATTTGCAAGTGTCCTTACCACTCAAAGCTATTTTGTTCATCAGTTCTCCTGACAAATAACTCTTTAATAGTAGAAGAAACTAACTCACTTACTTATACCTCTTAGAAGGCAGCCAAAACGTTAAAGAAACTCTAGTTCTAATTTGTCATTTTCTGTCCATTTTCATGAGAAAGTCAGTATAACGGAAACTGATAAGAGAGCCAAGTTACTAAAATATGAAAATCACAGAATTAACATTTATCCTGATTCACTGGCTGAGACTGGCAAGAAAAGAGATTGTGCTGATCACAGAATGTTAGTTAGCTTAACAGCTGTTGCATAATTTTCATTAATGCTCAAGGTTTAACTTTAGGAAAAAAAAAGTTAAATGACACCAGTTTTAGAAGACTTTCTTTAATATCGAAGAAATTAGGCTCGTGTTTATTTTCAAAGGTTCCTATAACATTGCATTTTGCCCTGCTTTATACATTGCATGGCTATTTGACATTTAAGTGTCTTCGGATTTAAGGGTTAAAGGAATCTCATTCACACTTCATCCTGAGAGAACAGTCATTAACAAGGTGTTTAATACTTCTAATGTGTACTACACCACATCATGGCTTCTGTAGTACATTTGGTATTAACACATCCCAAGTCACTTTTCGCCTTTCATGTTGTTTGCGTTTATATTGATTTTCCAAGTACTTTGCCAATAATTTCTCATCTTAAGACCTCAAGAGGTACTAAAATGTATTTCTGAGACAACACCACATCTAGTTCATATTGCGATGTATTCATGGTTTTGATTTGCTTGAAATAATTCTGTGCTGTTACATGGAAAAACAGGTAATGAAGATGAACAGAAAATCTAAAGGAAACTAGCAAGTCATGCTGGGAACTACTAAAGTTGTTAGCAATTGAGAATATACTGAAAGATAAGATCATTTCTACAAAAACTCTGCAAAGGATTTTCAAAATCAGGCATTTTAATCTATATTAATCACAGTAATATTTGAAGTCTTGTTTTGTAAGGTTTGATAAGACTTTGGAGATACTGAGAACAATATGTTTAACACCCATTTAATTTCATGTGTGATTCATCATCTGGAAAAATTAGGGGAAACCTTTTTGCAGACTGCAAATGATGTCTTAGACCTCAGCCACCTTCAGAGGTACCCGTCTTTGGAGAAGCAGGGATCATAAAAATCAGAATGGAAATGAGACCTACATAGAATCGATGGAAAGAAAACCAGGCAGGATGGCAGAAGAGGAGGATAATGGAAAGTAGGTTTGCAAATGCAGAAGTAGTTTGAAGGAGTCCTTGGCATAATACCTAGAGACAAAGGCTGTCTCAGATGTAGGAAATCCCTGGAGGATTTAACCTCCTAAAGTATATATCTTGATCCTTGGTGTATGATAACACTAGGATTGGACAGCATGTAGCAAGGATATCTGAGGTCCCTCAAGGCAATCCAGACCAAGTCTAGAAGCACTATGGATAATTCTGCATGTGACTAAATCCTAATAGGAAGCTCATGAAAGTGACTTTACCACTTCTGGAATAAAGCTGCCCTTTGAGCTACAGCATTTGGATGGACCAGCTCAGATCTCTGCCATGTGCTCCTCTGTGCAGTGTGAGACATTCCTGTGATGTTGTTCTGCAGACCTCCTCCTCAAATGCAGTCATTGAAACCCTTCCTCTCCCCCCCAGAAATACCCCAGAGTAATACCACTTTGTTATTTTAATAGATCATTGCAGATCAGAGCCAACAGGGGATGAGAGCAGAGATGGCTAATCATATTTTTTCGCAAGATATGAGTTGAACACATGAATTGAAATACGAGAAAATGCTTCAGGCATAACTCTCTTCTGACAGCATCCTCATCAGTCTTTCTATCCTATTGCATATATTAAAAAGCATTACATATGCTAGGATTGCTCTGCTGTGCTGTCAGATGTTTCTGCCCTGCCATTGTGAGGATGCTGAACTGGCTGAAAGTTCTAAGTAGAGTCATCTCAACACAAAATATCCCTTCTACTATATAAAACCTTTGGTGGAAATTAGTCCTGATATTGCTGCATATCATTTCTACTTTTATTTGCTTGTAGATTTAGACCTACTGAAAACCCATCAAGTAAATAAAGGGTTTGTGTGGCTAGGCCCAATGGTGTGACTCAGCAAGTTAATAAAATTTCTTCAGTCACTATGGTCTTTTCTCACGGCAAAGCGTTTGAGAAAGCGTTTCTCATGGCAAAGCATTTATGGGCCGAGACTAATGGTATGAGGTTCAACAAGGCCAAGTGCTGGGTGCTGCACTTGGGTCACAACAACCCCATGCAGCGCTACAGGCTTGGGGCGGAGTGGCTCGATAGCTGCCCGGTGGAGAAGGACCTGGGGGTGTTGGTGGACAGCCGGCTGAATATGAGCCAGAAGTGTGCCCAGGTGGCCAAGAAGGCCAACGGCATCCTGGCCTGTGTCAGCAGTAGTGTGGTGAGCAGGACTCGGGAAGTGATCATCCCCCTGTACTCGGCACTGGTGAGACCCCACCTTGAGTGCTGTGTTCAGTTCTGGGCCCCTCACTACCAGAAACACATGGAGGTGCTGGAGTGTGTCCAGAGAAGGGCAACTAAGCTGGTGTGGGGTCTGGGGGACAAGTCTTCTGAGGAACGGCTGAGGGAATTGGGGCTGTTTAGCCTGGAGAAGAGGAGGCTGAGGGGAGACCTTATCACTCTCTTCAAGTACCTGAAAGGAGGTTGTAGAGAGATGGGGACTGACCTCTTCTCCCCAGTGACAAGTGATAGGACGAGAGGAAATGGGTTCAGGTTAAGCCAGGGGAGGTTTAGGTTGGATATTAGGAAAAGTTTCTTCACTGGAAGAGTTATCCAGCATTGGAATAGGCTGCCCAGGGAGGTGGTGGATTCGCCATCCCTGGAGGTGTTTAAAAAAAGGGCAGATGTGGTACTTGGGGATATGGTTTAGAAGTGGTTTTGTCAGGTTAGGTTAATGGTTGGACTCAATCTTAAAGGTCCCTTCCAACCTTAATGATTCTATGACGATTCTATTCTATAACGATTCTGCAACCTGTTGTAGGTGACCCTGCTCTGGCAGGGGTTGGACTAGATGATCTCCAGAGGTCCCTTCCAACCCTGACGATTCTGTGATTCTGTGATGATTCTATGAGAGTAAAATAATTAAGCTTGAAATTCATGGCAACAGAAACTTTGAGAGTGGTTCATTTATAACTTGGCTACAAGTAATTTCTGTATTGTTATTCTCTATTGTTTCTTCTTATTTACCTCTTAAAACAGAATGTCATGTCATTAAATCTGTTCCATTGGTATCTGCCATCTTAACAGCATGTTGGCCTGTATTTTCATGAAGTAAATGTGAAGCTTTTAGTTTTCTATTCTTCACTGCATTTACTACTCTCATAGGACCATCCTGTGTCATCCTTTTCCAAGTAGAATAGTGACTTAGCCTCCATTTATTATTTTTTTTTTAATTAAAGATTTCAGCAGCACAAACTATTGCTTTATAAGAAAAAAGATCGAAGGGTTTGGCCTAGGTGCATGAAAATCGTTTTTTCTTTTTCAATAAGGACTATTTGCATTTTTCAGATAGGTTTTATTTTTTGGTGGCTTTTGTGTGTTTTTTTTTTTTCGTCAAGGAACCATTTAAAAAATCAAGTTAGAATTTGCTGAAAACTTTTCAGAAGAACAGTCTTCAGTTGAAAAGACTGCACAGCTTTGCCTGAATCAAAACATTTTATTTCAACATTTCTTTTCAATGACATTTTCAATTTTGAGTGTCATTGTTCGCAGCCTGTGCTGATACAGTAAGATGGTTTATTTTAACTTCATAATTTTAATAGCTTTTTGTTCTGACTTTTATAATCTGAAATCTTTAACTGCAATGTTATATACAGTGTTTCCTTGACCAGTCTGCTTTGTAAAACAGTTTTGCCATACAGAAGTCCTACACCTCGTAAAAGGAAAAGCAAAGCCAAGAAGAAATAGTTACCCTCACTGCTAATAAAGCAAAAACATTTCAATGACACAAAATGTTGAAAAAGAAAGAGCAAAGTAAACTGTGACTGTCAGGGTCACATCCCCTGTCAAGGCTCAAAGCTACAATCAGAAGGTCATCTGTGATATGGAGAAATTTTGTGTAAAAGGGATGCCTTTTAAAGGTTTATGAAAGAAACCCTGACCAGTGTGATAGCTGTGACAGACCAATAAAATGCTCTTGCTTGATGAATGAATTAATAGTGACATACAACATTAAAAAGATGTCAGCATGATATTACATGACAAGGTCAGAAGATGACTAGCTTTCTGCAACCCAGTCAAATCAATTACTACAGCCCACTTCAGAGGTCAGCTCGTTGCCGTCACCATGATCCAGGTCTACACTGCAATGTTACACACGGGGGAACGGCGTGATCTGTGACCAGCGTGAATATTGCCTAAACATCATTATGAACAAAGACATCAGTGCGGCACCAGGCAACACAACACCAGGGCTGGAGAACACAAAATTAATGGGGAGGCACCAGAAATGGATGAGCGGAATGGCTTTCCATGTTCTCCAGATCCCATGTTGTATGTGTGCATGATACAGTCATCAGCCACAATCCTTAAATATAATTTTGTCCTCACAGACTAAGAATTTACCACTTCAGCTTCATCACATTTTTTTATCAGGTTTCAGCCATCTCCTCTGAGATATGGTCCTCAGATACCTTTGAACTATTAAAGGTACAAAACAGATAGATACGAGTCTTGCAATGCTGTAGGTGCCCTCCCACAACATTTCCAACCTAGAAATGGTCTGAGCTTGCCTGGCATGCTTGCTGGCAGGGCAAGCTGATATTTTCCTAGCCAGATCTTTGATCCTGTCAAAGGAAAAGAGAGCCCTGAGTTTTAGCTGATGCTTATTTCTAAAGCTTTTGCTACTAAAGCAATATGCACACTAAAGTACCGCAAATGCTCAGGAATATTGAAGTAATCTGGAATTTCAGAAGCCATTCCTGATCCATGCTGTATGAAAACTCTCAGTCATGCACGGCTATTGTAACCAGGTTTAAAACATAAAGAGAGGAGGAATACATGTGTAATTTGTGTGTCCACTGTGTCTGCCAGGATTTAAAGTGCCATGTTAAAAACCGACTTCTCTCTCCCCCAAGGATGCATATGTTGAATTATTAATAACACAAATGCTTCCCTGCACTATTATTTTATTTCAGTACTTTTGCATAATTATCAGAGCTCTTTCAGGGCACTGCCAGTTTTTTAAAGCTCAGCCATGCTGCATTATAAGTAAACAAAGCATTATGAATGTAGTCTTTGTGAATACAAATTGTGAGCAGCATGTATTTACTGACACACAGCTGAAAAATCTATCTAAATGTGATAGTATTGATAGATAAAAGCTACCATGCAATGAAATAAGATGATCCCGATCTTCACTTCTTAAATAAAAATATGCACTAGGCATATTTTTATGTACAGTTTTAAAAATGCAGTATTCATTCATGTATTAATGTACAAAAAGTAAGGTATAAGTCCTGTAAAGTACTTTTAAAGTGCACACAGTATATTTACTGGATAATGAAGCTATCCATAGTGTAACTAGGAAATGCATTCTGGGATGATCTGTAAACCTGGATTGATTTTTCTCCCTTCTCTTAACTACCTTCACTACCATTTACTATAACAATCGAAAAGGCATTTGAACTAGAAAGAACTTCTCCGTCTCACTCAGTTTATCTCTCAGCTTACTGCATTTAATGTTTTCTTTCTTTACTTAGACTGAGATGAACCTGAAGGACAAACTATAACCTCACATTCCTGATTTCAGCAGATTACATACCTACAAGAGTAATAACAGGTGTTAAAAAAATGAAATGGCAGAAAAGAAGCCTGTGATGACTTGGTTAGGGGGGACACACTAGTCATCCATACCTCCCAGTAGCATTAAACTGAAGTACCAAGTACCATCTTCCCTTTGCGGCAAGGTCAGCATTGAGTGTTATCCACTTGGTGCTCGCTTGGTCAGGCAGCTCATTTGCTCATTAATGTGGATACATTTTATATGGTCTACGTTTTTCACTATCTTCTTAAAAAAAGTAGGATGCAAAAATAACAATGAAATGCTAAGCTTTTGGATTGTGTTGGTTTTTATATCTTCACAACCTCAAATAATCAATAGATCCTTAAAGTACGTTGATGGTTTAAGCATCATTCCTTGGATGGAAAGAAATCTAAACCACTGAGAAAAGATGTGAATACCCTTGAGCAAAGTTTGTCGGCTTCATCTGGGTCATGACAAGCTGGGTGTGCTCAGCCCTTCCTGAGCTTCACCGCTCTTGATGCAGCCTGGTCCTGCAAACACCATCTTCCTCCCAGAGCTGTAGCTCCAAGAGAAGCAAGGGAAGGAGCGCAGGCAGGGTGTGCAGAATACAAGCGGATGAACCATTACAATATTTTAACTATGCCATTTACAATTTCCATCCTCAGTTCCAAACCATCCATCAGACACATTTTTTTTAGCTTTTTCTGACACTCAGTTTGTGAAAATACAAATCCCACTGGGACAGGAAAAAAACACTGGAATAATCGGTACATTTTAATTTTGTTTTCTGTGCATTACAACAGTCGTAACTCAGTGGCACTCCAGTGAAAGCCATATGCATCTAAACACAGTGTCTGTGGAAAACAAATTAAAAACTAAATAAGCCACAGACTGAAACAGGAATCAAACAGATTTGGAAAGCCGAAAGGAATCCTGATGAATTGCATGCAGCTTTTCCCTCATAAAACTGAGCACTGTTTGAATGCTGGCCAAACACACTCTTTGTGTTTCGGTTGATCCTCACGCTTTAAGATCGTGTGTAATTAAAAAAAAAAAAAAAATCAAGTATGCATCTGTTTAGCAACACACATCCCTCAGTACAAAAAACCCCCAACAGGTATGGTGATGCTCCCAGTGACTTAAAGATCAGTGGGATTTTTCTCCCTGCTCCTTGGAGTCAGAATCTGATCGAATAAATACAAATCCTGAGTTTGTATCCAGACCACTGTTACTAGTCTGTTGCTCAGAGTAGGTAAAAAAAATACATTTCAGCTAATATATCTAAGGGGAATGTTCATGTCCCAGAGATTTAAAAACTTGTTCTTTGTAGAAAATTCATGGTACAAAACTCCCAGAGTCATCGTGTACTGCAAAAGTCCTATTGTGACTGGTCTCACAGATCTTCACAGACTGTATAAGAAATGTCCTGGAAGTAGAGGTGTAGCTTTTGAAATTAGTTAGTTAGTTGTTTGATGGTTTGTTGTTGGCTTTTTTTTTGTTTGTTTGGTTGGTTGGTTTGGGTTTTTTTTTATGCTGTGTATCATTTTAATCTTCTGAATGTAAAAATATACAGCCCAGTTATAATCGAAATGAAAAAAATCTGTGGAAAATATTAGGATCGGCAGTGCATTTGCACAAGATTTTCTTTACAGTAAACTACTAAAGTAATTTTTTGATTTTTTCACCTTTTTTTCTGTGATAAATGATTCCTTGAAAACAAATCTGGAACTCTCGTTCCAGTGTTACTTAGTGGCAGAAGGCCTTAGTGTTTTGGGAAGGTGCACTGCCTGGAACCACAGTATCCTGCGTCGACATTACAATAGTAACTTCTTCCTAGAACTCAGAAGTTTTATTGAGTGGGATTAAACATATATTTTCAGGAAATCATTCATTAAATAAAATGTTGGGTAAGATCTGAAATAATTTACAAATTCAGACTGAATTTGCCAGAAAAATCATTACAGCACTAGGGGAAAAAGTAACCTCAACTAACCAATCAAAAAACCAGCCCAACTCTTCCAAAGTAATTTACAAAACGAGCAAGGTTTATTGTTTTACCCAGTAGCCTACTGAACAAAACCTTTACTTGTGTGTACAAGAGATATATGTTCTAGACCTAAATGTCGTAAACCTACATTTGGCACTACTTTGAGTGATGTTCTGGACAGGGTGACTCCTATTTCTTTCCTTGAAGCTATCAAAATTCAGTATGACTTGAGACAGATTTAATAATCTGATAACAAGTCTATAAGTATGGGAGTGGGGGTACCTAGGTTTCAGTATCTCCTTTTTTCTATGGAACATTATTTTTTCCTGAAAAACACATGGCACTTCCATTCAGGCTGGATCGCTTTCCTTACTATAATAATTTTGTTCCGTTCCGTAAAATTCGGAATAATTAAAAATCCAGGTATTAAATTTTCTAAGGAAAAAACTTTAGATGGAAGAATACCATGTTGTTTATTTCTGTGGTTTTGATCTGTAGTTCATAATAAAATCAGGTATAAGACTCCAAATCTAATAATAATCTTTTGGTCAAGGACTGTGATTTCTTTGGATTTTTTTATATGTGTAAATCACAAAGTATGTTTTGGACAACAGGAAGTCAACAGAAAAGCATCTAATGTGTTTTGCTGCAATACAGGATAGACAGATATCTGGCACGGCTCATATTGATTTCCAGACCATGCTGTCTTGAATAAGAGTTGTCTGTAATTCCACCTCCCTTCTGATGCTGGAAAGCTCTTGAAACAAAAAAGACCCATTTCAGGTGAATCTTTCTAATTAATCTGAATGGTGAATGAGTTCTGCTATTGCCTATCTTGCAAGTCAAGGCTTGGGTACTTGCTGGTTGCTTGGTTCAATGACTACTTCATGGAAAATTTCATTTATATATCTTTGAGTTTGCAATGACGTAGATTAAGAAAAAGATGGAAACAATTCTGCTGCCTCATCATTAGAATAAGTCAGGTGAGTGCAAGAGATGTGTTTTTCATTGGAAGGAATAGCCAAACTGGTATGGGTTGGAAATTTGATAGGAGTTTGGAAGGCTATCTCCATTTTTAATACAATTTATGAGAAAAACGGTGAAAAAGGGCCTTTTCAGTTTCTCTCATTACAACTTCTTATCACACCATTATAGTACTGGTGGTTCTGATTTGATGTGAAATTTAATCAAAACTCTTGCTCCACTAAAGTAGAAATTCCAATTTTTAAAAAATCTTGAGTTAATAATGTTATTTAAAAAAAAAAAAATATTATTCTTGCAGCTCTCTGTGGCCTTTCTGTATCTCTAGGCTAGTAATTAATTAAATTGGCTCCACTCTCCAGCTGTAAAATATGGTGGGTTGCAGCAACCTGGTGCAAGAGGTGCTCACAAACCGCATGGTGAGGAAAGTCATCTAAGTGCACAAATAGCCAGGTACGCTGTCCTCACCAAAGTGTTTCATGGGAAACCTAAATCCGATTTGAGAAACTGGACTTCTTCTGAGTTCAAAAAGCTAATTAATCTTTGTATTCATAAATGTTCAGAGGCCCCACGGGGCTAATGCATTTTTAAGGGTGCTGGGAGATGGCACATGGTAGTTTTCACCACTGTTATCAGCTGTGATCTTGAACACTGACAGTTTCTGTAGGCTATTTTCCCTTTTTCTTAATTACTCAGACTTTGTGAAATGGCCTTTTTTCTTTTAGCAATCAAGGGATATTTTGTTAGAGAAAACAAATATACATTGGTATAGGCTGCAGGAAAAAAACAAACACAGCACAAACCATTTCTTAATATATCACATAGAAAGGTCCTCAGAAATCTTTAAGAATAAAAAAATAAAAAAAATCAAAAAAACAAAACAAAAAAAAAAAAAAAAAAAAAAAAAAAACAAAAACCAAGAAACAAACCCCAAAGACTGGGAACAAAGGGAACAAGGAGATAGGAAAAGTTTAGGCAGCATGTCCTTCTGGGGGAGACGAAATATATCCTCATCTATCAACCCTCCCATCAGCCTTACTTTTCTTCCCTTTTTCCCTGGAGGGAAATAGGAGATTTGCTCTGCTAAAGCCAGTGTGTTTCACTGATAAGCAATGCTTACCTTGCCAGGGTCTCACTGCTTCCCACTCTTGCTGCTCTAATGGTGCAGCTATTTATTCTGCTTTCACTGCAGGGAAACAAAGATTTTGGCTAAATTTCCTTTGATGTCCTGATTTAATCACCTTGCATTAAACTGCTGCATTTTGTAAGCAAAAGAGAAATCACCAGTGAAGTGCATTTTCTCCTTACAGTGTCAATGCACAAGTAAGAAATCTCTTTGTAAATCAGATATTTCTTTCACAATTAGAAAGAATCCCACCTGTTCCCTGGTTGACTTGCCAGCAGAATAAGTAGCTGAATGCAATGCTACGTACAGGCACAATCTTTTAATTTCCTTCTAGCACAACCTATGAGTGTTAGAGAGAACAGAGAGGACATTTTCCTAATGCTTTGAATGACTTCTTTCTTATATTACATGAATTATGAAATGTGAACACATTTTCCAAATCTCTGTAAAAAATCAAGCTTTTCCAAGGCTGAGATGTTTTGTTCTAATTTTACTTTTAATTGTGCTTTTTCCCTATTAGTTATACATGTTTTGCAATTCAAAAGGAATTACTCAGCAATCAACTCTTTATTCTTCTATAAGAAATCTACATGCCATCGATGGCAGCACACAACTCTTGTCACCATACGTATTTGCGGTTTATTTCCATTCAAAGACACAGGTTTCTTGTGTCTGGTTTTCAAATTTATTGTAACATCATTATGCTTTACCATGGGCAAAGACTACAAATCATGCTGAAATATGAAATAAGTTTTTATGTGACTTTTATTGAGCAGGATAATGGATTATAATTAAAGTGCCACAAACTTGTCTCAAGCGAGGCAATAATAATAATAATAGAGTACAAACTCTCAAAAATGATGCATGGAAGGACTAACTTCTTAAAAAACAAACAAAACTACTAAGTGTTCTTTGTGTTTTACTTTCTTGAGCTGCAATGACTTCGCTAAGTTGAAGAAGAGAAAACACATCAATGTAAAAGTTAGGTGATTTTTATACAAAGACGATCGTACTCAGCCTTGCTTCTGGCTGGAAGTGGGGATGTGGACTTGCGGCAGCCTCGCCTGGATTCAGTAGCTCCTAAAATCTGCCTTAGTTTTGGTGGTCTTCTAGTTCTTTCAAAGTTTGGGCCCCAGTAGAGGTTTTCAGAGAGTGGCACAACAGCTTGCTGGGAAACGGGTGCTCAAACACAGCTTGAGGAAACCCACCTTCACCAGTAACAAACCACAGAGCAGTGTGGTGGGGTCTGGTTCTCCTCATGAAGAAACGACGAAACAATCACAACAAAACTGTGTACCATTCAGTATTTCCATAACAATACCTTCCTTTAAGAATTTTCTTTTCATCAACAGCTTTAAGATCTTTAGCCTTCTAATCTGATTTGCTAGGAAAAAAAAATTTGCTTCTAAATATCCAGGGTCTCTCTGGATTTGTTTAAACTGCTTTTAAGACTCCCCACTTTTCAGTATCCTCATCTCTCTGACAAAGATTTAAAAGTTATTCCACATGATAGTGTATTCCCTGAATCTACTTATGGTCCTTTGTAAACCACTCTTGGGTTAAACCTCCTTAGGCTGTGGCCAAAAGTATCCTTATACGCAAAGAAGGCAAAACATACCCCTCTGAAAAAAACATACCCCTCTGACTTTAGCAAGTGAAGCAGTATAAAGGCATAATCTAACATTTTTTTTTACCAAGGGCCCCATCCTGGCCCTTAGCTATTACATGATTTTTATTGAGTTGTAAATGTGTGGTGTTAAGAAATGCAAGTATTTGTTAAAAAAAAAGAGACTATTAAGAAAAAAAATGTTTTAAGGAGGCTATTTTATCTATAGATGTAGAAAAGAAAATTAAATTCAGTGGAAAAAGCTATCAAGTGAATATAAAAGTTTTTCAGGAGTAAATAATTGATATAAGCTCTTTATTTTAATTAAAAATCTTCCTTGTGATAAAAGACTGTTGTAAACCTCAGGGTTCTTGATTTTTGCCTAATTGTGAGGAATAAGACAAAACCTTAAATATGTTGAATTTTAACTTTTTCTTCCAATAAGTACTCAACTAACAAGATATTTTTTTTATTATATGGGGCATTATTCAAACTAGTTAAATTTCTTGGAATGGTAGAGTTGAGCAAAGACCTTGTAGGATCAGTCTGTCTCTCAGCACTTCTCTCCATGACTTGTAAAACCATACAAAAACTGCAAATAATGCAGAGAAGAGTTGTTCCAGTCTTTTAACATTAACACACAATGTATACGGATTCAGTGTGTCCTTCAGACTATATGTACACCGACATAATTGTTCCTATACAAACATGAAGGAAGATAATCCCAGCCCTTGAGAGATTTCAGTATAAATTAAAGTGTGAGACTTTAAGGTAAACAGTATTGGTAAAGTAGTGGCTTTTGGATGATAGCATGACTTTTATTGTTAGAGACTGCATTTTTAACTATAGATTATAGAACAGCAATCTTGGACGTGACCTCAAAAGATCATCTGGTCCAAATCTTGTGGGAAAGACAGCCTAGATGAGATTAGCTAGCACCTATATTAAGTCTTCTGAGGAGTGGCTGAGGGAACTGGGATTGTTTACTCTGAAGAAAAGGAGGTTGAGGGGAGACCTTATTGCTCTCTACCTGAAAGGACATTGTAGAGAGGTGGGGGTTGGTCTCTTCCCACAAGTCACAACCAATAGGACAAGAGGAAACAGTTTCAAATTGCGCCAGGGGAGGTTTAGGTTAGACATTAGGAAAAATGTTTATACTGAAAGAAAGGGTTATCAAAGAATGGAAGAGGCTGCCCAGGGAAGTGGTTGGATCGCCATCCTTGGACGTATTTAAAAGCCGTCTGGATATGGTGCTCAGGGACATGTTTAGAAGTGGGCCTGTAAGAGTTAGATAACGGTTGGACTTGATGATCCTAAAGGTCTTTTCCAGCCATAACAATTCTGTGATTCTGTGATTCTATTTGTTTAATCCAAAAGAGTTTGTTTCTTTCTAGAAGAATTGAAATCACTCAATGACAACTCTGAGACAGATCAACAGATTGTCTGGAATATTTCCGTACTCTGGATATTTCACTATACAACTTAAGCAGTAAGTGTGAAACTAGAAAACTTTAAAATGAAAGGCTGTAGAGAGTCTAATAAAGTCTACATTATTTCAATCACCATAATACTGCCTCACAAGCACTAGCTTTATTATTTGCAAAGAGGACAGACTTTTGATTTCAATAATAACAAAAATTCCCAGAACTCCTATTCAGATATTTTGGGGGGAGAAGTTAGTTTATTAAATTTTAAATCACAATTTTCATGCCACGTTATTGCATTAATTATTCCTTTAACTGTTGTGCTTCTTAAAGCTGTACAGAACTGTCATACCTTTCATTAAAGCTGCAGCTTAATTGCCCTTAAAATATTTAAGATGAATAAAAACATCCTTGGCAATGAAAATGATTGAAAATGAAAAATTAATTTAAATAGTCTTGGATGTGAACAGTGTGTTACATGGACTGAAGACTGGGAAAAGGACAAAAAACAAAGGATGTTTAAATGGCACTATTACTTCTTAAAAGTTTGTATGTCAGTGCTTTACATCAGGAACTGTGTTAAGCTGCCTCTGCTGGTTTGATCCAAATCAAAATCGCTTGACACCAGGAATTATGTCTTCTATAACCTACATGGGGTTTATATGAAGATGTTGTTTGACTTCATTACAAAGTAATGAACATGGGCATAAATATCACTGAAATTTAACTGACAGCATTACATTGTGAATTTTGCATCTCGCAGTGGGCACAGGTGAGTAATACAAAAAGGTCCAGATAGGTCAAGGTAAATCAGGAAATGTCCTGATTCTACCTCAATATTTGGGTCCCAGAAAAATGGTTCTTCTGGCTTAACGTTTCTGTGAGTCAGAAAGATTGTAATACGAAGAAATTGCAAATCTGTATTTGCAAAAGATAATCACTTGGTTGCACCTGATGAAGATACACAGGTACTTGTGCCCCTGAATAGACTTTACGCAAAATACCAGATGACTTTGTTAAGGCCTCTTGAAAACACAGTGCAGGCAAACAGTGCTCATGTTCCTCTACAAGCTTCAGCTGGACTTCTAAATATTAACTAGTCCAAAATTCTTGTTGGACACAGCCCCTAGTTAAATATAATGAGATAATCAGCTTATCTGGTGTTATCTGTTTAAGAGTTAATCCTCTAGTCCAAGTTGTTCACGTTGCCTTTTATTCTTAATGGTATAGGAATCATAGGCCCCTTTGGGGAGTGATTTGGCCCATCATGAGACAGATGCTCTATATGACAGCAGTGACTCAGCCACTACAGGAGTTAATTTCTCTCTGTTGATTTGAGTGGGAATTTCTAATATATGGCAGCACGCTGTGCTTAATAATAGGTCTATTCATTACTATACAAAAGCAAATAATGTATATTTAGCTATTTAATAAATATACCTAGAAGTACTTTCTATTTATATAGCACATTCCTCAAAGGAGAAAGGGAAGGTGGTTAATTTAAATAAGCAACTACTGTAGATATTTCTCCCAAATTAGTTCTATGCCTTCAAATTTAAAAAAAAAAAAAAAAAACAAAACACAACCAAACAAACACAAAATACAACAACAACAACAACAAAACCCGAACACACACCTCTCTGACCAATATTTTGGCTTAATGATTTTGCCTAATTACTCAAAGGAAATGTGTTTTGTTTTTCTCCCGAGGTTAGAAGTCTGACTCAGGGTTGCAGGACAAATTTTCCCATGTTCAGTCCAATCCTGAAAAAAAAAATTTCTTTACTTTAAAAAAATGGGTCTTGTTATTTTTTTTTTTTCCTTGATAACGAAAAAAAAGGTGTCTGGGTTCATGGACACAGAGAAAATAATGAATATGTTTTTTGTCAGTTTGTTGGATCCCTTAGGAAAAAGGAACAGAATAAAACTAGATCCTTTATTTAAGAATGCTTAAAGATTTTATCCACTGATCACCTAATGCCAAATGCATAAACATTTCTTGAAGCACTTACAGTTATGTAGGAGTTTTCTGCTCTAACTTTTGAGTCAGATAGGCACTATCCACTTGCTTATTTCAGGCTCGGGTATGTACTATAACTATTGGGTACACTCAAAATAAAAAAAATGTGAATATCTGCTCATATTCTGTCTACATTCTTTGACATCCAGGCAATGAATGAGCATCAACTAAATTCAGAGCCAGGGTATAACAGTGCTGTCATTGAAGATGGAGGAAAAATCTCAGTGACTGAGTCACCAAACCCAGAGCAGTTCCCTGCCCATGAAGAAGTATCTTGAGGATATATCAGATATTAAATTGCTCATTTGATTCCAGCCAGGTTTCAGCTTTTTTTTTGTCTCATGGCATTTTCAGGTGAACCTTTGTTGAACCATTTACCCTTCTCAAGGTAAATCACCCTCGGAACAACACAGTCTGTCCCTGCTGAGAGGAAATGAAGATTTTTTTTTTCCTCATGTAAGACAAACAACAGCAACGTCTCTGGCCCGTCCTCCCCGTCCTGGGAAACAAAGCAATCATTTTTGCTATTACACTTGCTATCAGCATAGCACAAGTCTGCCAGCTTCCCCTTTTCACCTCTCCCAGCTTTCTAGTTTCTTGTCTGAATGCACTTCATCATTTTCAAATTTTCCTTTTGGCGGATTCAATACTCAAATAACTATTACTTTGCAATGCACACACAGTAACCCCAATTTTCCATTCACTGGATTTTCTTCATTTTCTGAGCAAAAAATAGCACTTCATTACATATCTATTCATCTGTTTGCTTGGTGAAATGCAACATTATTCCGGGCAGAATCTGGGCTATTTATTTATTTATTTGTTTGTTGGAGAGAAAAAGAGGAGATGGGCAGGTGATTAGAAGAGTATTAAAGCACAGGATTTTTGGAAGGAGGGCATTATATGTCATTATTAGTATCCCTTAAATGGACACCTTATATCTCCAATGCAAAATTTATATTGTATGATGATATAGAGTTTTTAACAGCTATTTAGGCTTATATTGAAATTCATACTTAAATAGTGTTTAAAAGTGTTTAATTGAAAAGCTAACTCGAAGTTCATAACTGCAAGAGGATGCTTGGGGTTTTTTAGCCCATAAACCCCCTTCCTAAATGCTAAGGGCTTTCGTGTTGTAAAATTGGTGATATAAAGCAATTTAAGTTTTTGCATTGCTTTTTCTTTTTGTTGTTGTTCTTTTCCAGAAAGAACAAACCAAGGGTTTTTTTGACATCAAAACATTGGCTTTGCTCTGGTAACAGGGACCACACTTTTGTCTAAGGCAGCCTCACCACCAGCTGATAACAGAAATGAGGGGTGAGAGTAAGAGGACAGAGGACCTAACTTTGGTCAAGACACATTTAGACTCACTGTCATGGAGGACAAGAGGAGACCGCAGACATTTTGAAGGACGCATTTCCATTCAGGAATTTGTTATAGTAGATATATAGTAGAGATCACTCCACCACTGATACTGAAATAAAATTCCAACTACCTCCTGCAAAAAGTTGATTTAACATCACAGCTAATGTCCTGACGTGCAGGGTGTGAACTGTAGGAGGCACTGGAGATGCTGGGATGTGTGAACAGGAAGGAAGAGGAACCAGGCTACTCCTGAAATAAGTAAAAAATCATCAGAATTGGCTAGGTTCCTCTAAGGATGCTTTGTGGTTTTGTAGAAAAAACTCCAATAAATAATAGAGTTGGATCATGTAGATAAATAAATACATAAATCTAGGAGACAATATATCTTTAACACCCGCCTGGACGCTGTCCTGTGCAACCTGTTGTAGGTGACCCTGCTCTGGCGGGGGGGTTGGACTAGATGATCTCCAGAGGTCCCTTCCAACCCTGACTATTTTGTGATTCTGTGATTCTGTGATCTTCAACTCTTTGGAAGCATCCTATTGTAATTTCATCTGTCTTTGTTTTATTGTAATATTAATGGTTGTTATATTTAGATAAGGTTTAAAATATACAGACCTGAAGAGGAATCCATTGGTAATAACGGAGTAAAGTTATGTTCTTGCAGGTAATTAAAGTATCACGATACAATGTTGCAATCTTACACAAAGTATTTCTGAAAGTGGAAGGAAATTTCCAAGGTCTCTGATGTTAATATTGCTTTTGGAAGTTTCTTTATGGAAGGCATTTTAAGTTCACTTTCAGAATAAAATGCTGGTTCCAAAATCTTATTTTTTGGTTTCATACTAGGTTTTTACTGTGCTAGTTCATGAAATGTAAGAGAATTTTTTTTTACAAAAACCCCATCCTCATACTGATTGAAATCATGCTTCTAGATGTTGAAAAAACATATATTACGCTGGTGGAAGAACAGCGATTAACCAAGATGCTTTTGCTTGCTTACACATTTTCATGACGTGGATGCATCCTTGTTTTGGAGTGAAAGCACAGCTGCATGGCCAATTATGCATTGCAGGATTACAAGTGTGTGTTCCAGTTGGGAGGACCAGTAAGGGCCCTAATTAAAACGGACCACGGGTCAAGAGGGAGGTTCACATCTTTCCTTTCAAAATACACAGCTCATTTTCTCAGATTGTTGTTGTCTTCTCTCGCCTTCCCTGCCCTATAGGCACCAGGGGATAACAGTTTGTATTTATTTATAAGATGGTATAAATAAATAATAATAATGTTATAAAGGGTAGACAGAGATTATTTCCAATACATTAAGCTGGCTGCACTATGGTATTAATACTCACACATACACACAAGAAAAAAACAAAAGAAAATAAAATGGTATTTGTGGGAGAAGAGAATGGAAAATAGATCACGTAAACTACAAAACCTTAGTATTTCTCAAAAATCTGTTGCTTGCTGTATAAATAATTGCAATCATAATTTCATGCTTTAGTATGTTGGCTTGTATTGTGTAAAATTTAGTTAATGTAGTCATGCAATTAAATATAGACTTTTCATAGTATTATTAGTGAAATTAATGCTAATACGACACAATGGCAAATGTTCTTTGTATTACACATGATAATGACATTTCTGAATACACTGAACATCATGAAATGTTGCATATAACAGCAGAATCTTAGTCTCTCCAGGTTCACTTTCGTGTGTGTGTACACAGAAGATGAGGATTTTCCCATCATTCCCACATTTTCATTTGGAAATTTCTGGCTCTGTGTCTGACTCTTTCAAAAAGAAATTGCAACATGCATTTAAAAAAAAAAAAAAAAAAAAGGACAGAAAGAAAAGGAAGTCTAATTTCAGCAAATGACTGATTCCTCCTATATAAAGCCAAGAACTCCTAAAGTCTTTCTGGAGCTGGGATCTTTTGTTCAGCATTTGTGTGAGACATTAGAGGCAACAGTTGTGGTTGCCTCTGCCGATGGCTATCCCTTGTCTTCATTTTTTTTTTTCTTTTCCCCTTCCAGTTTCCTTTGCTCAATTTCCCTTTTTCCTTTTTTTTTTTTATTTTTCTTTTCTTTTTTTTTATTTTTATTCTTTTTTTTTTTTCTTTCAGTTAGGCAGAACTAAATGGTTATATTTGAAACATCCAGTGAAGCTCATATCTGTGGTATTTAAAGGGATCCTTAATTCATTTCCCTTTCTCCCTCTGTGCCCAGGCAGAGGGTAAACATATAGTCCCAGCGTAAACAAATGCTGGCACAATGGCAGGGTCCCTTCCATTGAGCAATCCCGTGGTTCCCTATTGGAGTGCTTGAATTTGAATTCTTTTAACATCTACAGCTATTAGAAAATACTCCACCAAAATCTGAAATGGTACTTGCTTGTTGGCTGTCAGGTTCTGCTACAAAGTTGGAGTACAAGTTGGTTCACTCCAAAAGTAAAGAGAGGCAAGAAATTTGGTCTGCCAAGGCCATTCATTTCTACACAGAAGATCCCAGCTACAATTTTAGTCCTTCCCTCCATCTGTTTTCCATGTGCTCTTTGAAATAGGTGAAATCTCCTTGGATTGAGAGATGTTTCAAAAATATTGTCCAAGATGCTGCTAAAATTTTTTGGCTGCTTAGAATTTATCTTAAATAATAGATACAGATGGAATATCTGAACTTCTGTCTTTCATTTGTAAGAGGATGCAGCCACTTTTACATCTCAAGCATACCATTTACACCTAAATATGTATACGGTATTTGGTCACAGAGACTACTCTCTGTACAGAGGTGAACAGAGCAAACAATTTCTTTATGAGAATCATGTAATAGCGACTGAATAACTCATTTCCTACTTTTAGGATTGTGGCTTTATTTATTATCTCAAACCAGAACTAAGGAGAGGAAAATAACGTAACTTTTAGCCACTGACTTTTCTTTGTTAGTCACTGAATATTTTTTCCTCCACAAATATCAGAAATGTGAAAACACTGATTTTTCCATTAAAAAAAAGCTGACAAATTCCTCTTGTCTTGAGCTTGTCCCAGGTATAAATTCTCTGCTGAGAAACATTATGTGGCTCAATTTGCCTTTGGATTTTGCTCATGTGCATTTTATTTCTCAAAGTCTGGGTTGGTGCATGCAAAGCAGTGGTTCTCCTTCATCTAAGTTAATTGAGTAAGATCTAGTAAATTAAATTTGCTTGAAAAACAATGGTATAATAGTTATCTGGGTGAGCTAATAAATGCTTAGTATATATAGTAAAGATATGAAAGAGGAAGCAAATTAAGGTTGACACAGAAACTCAATATCTCTAATGTAAAATGGTGTAAGAAGATTGCTTTTACTGTATTTTCATCAACTCTTTCAGGAGAGATTACGATATTTAACAGAGACTTACAAAAGGTGCCACTTTGTCTGATGGCATCCAAAAATGAATCTTCATAAGCAGCCATAAGTTTCAGGCCATTTGTTTCCTTTGTAAATGCTGTAACATTTCACTGAGATACATTTGGATTTACTGAAGGTCTCTTAAGCCAGCCTAGCCTTGTTCCTTTCTTGGATAGAGTGCTTTACTATTTTTTTTAGGTTGAAGGACAGAAGTAATATTTCATCTGCCTAGAATTTATGACAGCATCTGAAAGACTGCCAAATGGAAAATTAATTAAAATGGCAGAGATGGGATTAATAGAAATATTATAAGATGGAGAAGGGATTAAAGAGAAGGGAAAATGGAAGCTACTGGGTTGGAAAGAACTTACTGGAATACCTCAAGGACCAGTGTGGAAATAACCTAATTTAATATTGTAATCGTGGCATGACCTAAAGTAGTTCATTAGTCATATTTGGAAATGATGCAAAGTGGGAAAGCGTCATCAGTACAGAGAATTTGGAACATTGTGCAAGACGAACTGAATTGTAAAGCCTGGAAAAAGAGAAATGGGGGGAAATTTAACAGTATAAATAGCAAGGTTATGCTTTTGGATAGAAAATGAGGTAGACAACACTGAGGGAGAACCCTGAGACACTGAATATGGTATAGTATTCTGATTACTCATGTTTAGAAACAATTAATTCAAATCAGAATAAAGACAGGAAGATACTAGTAGGATAGATAGGGGAAAAAAAGAATTTTATGAAATGGAACAAAGAGCCATAAAATAGAAGCTTCTGAGAGGACTGATGCTTTGTTGTATAAGCCTAATATGTTAGTATATACCTAATATGTTGTGTATACCTAATCAACTTTACAAAAGATTCCACAATGGGGATAATCAGTTTATGACTACCAGATGTGATCACCTGACATGACACAGGACTGGACTTATAGTCCTATTGCCTGCATTGCTGATTGCTGGAGTTCTCATGTTTGTAGCAGCAGCAGATTTACTATAATTCCATAGTTATTCTTTAGTAATTACAGTTACTAGAAAAGAAGGGATAAGATAATTATTTTAATAGTTTTTCACAGAAAATAGTCTGTATATTCTTGTAACCACAGGTGTTAAAAATGTCACATTATTTCACATAAATGTTTTTAAACTAGAAAATTACTAGACTACTGAAGAACTACATATGAAAGAGCACAGCTTCAAACAATGTATAACGTTAAATTTTTAGGACTCCTATGGTTTAAGGGATTCACATTCAGCTAACTCTTACTCCAGTCTCCTCACAGCTATCTCCAAAATAACTCGGTTTAAAAATTCCTAAAAAATAAAATAAACAATATCCGCTGCAAGGAATGAACTATAATTAAAGAATTATCATTCTTTTTTCCTGGAAAATTAGACTTCCACTGAACCCAGTGCAAACTTCTCATTCACTAAGTTTGCCTTTTTCTGTATATTAAGTTTATAGGACTGACCCCAAAAGCAAATGCTGAGAACTATGAAGTAAATGTATCAGTTTTTTATCAAAGCCAGTAAGGGCTAGAGCTCCACAATAAGGAAGGCACAACCTGACAGGTGTCTCAAAATAGACAAATGCCCATAATAGACATCAAACAAAGGATTTAGAATAAGCTACTGAAAATGAACAAAGTTAAATACCCAAATCCCACTGCTGTTACATGTCTCAGCTGAGCTGTTGTTCTCAGATTCCCCAGATATTGACATTACGTGTTGTGAGGAGGGTTCTGTTTCTCAAGAAAGAGCTCTGTCAGGTGTATCAACAGCACATGGAACCAGAGAATTTGTTAATACAGGGTGTCCCCAGAAATCAAGGAGTCATAATTCACCAGTAACTACACAGGGAGTAAGATTCAGTCCCAACTCCAATAATTTTTCCTCTTTCAAAAAGACAGCTATTAGCTGTCATCAACCAGTTCTGGTGTTGGGAAGGGGGTGAGTTTGGCTTTCCTCTTGGCTCTGGTGGTCCTTTTTACCCCTGTATTTACTTCTTTTTTCATGAGAGCACAAGCACTCAGGTCAGTCTCTAGTAAAATAGGCTCTTGAACCAACCTGGACTAAAATTAGCCACATCGGAGTGTGTTTCTGTGTGTGTGTTTAACTGGGATCAGTTCCCCAGAAGAACACTATATTACCTAATTATTCAAGTGTCTGCCAACTTCTGCCAAAATAAAATTGCTTGTGGAGTTAATGAGCTAGATTATATTTGCAATTCTGTTGTCCAATTTCTTTCAGAAGCAGTTAATTTACTAAAAATAATTTCTGATTAATATAGGTTGCTTTACACTGTATCTAACCAACTCAATTTATTTTGCACAAAACCCTTCTTGAAAAGTGCCTGAAAATCAGAATGTGATTATATTTGGAAATGAACTGCCAGCTTCTCTAACCCAATGCTTTCGGTTCTGAGCCTCAAGAGTTTGCAGCATTTGAGGTTGAGATATGGTGTCAACACGGTCAACAATGAATAAATAAATGAAGAAAAATGGTATTTTAATGTTGTGGCATGATGAGACCTACTGAGAGTGACCAGCCAGGACCTTGTTAAAGTTGTACTGGGCTTGATCAATGAAATCAAATGTTTTATCAGCAAACTCTGCAATGTGGTTGGTGGGCAAGCGCAACTGGACCGACTGTATGTCAGCTATTTTTCAAAATGACAGAAATAGTAATGGATCATGTGGAATGCTATTATTTAGTGCTAATGAATGATTGTTTGGTGATGGAAGAAAAATCAATTATGACAGCTGTGAGAGATGCTGCCCCCGTTCCATTATTCCAAAAATAAATAGCAAAGCTGCCTGCTAAGGTAAGAAATAAGTGAGCGTTCCCTGTGAGAGGCAAAAGTTATAGGCAAAGAACCAACTGGAACTTGTGTTTACTGCACGTAAACAATGGCAGGGCCCCAAGGTAGAAGCAGAAGCCCTTGAGCTGCTGAAAAAACCACAACTTCTTCCTATTTATATTGCAAAAGGTCAATGTGCTTTGTCTCTCCAGACAGTTGGTCAACTTTTCCTTGAGCATCACATTCTGTTTCTTTGGGAAACCTTCATGCCTGATCCAAGATAAACACTGGCTGAGAGGAGATGATGGGTGAGACACCATTATATTTGGACTGCTAAGAATTTAAGGAACAACAAGCGTTTAAAATACAACAAGGAGCACCACCATTTGAAATGAAAAAGTCATTCAATTAAAAATCTAGCAGAAAGGCACACACTGGCCAGCTTTGACAGAGCCCAAATAGGACTGTTCTCACTCTGAGACTAGATAATATGTTGTTTTGGGCAGGAACTCTGTGCACTTAAACCAACCTAAAAGACAAATGAGAAATACAGTTTCAGCAAAGACAGTACACAGCATGTTGCTCCCTTCCAAAAAGGCTACGGTTAATGCAAACTACTTAAGACTTTTAGGGATTTTTATGTGTATCAATATGCAGAGAGAGAAAGAGAGATACAGATATAGATTAGATGATATAGATATAAATATAGATATAGAGGATATAGATATAAATGTAGACATGGATTTATAGATACTGTGCAACACCAGCCATGCACGAACTTGTTTGAAGAGCAGAACATACACCTATGGTCAGAACCTCAACAGACTGATCTAGCATCCACTGATTCAGCTGAAACGCTCCTCTTCATATCAACACACTTTGATGAGGGTCTGAACATATTGTGCAAACATGAGAAAGCAAATTGCAGCAGAAGTCTCATCTTTAGGATACCTAACCTGACAGGTGTCCACTGATAAATAGTGAAGATATAGGACAGGGAAGAGAGAATATGCTAAAAATAATAAGTTTATAAAATTTCATGAAATGGAGCAAGTTCAATTTGTGAATTCATTACTCTAGTGACAAGCTGCTAAAACATCAGTTGCACTAATGTGTCACAAAACTAGACACAAATTGAAGGAGACTAAACTTTCCATTATCTGAAACTCCCTTGGTAATGGAACATGATTATTAAAGACAGTTGCTAATATGCCTTACTATGAATTTATCTGGGAACTAATACCTTTGATTACCAATTGAAATTAGTGTTTCAGTTATTTTAACTCAACTCTGTATGACAGCACAGCCAAAGGGAAGTTTGCTACCAAAGTCAAGGGAAAAAGGAGAAGGATATTAGTTTAGCTATAGAACATTTTGAGGGAGTAATTACAAACTTTAATAAACATAATATATAAGTTAATGCTGGGAAAGGAACTCTGGAAGGATACAAAAACTCATGGTGCAGTTATTGCAGCAGTATCTTCCGAAAAAGATGAAACACTGCCAGGGAACTGACTATCCAACATCTGCCAAATCTGGAAGTACCTATGTCTTTCTGGGAAACCAACCTTGTTGGTGAATGACAGATTATTTGGGGGGGAAGACAGGTGTAATCTAGTCTTGTCATTCTTAAGCACAGCAGGAGGTGATAACTAGCTCAGTATGTGCAACTAAAGTTATTACAAAATACGAAAGTTGGGGCTATTCCCCGCCATCAGTCATGGAAATCAAAAAGATATTTTTTTTCTATTGATATTTTCCATGGTATAAAACTATGTAATGTTGTTGCAATGTGGAAAGAGAAATGTTAGAGCATTTTATTTCTTTTGCAGGAGACCAACCTGGATTCTGGTATCCAAACTAAAACAAAATAATTTTCTCTTTGATCTTGGATCTTTCTGGTGGCCCTAAGTTCTGAGTGGCCTATGACAGAGCCATGTGACAGTTTACCATAGATGCCCAATGACAGTGCAGAAAGAAGAATTTGACAAAGAATATGGGGGAATATCCAATAAAGCTTCCTAGCCAGAAAAATATATTTTTCAGGCCTGCTGAAGATACCATTGGACAGCTTCCAAGATATACAATTAATAACCAAAGACAACTGCAGATCTCTTGCAAGCCTCCAGTTCCAGATGGGATGAAAGATCAACCTCCTTCTTCAACACAATTTTGTTGCTACAAACTTTCTTTGAAGTCATTTGTCATGCTGCAACATAAGTTTTGGAGGACTTATGATTTTCTCAGATGAATATGGTAAGTATAGTCCAGGTTTTCTTACAGCAAATACAAGCTAATTTTCTTCTGGGTTGAATATTGCTTAAAATTTATTTTATTTTATTTTATTGATCCCCTATCCGAATCAATGACAATTACAAATAATCTATTTGGGATTAATTAACTGTATTTTCCATTTTCAGTCTATCAAAAGTTTTACTCAACACAAAGCAGCCTGCCTTACTTTTGGTGTTTTAATGTTTGCATTAAAATACCTATTTGGCTTGATTTTGAAAAGAAATCATATTTAAGCTGCAACAAACTGAAATGTTGCAAATGTTGAACTGCAACAATATAGTAAAATGAAGCAGCCTTCCCCGTTGTTAATCTGTTCATTGGAATTAGCACACAGTTGCAAATAACCTTGGTGATTTTTTTCAGTGAATAAAACGCAATTGTGAGGTGTTTGTAATTTCTGTAAGCATTGCCTATACCTATGATGTGGTTTACTCGTACTGTGAGTCTCAGTGGTCTGGTCAGAAACAGATTTGAAGTTATTGCATTTTAATGCAGTTCCTATTCCTAGCTCCTCATCTAGGGTGAGCTTTTGGGACTGGATTAATCCCATCTAACTTTAGAGACCTGATTGATTTACTGTCATAGAGACATACTCACCTCATATGCATAACACAACAGAAGGGCACAGGAATGTCTTGAAGATATCTCAAGCAGATTATCTGGGCTCAAAACAAGAAAGTGCAGGTAGAACACAGGATCTAAAACACTAGCCAAATGTCTTGGCAGAAAAAAAATTTGGGGGAAGGGAAAACAATGGCCCAAAAAGTGTCATTAGTTCTCATTGTTATATGGAGCTATCTGTCTTCTGGAGCCTTTTAATATCTGCAGTTTCTGGGAGGAAATGGTTAGAAGAGAACCTCCTCATTACATTCAGAAAAAAATAAATAAAAAAATAAATAAATCCAAACACACACAGACACACACACACCCCAAAACAGAACTCTGGTCTGATTGCTGGGGAAAAAAGAGCTAGAAATATTAAACTTGAAGGATTAACACCCAGAAGGAAATTAAAGAATCAGATGTCTTCATTTAGGAGCAGAAACAGTGATAAAATATTATCGATTGAAAAAGAACTGACGTTTAAATGAAATATGGAAAAGGGTATGCAAAACTAAAGGCAACATCTGCAAACAAGGGTCTAAAAGGAAATTCTAGTGACAAACAGAAATGCCCTAAATCAGCTCTTGATAAAGGTACATTTGTGGAATACCCTTCTTGTGTCTGCCCCTCTAAACGCCGCATGGAATTTGTAGTAAATACTCTACAAGATGTTGCATACTTGCACAGTAAACATAAATAAGATGTAAAGCTTCACCCTCCTTTTTGCTAAAGTCAAGCAAGTGTTCCTTGAACAAAGCAAAACCTTGAGCAATATCTCGTGCTCAAAATCCCTTGGGTTGGCAGAAACAAGTTGTTAGGAAAACAATTTCAAAACATACATATTCATTTATGGATATATATACAGAATATGTTAGAATATCATATTCTACTGGCTAAGCATTACATTTACGTCACATCAACATTAATGAAGGTTTGAGGGTCACTAAAGTATCATTATCGGAGCTTGGCCTTGCAAGTATCTAAAAATGTTTGCTGTCAGCACAGCTTGATTTCATAGCCGTCTTCTAAGAACACTTGATGCTAAAACATCCTTATTACACACTCTATGCACATTTCTAATCTAACAAATCAGCACATTACAGGGCTTATTTCCTTATTACCCCTTTCCAAAATCATGATCCTTCTTCTATGTTCAAGGTAAACCCTGACATGATATGTTACATATAATTATGGTATATAAGTGATAAAACTCTTAATCAGCTAGGTCTCTCAAGAGCCTGATTGCTTCTGCCTACTTAACGAGAAGCTTTAATACAACCAACAGAGCAATGTGTCTAAATATACACCCTTAAGGAAGAATATTTTTCCATACATTTTTAGTGCAGAGATCCCAAGGATTTTGATCACAGTTTATGTCTGACAAATTTTCAGTGGCCATAGGCAGGATGGAGAAAGGTAGGTTTGTTTCAGGAGTTAATTTGAAACTTGGACATTCGATTTCTCATCTAATGTTGGATCAAAGCCAAAAAACAGTTTACAATTCAAACATTCAAATGGACGAGTTGTCGAGAAGATTAACGGGAAGCTGTGGAGATGGAAAACCAGAGAGGCCCAAGATGCAGTTAATGTTTTCTTTCAGTTTTCACCCGCCTTAAATACTGAAAATCTTTTGTTCCCTCTACCTGAAATTACACACGTGGTAACCCTGCTTTACTAAAAAACCCCATGTTTTACTAAAACCCTGCCAGGTGGACAACTGATAAGTTGTGTGGACAGCTTATAGGATATTTTGTTTAAATCTGCCTTTTCAATCTTGATAAAGTCATGCTGCTTTTCCTAAGAGTAATCAGAAAAGTCTGAGTTTTTAAAATGTATCAGAGTTTTTCCCACGTTAAAAACAAGAAAATATGATCCATACAGCATCTTCAAACTCTTAAAGCGTTTGCGTGCTCCTTTTGAAATCTGTAGAAATCCTGGACATGAGGTATCTGGTTTGAATTTGGGGGCAGGGCTGGGAATGATCCCAGGGTTTGGAGTTATCACCATCTCTTGAGCTGCTCAGTCACCCATCATACACAGAGTGGACAGAGTTCCACTGTTTAGACAAACCTGCACACTGCTGGAGAAAGCTGGTACTGGTCGCTGACAGTCTTTGAGGAGAGAAAACAGAAGTTATCCTGGATTCATCTACGATATGGTTTATTCTGCAATTTAACATTTAAATAACCTGCATGATTGATTTGTGCAAATATCTTTCTTTTATTTTTTTTGCCTTTCCTCTACCCATAAACAAGTAAGATTCACTCAATTAATCTATTTTATGTGAAGACCGGGCTATATTAGTTTAACAATAAAAGGACAAGGGTTTGAAAGCAGCTTTGGGAAGCTCCTTTTGTTGCAATCTGTGCTTCTTTTTGATTCTTCGGTATATGAGCTGTTTCAATCTAGATATTTTGTTTATTTCTATTTCTGAATTCTGACCTTACTTGAGATTCTTTTGCTGATACACTGTTAAAACCCAGATCCACTAAAGCCATTTTATCCACTTTAGGAGAAGGAGAGAGAGAAAGGGAGAAAGAACAACAAAGAAATAAAGAGAAATGAATCAGGTCAGAATCTACGTCAAGAACTCTTTTTTTTTTCCCCTGAAAAAGAGCAGAAGGATCAAATGTCACAAGCTTACAAGAATAATCTCATGATTGATAGAGGTATAAGTTGATGGTTGTCAATCTTAATGAGGAGGTAGCAAGATTGCTGTTTTGTTGCCAAATTCTATGTCCCTGTAAGCAATCAACACCATCCTAAGGATGTTTTCAAACGTGTATGTGAGAAAATAAAAAAAAATCTGTAAAACTGGATTTATTTCAGGATGAATACTAAAAGCCTCAATGCCATTATTGTGCCATTAGAATGCTGGAAAAATTGCAGGTGTAAACCTGCTCTTCTCTCTGTACTCTGGCTGCAGCCAGAGAGCTCCATGCATTTTAAAACAGAGAAGCTGTGGACATGCCCATGGTCTTTTCATGGTACTTTTATTGGCGGCATGGGGAGCCAGCAGTGAAGCTTTACCCATGTCTTCTGCTAGCTTAATCCTGTTGTGATTTAACCCCGGCAGCAGTACAAACCCATAGACATGACAGTTAGGAGGTGCTGCCTCCCAATCTTATTTGTTAACAACATATTTAATCTCATAAATCATCCAGTTTCCAGTGAGAGGTTGTTTCAAACAACGTTCAGTCTAGTTTGAAATATTTTGCAACGGTGAGAATCCCCTGGAAGGAAGATTTCACAGGCTAATAATTTTCCTGGTATGTACAAGTCACCAGGTATTCCAACTGAATTTTTCTTTTCTCAGTTCCACATCTCTTAAACTATGTCTAATAGGCAGTGCTGCTCTGATGTACAATACTTCCATCATGGGATCTCAAAGAGCTGAAACAAACATTAACTAGTTTGCAAGACCTCAGTGGAGCTGGAACTTAAATATAGTAATTGAATGAGATGAATGAAAAAGAGAATTTTAAGGGAGGTTAGCAAGAATATACTCCTGGAAAAAATACTGGAAACTATGAACAAATATCCATTTTTTAATTAACAATATTTCCCTTGGGGGGTTTGATCAAAATATCCACAGTGTGTGCAAATAGTGGATGCTTGGAGTTGGGACAATTTCACATATGTGTGTTTCCACAGAGAAAAAATAAATTTAATGTAATTTTGATATAAAACTTTAGCATGAAAAAGTCCCAGTGTTCCTAAGGTTAGATGACTCCCCAAACACAAAAGGAGCATGCGTGCACTGTGGAGACTAGGATGCCAAAGCTGGCTCTGTGTCCACTAACACTGGAAAGGAAGAGAATGAGCCACAGGATCTAATTAGCTCCATGACACATAAAAATGCACCTTCCAGACCTGTTGCACCTTCCGCACAGTATGAAGTGCACTGGATGAATTCATTCAGTAAGAGCAACACTAATTCAGGGGTCTCTGCCCTGCAAGCACCAGTATAGTGTTGGGATACCCAGAAGAACTTGGTAACATAACTGACAGTAAAGTTTGAAAGGTGAAAGTGTCCTCATTTTAGTTAACACTGAATCAAGCTCTTTCCCAGAGGAGCAGCAGAAGTTTTGAGGAAGGAAAGAAATTTCCTTCTGTGTTTGGAAACAGTGATGCTGACAGCTTGGATATTATAGCAGTCAATAGAGGTGTGTTGGAAGACTGTTAAATATTCTCTTTTCCTCCCATTACTTCTGGAATGGTGTCTCCAGTATTCATACCTCCAGGAGACAATATTCCAAGCTTTCTGCAGACTTAACAAAATGGCATTACACGAGGCTGAAATTTCCCAAGTTAACCTTATTAAATTTTTACTGAAGCTCTGTCTTCTTGATAAAATAGAATCTGAAGTTTGAAGGTCAGCCCTCTGCTGCAGAAGTGGGGACCCCTGGCATGGAGTTTAGCTCTCGACGCAGCTCCTTTGCAGACGACCTCCGTTTACAGCAGATGATTGATCCCAAGCCCTGCAAGCAATGGCTCAATTCTTTAGTGAGCTATCTAATCCCTGGGATTACTGGTTTAGGCTTCAGGACATAAAACTGACCATAAATGTTATTAGCTTTAATTAAAAAAATAAAAAGATAAGGATCTCAGTAATGAACTATAGTGCTTTGGTTAATAAAATAGATAATATCTTTCCCTCTACTGCTGCTTCCATGAAGTAATTTCATTTCTATTTAAAGCATAGATTACAGATGAGAAAAGAAGATAAGGAAACTATTTTGTTTCTACAGATAAAGTTCAGATGTCACCCATCTTTTCTCCTTTACTTCTCCTAGATGTCCGAATAGAGAGTAAGGCAGAGTATTCAGCAACAGATGATGCATTGCAGGTAATTTCCCGCTCATCAAATTACACTTCACATGATATTAAAATTCTGCATAATTAGATGTGTTTCTCAGAGATTACAGTTCTACTGCTCTGCACATTATTTCCATCTATTTGCCTGTTGCTACACCTCAAACTAGTGCTGATCATTCCACAGATCTTGTAGACTCCCCTATGCCATATATATATATAGAGAGAGAGACTTTTTTTCTTTTTCTGGAGTGCACACATCAACAAGAGTGTTTCCATTGGCCTCTGTAAACTCCACATCAGTTTTCATGATCAAACTCTAGTCTTTTAATCATTTTAATCCGAATGACATTAATTAAAACTCGTACAGGAGACAGAGAATGAATCAGATGTTCATTTATACTTCCTACAGTAAATTTTTCAAACACATTTCAGAGTGAGTAATAAAAAAAAATTTCTAAGGAAAAAACATGTCTGTCAACATGGTTTTTAAATGCAGCTTTAAAAAGGAGCAGAGTACGTATTTCTCATTGAAAAAAAATATTTCTTCTCCGCTAGTAATCAGGATAGCTCTTGAACAGAAACTGTGAAACATTTTTAAATTAACCAATCCAAATATCTCAATTCAACAATCATAAAATTTGTGACAAAAAGAACTCTCTGAATCTGCACTGCTGATTTTTAACAGGTAGTGAAACAATACTGAAACATCTGAGAGGACTAGTTATAAACTGGTATTGTGGCAGTATCTAAGAAAAGATAAATAAGGATTAATTAGGCCATTGAGTTTCAGTTCTGTCTCAAGCACAGTTGTATAAAACAATATGGGATGCCAACCCCAGGAGCTCATATTGGTAACGAAATCAAAGCCACACAAATGGTTTTATGGATGTTACATACTGTCGCACAATATTGTTGTTTTTTATGAGATCAAAATTTTGGTTTATACAGAAATGCTGGGTAGAATCCCAAATGATGTTCAAATAAAGCTTAATATAAAATAAAATAATATAAATGACAAAATATAAAATCAAGTGGAACACATCATTAGATTTCAGAATGTCACCTAAAATGGAGAACAATTCACCAGTGAGAGTGTTTTAAGTGTGATATCTCAGAGGTTTTGCCTCAGCTTAATGTTATTCAATAAATTTTGAAATTATGTGTAATGAAATACAAAATAACTGTTGGTAAAATTTGTAGATGAACAAGTAATTAAGGCTTCACAATCTGGACTTATTTCTACATAGCGTATTTCGGAGGCATATGAAATATTGATCCTTTACAAACAATATTAGCCACATTCTCAAGCTAAGCAAGATCCCAACGTTCTCATATCTAGTGACTTCAAAAGGTAACCAAATTTCAAAAAAAAATTGTAGACCCTGATATACAATCTGTTAAATTCTGCCATGGATACTTGAAAGAGAAAGCTAAGTGTCCGAAAAGGGTTCAGAGAAAAAAGAAAAACACGAAGCAAAACACACACCACCCCTCCCATGGACCGATGGACACACCTTATTATGAGTAACTAAAAATGTCTGTCTATTTAATAGTTAAACGCCGTCTATTTAGTGATCTATCAGCTGCTAACAAACAGGAGTACAGTGAAAACATTTCTGACAGCTGATTATTCTTCAATGCAGGAGAAAAAAAAAAAAAATTGGTAAAATCTACCAGTTGGAAACTGAAGTTAAACACACACATGTGAGACAGAGTGCACATTTTCTAATGAAAGTAAACAGCACTTGGTATTCCCCGTTTAATAGTGCCAATGCCTGGATATCTTTCAAAAAGATGTAATCTAACTCAAATAAATGTACGGGCTTACTTCAGAGGAGTTTGGGTAAGACATTGAGGCACAGTAATGAAAGAATCAGATCAGATATCTGTGAGAGTTCTTCCCAGCCTTAGCTTTACTGGTCTGTGTAAACGGGGTGGTTTCACTGATGCCCTGGGTGCTCCCAAATTCAATGTGAAAGTTTAGGGGGAAAAAGATCATATGAGATTTTGTGACAAAGTTATCTGTTCTAAGGTAGATGTCTATCTCTGAACTGGTCATCCGGCATCTTTTTAGACTAAATAAAAGAAACAGAGACATCAAGACGTGATTCATCTCAGAGTCTCTGGATGATGCAAGAAGGCTGAAGCATCTAGCCCAGCTGCAGAGGTCTGCACTGTAAATGCAGGCAAATTTGTTAAATGAAGCAACCCTTCCCATCAGAGGGATCGACCTCCATGATGAAAAGACAAACAGGATAAAGACAGGACTCAGGACCAAGGTTTCAGGAAGAAACTATCCACTGCATCAAAATACGGTGGCTTCCAATGGTTGTGATGTCAGTTCTCAAACTTTTCCTCATAGGAACATTGTCCCAGAAAATATTTTAGTGCCTTCCAGTCTATTGTTCTATGCTTCTTGAAAGCATCAAGATGCTAACCCTAAAGTTATGCTTTCTCATTGTTTTAAAGGTTATCTCATTGACTTTCAGTGCAGAAAACTGTTTTAAAGGAACTTCGGTTCCTGGAGAATGATGTTGCAATGTGAAGTAGAATCTACACAACCTCAATCGTATCGTTTCATAAAAGTAATTTAAGACTTGAAATGACAGGGTTTCAAAATGCACAAACAATCATTACTCTCAGGGACAGCTTCTATCTTCTGAAAAAGGTGTTTATTTATGTGAGTTTTTTGTGTTTCATGAGTGAGGGACCCATGAGTTCATCTCTCATTCTTCTAGTCTCTCAAGAAGGTGATATTTACACAGACTAATTGGCAAAGCCACGGAAATAAAATTATGTCAGTCTAATGTTCTCACGCCGTTTCATAGTTGGCCTTTCTATTATGACAAGTTGCCATGCCTAAGGATAATGAGAAAATTCATTTCAAGTGCCATATCAAGCACTTGGGATAGCTGGAGTTACTGTAATTTAACATTTACATGTCACATACATTGTACAGTTCTCTGTCTTTATCACTGTGAACTAGCAAAGTTATATAAAGTAATTCATTTGTGAAATACAGTAATATTTTCTGAGGTTTACCGAAGGAGTCTATGCAGCCATGGGGATCAGGTAGCCTGATAATTTGCTGGATGAGTAATTATGCAAACTCCATTACAGACAAAGAAAATGTCTAAACATACATGAAACGCCACACTATGCATCAAATCATAGACATTTTCACTCAGTCACAGCAAAACGATTTTACAAGGGAAAAATCCTCAATTTTCAATAAATATATATATTATAACATTAAAATATAATTTAAAGTATAAAATTATATACCACTGTGGTTTCAGTTTCTCATTGGATTTTTAATTTAGATTTAAGATAGGTATAAGAATACTGGGGTAGAAATCCACCCGCATGTGTACTGTCATTGGAAATGTTTCTGTTTGTTCCACATACGTACATTTATGTGTGAGCTTTGTTGTTGTAACACTTTTACTCATTAATTTATTCTTTTTACTCCTATTCATTTAATTACTAATTTATTCTTGTGGTGTTTAATCTCTGAAGTGTCAAAATCGCATAGCTCACATTCAGGATATCTAAGAATATTGGCTTTCATAAAGGTCAACACTATTTTTAAAAAAAAAGCAACTCACAAATGGTACATTAAGAAATGAAGAAGAGCAAGGATGACGGAAGTAAAGAACAACTTTGGGAATAATGCCCCAAAACATAGAAAAGCACAATGTTCTTGAATGGCAGCAGGTACAAGAAGGAAAAAATCCTGAAAGCCACACTAAACCAGAGGCCATAAAACAAATGAGACATCCATAAAAATAAATGTCTGAAAACAGAGAAAACCTTAAGGATATGATTAAGAACATTACTGAAAAGCCCAGGTAGCATGGCGGTATGGTTTTAGAGGACAGAAATTTGCCACATGTTTTTGGAATATTCCATTGGGTTTAAGAAGTTAGCAGTCTAGAAGCTAGGAGCTTTTTTTTTACACTTTCTTCTAAAGTCAGGGAGAGCAGGAAAATCCCTCAGATAGTGACTGAAAAGTTGCCCTCTGGAGGCAATTCAAGGGAGACTCTACTCCTAACATGAATGTCTCAATCAAATTAGTCCTGGGATCATCTAACCTAAACACCTAAATCACCTTTTCACAATTTTTCAGCTATTTCCACTCATGGCCTCCCATGTGGGTTCATGCCCTAAAGGTGAAGCACACTTCCTTTACAACTGTTTTAAAAGAACTGAATGTAGCTCCGTGTAGCAGCCACAGATATAAAAAATGTGCAGCTTCAACCAACATCAAAGATATGGGAGCTAGCATCTCCATGCTTCCGCTGAAATCCTGCTGTGAAAATTAAGCCTCTGTATTTTTTAATTGGAATTTCTACTTGATTTTAAAACAGCTAGCAATGAGAGTTATAAGATTTTAAGGCAATCCAGATGTTAAGAGGTGTTTATATATTATTATTTTTTTAACCTGGGTGCCATCTTTAAAAATAAATTTTTAATAACCTTTCAGACTTTTAGCCTTAGGGAAATAATTTTTATAACAGTAGTTCAAAGGTTTAATGTCACAGTAAAGGCTTTGAAGTGTGATGTGAACCCTTTCATTCTAGAAAATTAGTTTTTTAAAAAAATACTATATCAAAGTAAAAATACTAGTAAGGAAAAAATACAGTGCCCAGTTCCAAAACAAGACAGGACGGTGGGGAAATAAACTTAGTATGGTAATGTTTTTGTGAGATTTCCTCCTGTGTTTTCTAAACTGTAACAGTTCCAAAATCTTCACAATCAGGCTGCAAAAATTTATGATTGAGGAACGTGAAAGGGGGCAGTGCCTCTGAACTTCACCTCCACTTAAAGGCTACAAAATACTTTGACCTTGGGAGCATTCTCCCTCTCCTCCATCCCATGGCTGATGTCCAGCCCAGTTCTAATATGGTGGAAATCCATCAGTGAATATGGAAATAAACTCAATGGTGAGGTACAGTTGGGCTTTTGAAAGGTTAGATCCTGTTTAAAGTAATAGAGTTGGTCTGACCCTAAGCCTCTGCCTAACACTGAGGAGCTGCAAGTTTTTTCAGAGGTTTCTTATTTGATCAAATTTCAGCAGGTACTCTGTTACCAGTGCTAGCTCTGGATTTCAAATGCTGCCTTTATTTCTCAGAATAAGGTCACCATTATTTGCAAAAGTAGGACAACTATAATGTTTCACACCCCTTTCCAGAAAATTACAGAAATACTTGGATTGAAATTGTCTATAGGAGTATGCATTCTTTATGTTCTTTTTTTCCAAGACAGAAATACGGTCCCACTAATTAAACTTTGCTCATGTTGTAAATAACTGAAAACAGACTTTTAAAAGATTTATCTGGCAACATCTTTAACAGCTTTCAGCTGACCTATAAACATTTAGAAAGTCCATTCTGGAGCTGATCTGTGTTCCTGAATGACATGAAATACACTTCAGTTATTATGATACTGCTCACATTTTTGTGAAGCAGGTTGGATATTTTGGGCAAATTGCCCAAATTAATAACAATGGTATAAAAGTGATAACACTGGAAAAGTCAGTCGCCTGCTTCAAGTAGAGCGGAATGTTGAAATATTAAATGTACGCTCAGCAAGAAAACAGAAATTAAGAATTATCCTTCATATTTTCCTCTCTCTCATATAAACCGTTGAACAATTTTAAATAATAAATCTATCGCAAACTGTGATGCCAGCAGAGGTTTCACAGCATTCATGACAGTGGTTGTGGGCATACACCAGAAGCCAGCATACTTCTATTTAGTTTCAAGGTTTATGTATGGTGTCTTTTTTCTCTTCACTTTCCACCTTGCAAATAAGTGACTCTCTAACATGGATTATCCACAAATCTGTTAATCACAAGAACAGCAGGAATGGCTGAAGAACCTGTAAGTTCTGGAGAGACTGCCACCTGTCTTTTTTATTTGCCCTGCTAGGAAAAGCTATGTAAATATGGCTAAATAAATGAAAGAATTCAATGTTTATTCAGAGCTAAAACCAGTAGACAAACAGATGGTTAAAGATAGGAAGAGGACGTCAGGGAAAAAAATTAAATTATATCGGTCAGTTGGATTCATAATATTCCCACAAAAGGACTGCAAAACAACAGATCAACAAAAATAATACTAAAAGATATGTTAATACCAGGTTAACACTCTGTGTAATATATGAGATTATTATAGTTTCTGTTCTACTGTCTAAATTTTTGCACACTAAACAGAAATAATTTTTTTTCAATGGAGCTGGGATACTCCATCTTCCAACGTATAAATAAACGATTTGTCTTCTGGGTCAAATGGGAGGAAAACAGGTGTAATCTACAAACAAACCAACAAGATTCTGCTTTTTCAGCATGCTGAATGTTGACAGAATATCACACAAGAAAGAGGAAATATATTTGCAGCTTTATTTTCCAAATTTAAATATTTAAGTCCTTTGAGGTTCTCTTAGAACAGTTTTACATTCTTTTTTCTTTATTTTCTTCCTTTTTCTTTCTTTTTTCTTTTTTTTCCTAACCCCTCTCATCTCCCCCCCTCCATCCTCCCAATATAAAATATCTGAGGAGAGGAAGAGACAAAAAGGAAGGAAAAACGGATGAAAGAGAAAAAGAGAGCACAAGAACAATAGAGGTAGAGATTGACTAACTCAATCTCTTTTGGAATTAGAAGGAACAATCTGTGTTTCTATTCATAAGTCACCAAACTTCCTGTCTAAAATCCCAAATTATTTCTATGGGCAATTTTTGTCCATAGAAAAGCAATGTTAACAAAATTCTTTTTTTTTTTTCTTTTCTTTTTTTCACAGTGTTTTCTGTTCTTTTTCAGCAAGTTATTAGACCTGCTCAAACCTTTTCTTTTTTTATTTTTCAACATGTCTATGCTGAAAAAAAGTCAAAAGCAACTAAATATTTGGTTTGCCAACAAAAATGAAGTGAAAATAGATTTTCAGTGCAAACTTTTCTTGATGGAAAACTATCAACAATTTTTTCCACTTTCTATTAACAGTTCTTTTTCATCCTGTTTACCCCCCTGGGTTGCTTCCAGATGGAAACAAGTGGGATAATCAATAGATGAAACTGCTCAGCATGGTTGCCAGACTTTAAATATTAAAATCCAGGCCCAGAGAGGGAAATCATGCATGCACATGTAAGTGTGCATGAATAAAAAAGTCCAATGTCTCAGACTCATTGCCCAGACCATCTAGTGCTACTTTGTGCCTGAACATTACCCAGCACACCTGGCATTGGACCTAGTACATACTTGCGTTTTATCTGCTTGTTTTCTTTAGCCACTTTTGTGGTTGATGTAATCCTGTATAGTTATGAATTTATTTTCCGTGATTGTAACCAGTTGCTGCAGAAAAAAAATTGGGGGAAAGAAGTTATGCAGAGAAAGCGTAGCTAGTATGGGGTCTGACTGTATAAAGCAGGATAGCCCAGATTACATTAAGAGTTTTGGCAACTTTCCCATTCAGCTCTCCACTAGTAAGCATCATCTGGTATGGGGGCCATAAACAACAGATTAAGAGCTTGCTTTTTCATACCAATCTTCCACTAAAAATATCACTGAGTATCTATTTTATGCTGAAGAAGAAATTCCAAGACATCTTCTGTAAATCAATGAAATTCATTGTGTGAAATTTGGAGTAGGAAAAAAGAAATAATTACTGAAGGCAAGCCAAATGATGATCTCAGAAGACTAAATGAAAAGCTTAATGGCTTCTCTGGAATAACCTCAAGTTTATGCAAGTGTCACATAGATCAGAATTTCATATTAGATCTGACATTTTTCAACATGAAATCATCGAAGAAGGAAAAGAAATTATTTAATTTGATCACCCCACACACAGACACAAAATGTACTCTTATTTTACAAGCTCATCTCAGCTCTACATCCTCCTTTGCAAGGCCATGGGAGAGGATGGGTTGCATAATTTGCTCCAGCATCGAATGGCTTGAGGGTGCAAACCAAAATGGGACACATGCCCATCTCCCATGTTGTTTTACACAACCATGTTTAAAGAACGAAGAAAATAAATAACAAAAGATGTGTTTCGGGCTCACTGAGTTTAAACAAATTCAATTATTCTGCCCACAATATTTTGGGGAATGCAATAAAAGCAAGAGCATAAAATAGACACACCTCACCAAAGCTGTGACATATAGTCACTCAGCATCCTGCTGTTAGTCATTCTAACTACAAGTAATCTAACAGCACAGATTGCAATAACAAGGTAATTTTTTATTATCTTTTCCCCAGTATAGAAGTTCATGCTTCTCTGATCATCTTACAAAAGGGCAAGATTGTCTGCAAAGAAGGTCAGGTCTGTCTCTTTTTCAAGCACGGATACTGTAACGCCTTGACCATTCAGCACAGATTTTAAACTGAGTCACCAGACTTAAAGACAAGCATGTGTCTTTACTCCTCCACAGCAGCACGCAGAATGGCTTTCATTGTACTTGAGATCACAGCACGGTCACCACTTAGCCTCATTACTTTCTAAAGTATTGTGAGAGATGCTCTGCGCTCAGAACGGTGCTACAGAAAACTGCCTCACCTCTCTAAGGGTACCCGACAATTTAAGCAATATAGCATGAGTGTTATATATTGAAAAGAAAGATAAATAAGTGGTTAAGAGGAGCAACCAGCAGAGGAGATTGTGCGGTCTCTTCTCAGATTTCCTTCTGCCTTGGTGGCTGACTGCAAGGAATTTGTATGTAGATCTCATGGAAAATATTAATTGTGGTTTCAACAGTGAAAGACTTCAAAATATGTCCCTTCACTTTGGCTTGTATCACCTAAAGAATTCATTGGATTTTTCTGAATCATCAGAGCAAAGGGGAGAAATATATTTCCTCTCCCCTGTGCGAACATCAGCTTGTAGACATCACTCCCATTCTTCACTGTGCCACGATACCTCCCCAGTTTCCTTCATCCTCCCACACCGCTCAGCACCTAAAAGTCCAATATTCTGCACTGGAAATCTCTGTTTCCATGGAGGTTCATCCTGAGGATCACCATAAAGTAATCAACAGATTTCTTTCCATGCTTATTTCTGTAGCCCCGCATAATCTCATGTGGGGTAAAAGGTAAATCTGAACCCACTTTTGTATTGTCTTTCATCCTCCTATTGCTCCTCCCATGTCTTGAATTGCAGAATAAAAAGGCAAAATTAGAGGATTATGGTATAACCTGCACTGTTCTTCTGCAAAGGAGTGTATGAGTGAAAAAAAAATGCAATCATTTCCATGGAGGAAGAAAGGATTAAAGATATACGAACAGGACCACAACTTTAACCAAGATGTGGAAAGACCACAGAGCAAAAAAAAATAAATAAAAAAAAACAAAAACAAAAACCAAGAAACAGAAAACACCAAACAAAAATCTCCAGTGTAAGAAATTTATTTTTTTCCCCCAGCAACAAAGCAGATTATGTGTTCTGGAAAGAGATGCAGTTTCAGTTTTGCTTCAGTAGCTGTAGCCTCATCTTTGACAAATTTGAGAAACATAAACCAACAGTGGTGACATTGTAAGGGTGAAATTACAGAGCATAAAACAGAGCGATGACATGGGAATGAATATTGTTCCTGACTTGCATCGGAGTAGTGAAGGTGTAAAAAAAGGTTACAGTTTGTCTAGTGCCTGACATTTTTCTCCCTTTGGGACATCCTCATCAGCAGTGACAGCGCAATGACCTTGTATGAGAATTTTTAGTAGAACAGTGGAGTCAAAGGGTAGAGTGTTCAAATGCAATTATAAGTCGGTTACATATGCTTGTGTTCACCTAGCTTGCTTCATCAATGTTCACATTAATTGTACTCACAAGTTACCTTTCTTATATATTTTTTTTTATCTACTTGAAAAGAGCAGAAGTATTCCTGCGATATGAGTCACTACCGTACACTGTCAGCTCTCAAAAGACAAGTAAAGGAAAAAAAAAATAAAGAAATGAAATTTTGCCACACTTCAGCTCTGGATTAGTTCCAGACCTCCCAATTAATACTATTGTGATTTAAGTCAATGCCAGCTTCTGTGAAGTTTTTTATTTATTAGCCTTTTGCTCATTTCAGTATTCATTTATAAGTTAATGTATAAAGTGTGACAGTCACATAAGAGAGTATGTGGCAAAGCATAGCACCAACGTGAAAATGGTTTCAAAAATTAAGCTGCAGGAAATTGGACATTAACCTCCTTCACAAATATTGTGTATAATAACATGGATTTCTCTAGCAACTTGCATCTGATTTAAGGCATCAACTTCAGCTGTTGTCTTAGAAGTGTGAAACATCCATTGGTGAAACTGTGAAGATAATTTTGTTGAGTTTCTAGAGATAAAAAGCATCCACAAATCACAAGTCATGCCTATAAATCTTGGCCAGGGCAGGTACCTCTTTTCAAACACACTTATAATATCGTTCCCTTTTGCCTTGACTTCATTTATCTTCTCTCCATGCTCTTCCAGCTCCTTATTTTCAGCCCTGTATTCTCATTATATCTCTAGCCATGGTCATTTATTTAGTGATTGCAGTAATCCAACCTCAGTATATTGAATGTAATCACTGAATCAAAGACTCTTCTCTTCTCCTGAGGGAACATCTCTTAATAAGAGGGCTGCGTGTCCTTCTGAATGATCAGGATACTTTGACAGCATGTCACCTTTTATTTACTCTCATTTTGTTAATCTGTGGTGATGATGACATAGAAGTCCATGCCTTTAGTTTCAAAATTCTTCTGCAATCCTGCGTTATAAGTTTACGATTGTTACAGATGATATTTTATAATTGCAAATCAAGTTAAAAGTAAGAATAAATTAGGATGAAGACAGAAGATCAATCAGTAACCAAGCTGAAAAGTTCATTGTTTTTTTTGTTTTGTTTTGTTTTGTTTTTTTTAATAGACTAATCTTTAATTTAGCATGGTACTTTGTTTTAATATGTTTAATTGGTATTAAAAATGTTTGACTGTATCAACATGCAGTGCACAAATTAACACTAATTAGTTTTTTTCCATTTACAACCAAGAAAATCTTTCCCATCCTTGATGTAAGAAACTAATTGGAAGTCCAGGCACTGCATTTTGTGATGGGTATTTAATTATTAGTACAGCTAAGTGTTCCTTTCTATCATACAACACAGAATCCCAATATGTTTTTAGTCTCTAATCCAAGCTTCTGCCTACAGTAGCACCTCTTTTTTTTTTTTTGTCAGTGGTCCACAAGGATGGCTGTAGTCCTCAGAAATAAATTTACAAGTCCAATGTGAATGACTAAAAAGCAAAAGATTATCAATACCGAGTTCCTGAGAATTCACAGTACTTTGGATCTTGCTTCCAGCATAGGTCCTGCTCCTAAGAAAAGCCTCTTGGCCACAACCCTTTTACCAAGGAAAGCACCAAAAGAAGTTGTCACTTACTGTACAAAAAGTATTGATCTAGGAATTGTTGGCCACAACACAAATAGGAAGCAATAAAGTTCTTAACCAGCCAAGATGACATTTCTCTCGCATTATTCTCTCAGGATCCACATTCTTTCCCAGATTTGTGCGTGATGAGATACAGGTGATCACAGTGACTAACTAGGAAATATGAATCCAGCCATAACCACGAGCACACTACGGGAGACAGGGAGCATGGAAGGGTGACCCATCTATAAATACCTGTAAGATCTCTCCATATTAGGAACAGTGAGTTATTACTACATTTGTACTGCTCTTTTTACACATGTAGATTAAGAGTAGCAGTTAGGACAGAGATATGATGTGACAAAGTAATAAGCAACTTATCTGACATCCTTTGATTCATAAATTCACTCCCAGCTGTAGTAATTTTCTATGTTTTCCTCAAGGCAGATTGCAAGGTACTGTCCTAGATCACATTAAGATGAACATTTCTTCTTCATTAAGTTTTCTAGTTAGAAATATTTTCTTTAACTACAGATAAAAGCTCCGAAGTACTAAAACCGGAAGAAGTACTGATCAGTGGCTTCATTAGGAATGACTGGCTTCTCCAGCTGTCAAAATGTCAAGTTACTTGCATTAAAGAAACTAACATTTAAAGAAACATTTCCTTTGCACATTTTACTTGTTAATCTTTCAAGTTCATTTCAGGTACTTATCCTGTTGTTCATTTTCCATATTCAAGGTAGAATGGAGCCAAGTGAATCATTTGTAGCTAGTTCTAGTATTTTCTTTCTTTTAAATATGAAAAGCGGAGAAATATTAATTCTAAAAACTTACAAGAGCATTAGGAATTCTAGAACACAATGAGTTTTCCTTTTTAAAGCAATTCTGTTGAATTTAAATTATATCTCTAAGAAAAAATCTGCAAAATACAGGACATTTTATTTTTCATTTCAGGAAAAAAAAAACAATACACAAAACCAGAAAAAGGAAAAGAATTAACAATTTGTTTCTTCCCTCTCTTTGTAGATACTTCTAATTCAAAATTAATTTTATTTTGAGTGGTTCGTATCAGATAACATCCGTGAGTACCTTCAACCCAAATCTACTCTAATAGTCTACAATTTTCATGTTCTAGGTATGAAACAAGTTTCTACTTAATTATTCATTCAACTAGAGTCTAAGATGGATTGATACTTTTTTCAGATTTCAGCAGATGAAAAAAGTGAACTTTTTCACCAAATATATAAAACTCCACACATAATTTATGAACAAGAACCAACCTTTAATGGTATAGAATATGCAAAATGCTTAAGTCAATGAAAAAATGAACGTAGAGCACACAAGGTGATGCCAAAATATATATATTCATGAACCTGAGATAATAACCTGAAAATCATTAAAAATATTGTTGCCTAGTTTTTGTGTGATTGAAAAGATAAAGAAATATTTGGATAGTTTTATAAGAATGATCAAATTTAATAATTTAAATAATGAATAGAAAATTATAATTCTGGTTAGATAACTCTCTTTGCATGATGTTTATCATCTTGGTCTAAATCTTGGAAGGTACTTATACTTTTCTATGTTAGCATAGTTTCACTTTCTCAGAAAAAAAAAAAAAAAGAAGTGAATTCCAGATTCTTTGCTTTCGTTTAGAGAGAGAGAGAGGAGTTGCAAAAAGCTTGAAGAAGGGTTACTGGAAGCTGAATTCCCAAATTAGTCATACTGGAAAACTCTTGAATGCTGCATCTCCACCCTACTAGTGCCTCTGATTTTCTTTCTCATGGACAGATGGTGCTGCCAAGATCTTGTCTTCACACAGCAGAGAAAGGGTTGAGAATGTACACAGGATACCCAACCTGAGCTCCAAAGCTCAAGCAAAGAAAATTATATTTGTGCTAAGGAATGTGAAAAAAATCATCAACAAAAGCCAAAATCTCAGCAACAGGTCCATGGCTCAAAGAGTTTCCCAGCTGCTAATGCACTATTGAGCAAACAGATTATGCTGCACAGCCTGTGAGAAGCCACTCACTTCTGATAAGGTTTCCTCTCCAAGGACTAGAGCGTAACATACTCAGCCAAAGCAGGGCAAATATTGCCAAATATCTGCTACAAAATTCTTCTGAAAGCGAGAAATCCTTGATCCCTCAAGGACTGCTAGTGGCAACGCTGCTTTTGCTAGGAGGAATTTATAGGGCAAGACTGCAGCATTCTGCATGATGCTGGAATGTGTTTCTTGTGCAAGATCAACAGATTCCTTCCTAAAAAGATACTGAAATGTCAGGAGGTCTGAAACTGCAGTCATAAGTTTCTAGATTTTGCCACATTATATAGCCATAATTTGCAATGCAAAAGTAATCGCTACAACTCAAGTACTCTGTGCCTGATTTATTTGCATGTCTGATACGTGGAAACTAGCCAAACTGACAAAAGCCAACTGAGAAAAGGGTGAGGAGAGGAGATGGTCACAAAGGTTTGTTTTAGCTCCACCAGGCTGAACAGCCCTGAGTTTCATTGTGGTCAACAGAGAAAGATCAGCAACTCCACAGGGCAATGCTCAAAATTAAGCTCCTGCTCTGAAACTTTCCCCGTTTCACAGAAGAACTTCCCTCCACCCACTAACCAGAGCAGGACTCATGGGAGTCTGGCCTCATTACTTTTGGGTAATATCACTGAAAGAGGTCGTTCAGAATTCAATAAACATGCATCTGCAATGACTGTGCAGTCAGATGTGTCTCCACTTTCAGGGGGTTTGTCCTTTCTTTTGGTTGAGAGGGTTTTTTTTCTATACCACTTTTGAGAGCTATTGGTGTACAATAGCAGCATTTAGGCTGACAAAATTTCTGCATGCACCAGACAGAGACTGAAGACATTGGCACATTTAATATACACTAAACTATTCCACCAGATGCAGTAATGACATAGCTGGAGCCGTGTAATAATATGATAGATTAGGATCCCAACAAGGCAGTGGAAAGGAGAATAAGATCATCATGCAGTTAGACATTTTACCTTAGCTTATGAGATGCCTTTCATGCTGTTTTCTTCAGTGGGGTTAATTTGTAAGTATATTTTGTCTTCTCTCTGTGCTCACCTAACCCTTCTGGTGGGAGCTTCACATGCCAATAAACTTTTCCTGTTCCATATCTTTTCTTTTTGTGCTATGCCCATAATTTTAAGATGACTCCAACTGTACCGCTTATACAGGTGTGTTCCTATGTTGTCAGTGAATTAGGTCATGTTTCGACCAGGCAAAAGTGTTTTTTTTCTCTATTAGATTGTCAAATAACTTAAAATCTCAGTGCAGTTAAATCATATAAAGCGTTCCTTTTAACTTTTGATATAGGGGCTGTTAAGGGTCTTGAAATGCAGAACCAGATTGCAGCATGACAATTATAGACTAAATGTATCACTTTGGGTTTACATTTATCTCCTCCCTGCCCGCCCCCCCCTCCAAAACTCAATTAAGAAGTACTTATATACATGTTCCAATTACTTCAGTAGTTAAATGGAGGATAGAGGGGATACTTTTCTAGGAGGAATAGTGCAGAAGTTTATTAGTGACCCTAACAGCGTTTTAGAGGTAGAAACGTAATGCTTCAGAATTTTAAAGCTGAGTTTTATTTATGTCTTCAAACCTGTAAGTGTCACTCCCACTGCTGGTTTTAGAACAAGACAATCACTTCATTAGTACCTTTCTGAAAGGTCTATGCAACAGCAGAAGCGAATTCAGTATAAAAACCTTGAGAGAAGTGGAAGGAGACATGCTGCAGGATTTATATCCACTTCAGTAAGAAATACAAAAAGTTAATCCACCCAGGGTGGATTTGAGATAACAACCCAACATTTGCTAAAAATTATTTGCTAAAAGTTATCAAACCAGCTTTTTTTGCTTAATTAAAAAGTATTTTTTTAAAAAGCTAAAGAAGAGAGAGATTTATCTAAAAGTTAAAAAAAAAAGAAATTCATTAAAATAAATGAGTGTCTCAATGAGCTTTGTATCCCATGCCTCAGAACTGTTTTGTGATCCCACTCTAGGTACAGCTACGCATTTCAGCAAGAAAGTTTTGAAAAGAAAAGAAGAGCTTACCTATGTCACCGATTTCTGTAACTGCATCAATCACGTCTTCACTTGAGAGTCATCGATAGATTAATGTTGTCTGGAGGACTACAGTGTCCTGTAATGACAAGTTATAAATCTTATGAAAAAGGAATCTATCATGTTGAGACAATAATAGCATAGAATAGCCCGAACTGGGATCCAGAACATTGTGTTCATCTACCATTACTACACAGATGCCTACAAGCCATATATTACTTTTGTATGTTGTCTTTGTATAACTAAGGAGTGGAAAGAAAATTTACATTGTAATATGGGCAAAATATATTCAAAGGTTAACTTTTAACCTTGACATTAAATTGCTGCAGGGTTTTTTGAGAGGATTTTTTTGAAGTTGTGCTTTGTTTTGTTTTTTTTTTTACAGGAGCTAAAGGAAGAATAATAATCCAATTAACATTATAGTATCCCTCATTATCTAAAATACATTTTTACATAGCATGTCATAATTTTGAGGTCAAATATCTTGAAATCTTACTGACATTTTGATGTAAATTCAAAAATCTTCTCCTGCCAGGGTAGTACATAGAGATAATTCCTTACTTTTAACATCAAGAAAGTTAGATCAAGAAAGTTAGAAAGGACTGGATTAAAAAAAAAAAAATAGTAATAATACAGTTTTACTACTGGAAAAGAAATAACATGAGCCTGGAGAGAAAAAAGAATATGTGAATACATCTCTGCAATGGTTTAATTGATATAAGGGAGTTAAGTTCTCTTCTTTTTAATTCACATCTGAGACTTCAACACTGGTCTTTGACATTTATGTTAAGTGCTCGAACAATGAGTTGATAAAATGTTCTGGGCTGAAACTCAGCAGTTCATCTGTCTGTCTCTTACAGACATATATGGAAATTCAATTCTGGACTGAAGAAACCTTCTATGATAAAAGTTTTTTTAGAATTGGCATATTTCAACAGAAGAAATTGTTTTAGTGGAAATGGATTTTCTTCAATGGGAAAATAGTTTGTCAAAAAGTTTACAATGATGGTTAAAAATGAAGCTTCAATTTCTCCTGATCCAAACCAGGAGGCATTCTAACTAAACTTTAAATCACTGGAATTACAATTTGGCAAGAACTCCACATTCATGACAGGTATAAGCAAAGTACTTCTTTTTGGATTTCCAGAACAATCACAGGGATATGGACCCCCATGTATTTTGTTGAATGATCAATTGACATTTCCAAATCTCCACTACTTTTGATGTCTGATTGTCTACCTAGAAGTCTTTAATGCTCTCAGACTAACCCTGCAAGTTCAGAATTACAGAGTTTTAGAACATTTTAGGTTGGGGGGGGAGACCTAGGGTCATCTAGACCAACTTCAGATCAGGTACTTCTTAGAAATTCTTTCAAACTCAGTGTCTTTTATGGTACAGCACTCTACAAAGTCCACGAACTGTTAATTTACATTGTGCATACAATTGCATCACAAAGTGCCCACATTATTTTACTATTTTTCAGGTACACCACATCGCAGGATTAACAGAAAAATGAGATCAGGTACTGAAGGACAGAACAGAGTAATAGAAACCGAGGGGCAGAATTATTTTGGTCTTTAAAAGTAGAACCAAAATTATCTGATGAAACGTTCGCCAAGTCCGATGAAAATTTCTCAAATAAGATCTCTTTTTCAGAACACAGTATGTTTTTCCTGTGTTTCCACCAAGTGATTTAGACTGTTGGTTGGTGTGTTGTCTTCCTGTCTAAACCTGCCTCTCGGTTTTAACTATATAGAGGCTGCCATGCCCCTATATATCTTTAGCACCTTCAACAGACACCTTTAATTAGAAAGGATAAACCTAGGCCTTATATCTTCATGAGCACTTGTATTCCTTCTAATTTCAAAGGATAATAAGGCTAGATACATTTCCCGTAAGTATTTTTATTCTCTTCCAGGTGTTTTTACCATTATACAGTTTTGGAATAATCCCAACTATGCAGATTAAATTTTGCAGTGTATTTTCATATGTTATGTAACTTGCAATTACTAAATATGTGTATTTTTATCAAATAACAGATTAAGTCAGCATTCTGTTTGAAACAGCAACAACAACAAAAAATTTTAAAAAGGTAAATTATCAGCTTCCAGAGGAAATATTGGAACATTTTGATTAGCAAGATGGAAAGTGAATTTGGGCAGTACCAGTAAGTGGAATCTACACATTGTGTTATTTTCCACTGAGTAAAGAGAACATGCACAAAATAAAAACTAGAAAAATTGGTTTGTACTATGCTTGAAATTGTAGCACTGGTGTTTCTTCTCCAATGTTCTGACATCTTGGAAAGAATCTTATTTTCCTTCTTTCCATAATCATTGGAATAATTCTAAACAAACTGCTGTGCATCATATGACTCACTTTAGTAATTTGCTGGCATTTACAACTACTAAAAACAGTGCCACCCACAGAGAAGACTGCTGTTGAATTATGCAGGAGCAAGCCACATATTTCAGCCTGACTGAGAAAAGTAAAAGCCATGTTGGATATTAAGAAAACATATCAGGTTCAGAGGTCTGTAATTAATCTTGTCAGTGCATGAAGCAGGCTAACCTGTGTGCAGAAACAACATCTCGGCACATTTCTCTTCTATGAATGCAAAGCCAACCATGGCCGTCTGGGATTTGAACCCATTAAAGTGATTGGGAATAGTCTTGGTCAGGTTCTTGAATACTATAATGCATTCTTAGAAGTATTAGATATTTATGCCATAGGTTCATAAACGTACAGAAAACAGGCAAATGGAATGCCGTTTTATTAGCCAGCCTACAAGGGATAATACAGATATTTCTAGAAGAGAGTTCCATCTTGCTATCAATGGAAGCAGAGAAATTTGCTCTGCGGTTGATCACAGTGTGTATGATTGATAGATAGAAAAGTCAATATAGCGCCCATAAATACATTTTTAAAACAACATTGTCCTTTTTTTATACAACTAGTGCAATAGAATAATTGAATACATTTACTTCTAGAACTTGTTAACAATCAAGATTCGTGTAGTGAAATTGACTGAAAATAAATTAAAATTGATTAGTTTCTTTTGTTGACCTTGACAAATGTACAAATGCCATACATGATGATTATTATGATCCTTATACAAAGAAAAACTATAACCAAGCATGTTGCAAGGGCCACTGCAATTAGCAGGGCTCTCTCCATTGATTGCATGGATCCTTCACTGAGAAGTCCAACAGTAGGGTTTTTTTAAGGAAAATGATTGTAGTGATTAAAGAGACCTAAATTTCCCTCTGATGTTTCGCAAAAGAATTATTCCCACTGCAAATATAAGCATCTAGCTTAAGTTCCTTAACGGGAACAAATAGGTTCTTCAAGAGGACCATTCATATTTACCATTTTTTTATTGTCTTAAGTGGTCTACGGCAGAGGGAACCTAAAAGATAAAGTTAGGGAAGGCATGTAATTTTTGGTGACTGGATAGACACATGAGACTTACCACCTGTGCTACTTAGCTTGGCATGCAGGGAGCTTCTTGGTTTTAGAAAGCTCTTTCAATAAACAGTATTATAACAAAAAAAAAAAAAAAAGAACCTGTGTACACAAAACTGAAGTAGTCTGATTGTGCATAACACTGTGCAGTTCCATAGGAAAAAATGAACTGTGCCTCCTTTACATCGACAAACAGACAATTGTACTGATTTTTCTATAAAGATATATTTAAAATTATACAGTTTGCATGTATCAGTAACCTTGTTCATTTGTTTGTTGTTTTTTTTTTCCTGGAGAAGAAGAAAATACACAAAAAGAAATAAAGGAATAATCCTGGAGATAATTAATCTGGAGGTCAAGTTTATACACAAAAATCTCCCAAAATCCTAAGTATTTCCATCAAAAGTTCTATTTCTACTGGAAGGCAAAACTAGTTTAGAAAAAAATAGCAAAAAAAATGTTGAAAAGAATATTTGGAAATGAACATTCTGCTTCTTACATTCTTTAAAACTTTACATTATAGTATAAAATAAACTGTCACAGTGATATGTGGACATTTTGTCAGATTATAATGTTTTGATGGAGTCTTTTGTCTTCTTCCTGAAATCAAATACAGCTTATAAAGCTTGAAATCATTACCAAAGCTCTAAATTTCACAGTACATCAGCATAACCTGGGATGATATTCTGGACATGGCTAGAAGGTGGACTTCTTCATGTTGTGTCATTTTTCAGTGTCTCGGCACTTAAAGAACTGATTATTTTAAGACGTTCGGCTTCCCACATGACAATATACATGGTACATTTGAGTTTTACCCATATATGGATCCAGTTAACCAGCATAAGCATCTATTCAGACATTCAAGAACTGTGTAAAGTAGCAAAGTAATTTTATCATTTTTCAAATTAGTCTCTCAGATGGAAGAATCAGACTTTTCCAGAATTTCCACTGATATTTCATGCAAAGTTAACATTTGTAACTGATCTTGGTGATAACTGTCGCCTTTAAGCACCTAATAAGTCGTCTGAGACAAAATCAATCTTTTTATAAAAAGGGCCTATGAGCTCCATCCTTCAGGATTGCCAACCTTGCAGAACAGATTACTTCTAAAATTTCTCCTCTGCTTTCAAAAAACTGAGTATGAACAAGAACAGAAACATACGATCTCAGCTGCCGATTTCCCCAGCTTTAACACAGATAATAAAGTGAAAAGTGAAAAAGATAAGGTAATTACCATTACCTTTTCTTAGCTTTTAGAGCAGGTGATGAAAGTACGATTTACTGCCCATTCCAATTATTAGAGTGATTCTTGGTTACAGGAAGAAGCTTATGTTTCTTGCATGTATAAATATTTAAATTAGTTTTGTAATTTGTGGAAGCAATGATACACTTTATAAACAATGGAACTTTTCTACATTAAGATTAGAACTGAACCTTGAGTTGATTCTCTTGCTTGCTCCCACTGATTTCAGTGGGACTGCAATTTCGGTTTCCATGACGTACTGGTCTGGCAATGTGCTCAGTAAAGGCAAAGGAAAGCTAAGAACACAGGTAAGAAAAATCCCATTTTTTTAAAAATGAGACACTTTCAGTTCTCATAAAGAGGTATTAGTGCATTTTGGACTGGAAAATGGTCAAGGAAAGAGGGAGATAGGACAGTTAAGGAATAACCGTGTCCCGTGTTCAAAGTGCGGAGGATGTCATAAAGCTTTTGTTCAGCAAACCCATCAGTTTGCCAGTCACTCCTGCACACAGTAGTGCTCTTGAGTTCAAAAGGGAAAAGCTGCATGTAGAAAGTCACCCAAGTATTAAAGTGATGTCAGAGACCCCACATTCATTTGAGCTCTAAGCTGCCCTAATGTCGTATTAAAAACTCTCCAAGCCTTGAAAACGCTTTTTTATTTTGTGGGAAAGAAAAGATTTTAATGGCCCAATTTCTTGCTTCCACAAACATGTTTAATAGCTTCTGAGTTTCTGAACACAGGAAAATATACTTAATGACCTAAGACAGCAATTTAAATAACAGTCTTAAACTTTAGCCTGCTCTGTAATGTTTCTTAGTAATTTAATTGAAGCCTTTGTACCTCATTAATTATTAAATGAATGTATTTTCCTTACAACGTGGAGTCATACTGATCCAGTCTACACGGAATTTAAAAAGTTGCGGCTACCTTGCACATAGAAATAAAAAGAAGTTATGAGGTGCAGAGCTGACTAGTTGTTTTAAGGAACAAACATTTCCAGGTGAGATTGCATGGTCACCTCCAGTCATCAAGGGGCTCCAATAGTATGGATGGGGTGAGTCTTGATTTAAAGAATTGCAGTTCTTTAACCAGTGCATTGAATAGACCCTTAGCACAGGCAAGAAGAAAATCTAAATTAGTGTTCAGGGTAAGAATTCAAAGCTAAATATATGAAATAATTTCTGAGTCTGACAATGGTCCTTTGCATTGTATTCAGTACAGTGCAAGCGTATTTCAGACATGGGCTTCACAGTCATCATATGTAGGACTAATTATTGAACAGAGTAATTGTACAAAGGATATAGGCACAGTTTAGTAGAGCTGTACTACTTTATTGCAGAGTAAATCTGTTTCCCTTCTCAGCGCTATAGTTTTGAGCACTTTCACTGAAATCGAGTAAGCTGCTGAAACAAAATCATACAACCAGCTCTTTAGATTCCATTTTTTTTCATTTACATGATGTGTTTTTTCTAGTAAACCAATAACTGAAGAAAGAAGAAAATCTCTACAGATAACATTCTTCACAGTTTTGCCACTTACTCATGTGAATGACTGGCTGTTTTAGACAGGTTTGCTGGGAAAAGATAATAAAAGAGAAGCCAGAGCCAAGAGGATGTGATTTCTTCATCAGCTTCCAAAGTCCTGGGGCAGCTATGCTAGTTTAGAGACACATAAAACTTGGAGTCAGTCATCTCTGTAAGAATTGTATATTCAGCAGAGTGTTATATACTGAACCTATCATTTTAGTTGTGGGTTGTTTTTTTTTTTTTTTTTTCCCAGAAATAATTCTTTAGCCAAAATGAAGGATAAGGATTAAAGGGAAGATGTAGGGAAAAAAAAAGTATATGTTATGCCATGATGTCATCTCCTGGCACCTGATATTCCTGTCCCCAACTCCTCATTGACCAAAATGGACTATATCATAACAAAAAAAAATCCCCTAGGAATCAAAAAAGCAGAAAAAAATCTGAATTTCCTAAACAGTGCTTACCTATCATATTTCGTTCTCATAACAGACTTAGGAATTCCCAGGCCACTGTATACAGCTTTACCTAAGGGACGTGAACTAACTTTTTTACTTTAGTGTTATCTTAAGCATCCTTTGAGATCACAGGTCTGGTCTGCCAGGCACTGAACAAATACACAGGTGGAGATACTTCCTGACCCCAAAACCATATATGCAAAATAGAAGGAGAAATAAGAGTAATAATACATAATAATATGATTATTGTCTGTCGTGGTTTAACCCCAGCCAGCACCTAGGACCATGCAGCCTTTCACTCAATTGTCCTCCTTTCCCACAAAAGGGTAGGGAGAAGACGGAGAAAAGGAGAGGAAAGGAAAAAATACTGGTTGAAATAAAGACAGTTTACTAGAACAGTAATGGATAATAATAATAACAACAATAACAATAATAATAACAACGGTAAACGAATATACAAGATAAAATAACACAAGTCATTCTCATCACTTGGTGAACTGGTTGCCCAGCACCAGCACATCCTGAGCAACAATTGCGGATTCCTGCCTCCCAGCCAATCCCCATTTATATATTATGCATGATGTCTGTGGTATGGAATGTTCCACTGGCCAGCTTGTTCCACCTATACTCCCTCTCAGCTTCTATGGGAAGCTGAAAAAGTCCTTGACTAATATAACCATCACCTGGCAACAACTAAAACAATATGCGTTATTGACATTCCTTTTATACCAAATCTGAAACGCAGCAGCCACTAGAGAGAAAATTAACTCCATCCCAGCTGAAACCAGGACATAGCCATCTAGCAACTCAGTTGTGGAACTGGAACAAATTGTATCAGGTCAGACCAAAAGACATATACCATACTAGGATATGTAATAAAGACGTATACTAAAATACAGTCTAAACTAGTGCAGCTATACAGCAATAGTTCTCTACACACAGTCATCCAGCCTCCCGTGTATCAAGGACTTCCCGAGCCCCAGGTGGTGTTTTTGTGTTTAATAGCCCCGGATTAATTTTTTTCTTCAATAACTTAGTCCAAATGAATTATTTTAAGGCTTATACAACCTTTAGAAATGCATGTTTCCGATACCCATATAAACCACATAAACCTATCCACTGCTGTAGATAGGAGTGCTATATCACCCCGGGGTTTCAGTACCTTAAAGACTGAGGAACGGGACTTTGCCTGCTGGGAACTGATGATTTTTCCTTTCCCTTAAGTGTCTGAATTCCTCATCACTATGTTATGCAAAAGCACCTCCTTGGTAGTACTTGATGTGATGATACAGTCAAGGATCACACTTTTACTGTAGCTGGTGTTGAACCTTTTGATATTTAAACAGTGTCTGGAATACTTCCCAGTCTATACATCTGCCCATCTAATTTAGATTTCAGCGACTAAGGTTTCACTGGGATGCTACAAGGATGATTAAGAATCTTAGTACCAATACTACACCACTTTCATTCTCTGTCAAACCACCATGAGCTGTACTTTAAAGGAAATCGGGCAGATGGCTGGATGGTCAACAAATACGCGACAAAACATTTCTTCTAGATATTTGCAGTTTAACATGTGTTAGCGTTTATCCATCTGTAGAACAAGCCACCTGACAGTTTTTTGAGTGATATGACTGGCTAAGCAGTGCTAAGCACTCTGTAATAACAACAACAATAATGCGGCCAAAAAAAAAAGTTGTATGCAAGGTATGCACACCGATGGTTTTTGCAGACAAAAAGCGCAAATTAAGACTCAGAAGAAAGCAATCTTATATTGCCAAAATATTTATTCATGGCATGCATTATCTGTACAATTCAGAAACACATACACCGCTACTATATTAGACAATTTGCTGACAAGATGTAGAAAAGGCCATAACACTAGAGCGTCTATGCACTTTCTTCGTTACTATGCTGAGGCAGAAGTGCATGCATACATTTTCAAAACCAGTTATATAGCTGATTGCCAGCAATTCCCTCTTTAGCATTTCTGCTGCATATCCTTCATTCAATTAACCCCAGAGCCATCAACATTTGGAGGCAAATGTGAAAATAAAATCTTCGCTGCATGCAATGGAAGCAGACATCATTTAGTAGTACGTGTGTCTAGGGCGGTAATGATACCTCACTAGAAAGATCAACAGGCCTCAAATCTTAAATGGATTTGTGACATCAGGTAATTCTCCTTGTTCTGTTACAGATTAGGTGTCTGTACAGGGCTTTAAAAATCCTCCCAGTTCCTGTTTTGGAGAGAATTCAGCAAATTCTCTGCATGGTCTGTGTGAATGTACTTTGAAACTTTAAACATGTGAACCATTTCTATTTGTATTAATAAAATTCTGTATCTGCATTCATAAAAGCAGAAGCACTTTTATTTCCAGTCATTTTGCCTTAACCTTTCAGTACTACCAGTACTACTACTACTACAACATCATGTTGCTGGATCCTAGGTGTTATGCAATACCTAAGCGATGTGTGAACGAGGAATGGGAGTAGGTGCTGTATAGTGGCATTAACAGCTTCCTATAGAAGGGTAAGCAAGGTATACTAGCCTGAGTAGGTAAAGCACTGACATCCTAGCTAGTTTCAGTGTCCCTCTTGGGATGCTATGTCCCATAGCATGGTCTAAGATCCCTTGTGCTAGAGTACACAAAAATTAAATATTCTTTTGTATAGGCATTTTTGGCACTCACAGCACATGCAAAGATTAATGGCCTGATGATCAGTGACAAACTCGGGACACTTCTCCCTATTTCTTTTCAGATTAAATTGAAGATAAAATGAACACTGCTCACCTCCACCTTCTCTTTCCTTAGAATAAGGAAGATTGCAGACCAAAAAATGCCTGAGATGTGTTGCTAAAAGATGAATTCTTTCATATCAGTCTGCAAAACAGATGTTACAGTTTCTCCAGCAACATCAAATCAAACACAATGCACACAGGTTCATTTGGATCTGCATTCCCATATTCTTTGTTTGATAGAGGTGCCCCGTGCCAAGAATGCAAACTGTTCAACTGCCAAAAGCAGGCACCCACAACAGGTTCCAACGAAATCTTGAGAAGAATAGGAAAAACAGAAAGTTATGTCCAGGCATACAGAACCCTCATTATTATTATTATTATAAGCTCTGCCCACTCCTGCAGAGAGCCTTCTTAGCTATAAATCTCTACCAATAGTTGCCTTTCTAAACCCTATTATATATTGTTCATTACTAGACTCAAGGTCCCCAGTCAGGATGTTATTATGTTTTAGAGCTATGCTGATGATTTTCCTCAACTCTCTGAATTCAGAGGTACAGGGGGAAAAGACTTGACTGCATTGCCAAGTTTATTGCAGCGTAGAGGGTTGTGAGGCACAGAGAGGATACAACCGCTTTATGTCTTTTCCTCCCACTTTTGGACCCTTTCTGCCAAAATGTGTCAGCAGGATTATGCAGCTGCTAGAGCTCCCCAGTCAGAGGGAAGGCTCTCTACATTTTCATTCTGCACATTCTTGTTAGCAGATGCTTGGCTTGGTACATTTTATGTTATGCAGATCAAACCGCAACAAACAGGTCTTGAATTGAATCGCCGGTTTTGCAACTCCACCGGAGAGGTCTTTGGTTACTAGCAATTTCCATATTTGTTAGCTCTACCTAGTCATAACAGACTCCTCCAGATAAAGAGAGGCTTACCCAGTATTAATCTGTTGACTGCTAAACACTAGCCCAGGTCAGAAATGGGGACGTACTTCTCTGAAATGGGGGTCTTCAAAAGAATTGGCAAAAATACTAGTTTTCTAAAGTAGTATTATACTTGTATGAGAAACAGAGCTACAATCTGAAAAATTAGCATGAAAAACTGGACTTTGGTACAGCACAGGAGCACAGTGGTCAAGGGCTGAAAACGTCTACACTTTCAATTTTTGCATTAAAGATGCTGAGACAAACCTTCAGTTTTTGCAAGGTCTTGCACAACTCAAAGAAATTAATATTCAAGTGAGATTCTTCAACATAACTACTTCATACATAATTAACAGGGAAGCACTTCAATGAATATCTGAATTTTATTTTACTATCATTCTCTGCTGCTCCAGCAGGAGGGATTTGATCTGCATAGGGGATGGGTGTCCTTTGCTTGGGCTGGTGCTGGACTTTATGGATCCTAGGGTGGCTTTTATGTCTAGTCTGAAATCACACATTTATATATATGCAATGTCTACACTGTCTGCAAGACATGAACAAAATGTCATTGTGCTCTGAAGTTTGTTTAACTCTAAGAATGTGCGAGGTCTGAGAGCAGGGAATATAATGGACTTAAAATTCACGTTAAAATAAAGGGCAGAGCGTTGGGAGTGAGAAGTGACGAAGAGGACTGCATTTGCAAACACGATATGTCCACCTGTCCAGGGACTGACAAGGACTTGCCTTGTGCTATCTAAGCCCAAACAGAGCTTTTCTTGTAAGGAAAATTTCACCTCTCTCTTCTGTGAGAGTTTCCAAAATAGGCTTTTCCACAAATGATCTTTAGGGATCTAAGGAAGAAACAATTATTGCACCTCATAAGTTTCTTTCTACAGGTTGCAGTCATGTTGTTTGTGTTGAAATATGGCTTTGGTAAAAAAGAAATAAGCAAACAAACAGACAAAAGAGCTCAATTGTCTTTCCCTCAAATATTTAAGGTTAGAGAAAAAAAGTTTAAAATTCCATTGTTAATGTTTATCACGAATGAAGAAGAGAGAAGGCTCAGAAAGATTATTGAGACTTGAAGTATTAATTTTGTTTTTGCAAAAAAGTTGGCAATATATAGTAGGAGACACAACTCCTTAGTTCTTAATACATTTTTATGAACAAAAAGGTAAAAAAAGGAAGCACAGTGGAAGAAGTGGTGAGCCAGAAGGAAATTTAACAGAAGTAGTATGGCTTCTTCACCAGTACAGGAGGATCCTCTGAACAATGAAGTGATAGCAATAAGGTGGCAACAAATAAGGAAGCACATGTAAGGAACAGGAGTTTAGTTTAATTTGGAAAAATAAGAAGATTACCATGACAATGGCAGCAGCTTTTGCATTAGGTGTTTTCAAGCAGACGATGTCACCGTGATGGGACACATGGAGAGACTTAAGCAAACCAAGAAGGAAAAGATGCAGAATTTGTTCATGTCTAAAGGCAGTCCAGGAGCTGACACCAACAATAATAACTAATCCAATTTCTATTATGGAAAAGCCAATGACAGCTGAAAGTTACTAGGAAAAGGCTGTCTGGTGAAATCATTATGGATATGGGTATACAGGTGTGTCCATTTGGGGCCTTGTAGATAAATCTATATACCTAAACCAAACAAAAACAAGGCAGAGGCTCTGTAATGGTCCAACATCATCCATACCATCAAATTGTTAATATTGTTCCTGCGGTTTTAGCCCGAGACAAATACAAGTATTCCAAACAGTGTCTGGGGATGTTGTGAGGTTGGCCCAGGCCAGGGACATTCAGAGATGTCCAACAGAGCCAATAGAGGTGCCGTCCCCAGCACAGATAGCTCAAAAGCTACACAGTCCCGTAAAGATTCCTACATGCACGCACACACACACTTATTCACACACACGCACACACAAACACACCTAGATGGGTGTCACACCTGGACAATGCTCATGCTCCCGTTATCTAATTTGTTAAGTAAATGTGAAAAGGATATGCTTTGTGCATATCACAACAAACGGAATCAGATTTCAAGTCATAAACGTCAGCTATGGGGGTGGGCAAGCAGATAATGTGAGCGTCTGAATTCATTTCAGACTCAGAAAGCTGCTATTAATGTTCTTCAGGAAAGTAAAGTATTTAAGATAATGAAAAACATATTGCAAATGTTCCTAGTTCCATTTGTTTACTGCTTTCACAAACTACTCCAAAGAACTCGTTAATGGAAACTAATTGGAACAGGTTCCGTGTCCATGTCCAGTTTCTTTTATAATTGCTGAAGTCACTGAATTGGCATGAAACAGCTCCTATTTAATCTGTCTGGTTAAAAAGGGCACTTTCTCTTGCTGTACTCATTGGAGTGGAAATGAATGGTTCGCTGTCATGCACCAGGCTGTTCCCTTCATTTGATAAACCAAAGGATTAAGCAAATTTAGTCAAGGAGTCTTGAGGACTCTTCCCTCCCTTTATTCCCTTCATACCACAAGGTGAACCACTGTACTGATTATGAGACCGCCTTTTAATTTTTTGATTACATGAATTAATTGGGCTGTCAGACTGGACTGCATTTATCCCAGCCAATTCTTCAGTAAATTATTTTCACATAAGTATGTTCCTTATCTGAAAGGATGATGCAAATTCCTTTGTCTTAAAGAGGAGCACAATACAGAATGTAAGAAGGTGTTTCGTTCACAGATATCCCTTCTTTCATGATAAAAAGTGTGGGGCTGGAGAGCCCTGGTCTGCTCCTGTCTGACAAATGATCTAAACATTAACAACTGCATGAAGTGGGAGGAAACTACTGCGTTTATTTGGCAGTGCACCATAACAATGGTATTGGCTGCAAAAGGGGCAGGGAGTATGGAGAGGTCAGGCTTGAAAAAGTTGTGAGGTTATTGTCAGGGGAATTCAGAAAATCTACAACACAGCGAACAAGCAAACTCGAGGTGTGCTATAAATGCAAAGGCCACGCGTTGGAGAGCACTTGGGGGAAGAAAAACCTTTCCCACAAAGCTCTGTGACAGGATGCACCAGAAATGTTATAATAAACCTATTTCTAGTACCCATGCACTTTTGCGATGCCCGTGGGACTCTGAAGTCCTCTGCAGCCACCTTGTCTCTGTGTCCTCACAGCTCTGCCCTGTACCATCCTCCCACCTCCTGCACGATGTTTCCACCTTGGAAACACAAACCGCAAGGCTGAGGCTGCACAGCAGCTTTCAGCACGACTGAAAACCTAGGAGAGGAACCTACAAAAAGGTCAAAATCACTGCCATTAACATGAGTGGGTAAGTGCATGGCATCACATCACAGCGATCGCTGCTTGTGCGCATCACCTCTGAAATATGGAACAGGTGATTAGGCAGTGCTGAGAGAAAAAGCAGATAGAAAGAAAAAAAAAATAAGTCATCTGTTTTTCCCCCTGAAGACCAAAGTAAAAAAGGTGGGCAGAATTGCAAAACTATAACAGTTCCAACCAACTTTAGGTGTCACAAAAAGAAACAACCTTTTATTGTTTTGCTTGTTTGTTTGCTTTTCCCCACCAAAGATCCACAAAAGACCTCCCTGCTGGTAAATTAATAGGTTTTTTTTCCCTAGGAAACAGACACAAACTACATTTTCTGCAATGGAAAACTTCCTCCTCATTTTTTCCACTTCCCAAAAAAGAAGTAATGACTTTCATGCATAAAATCCATAACAATTGCATGTCCAAGAAGGCTGGGCACTTACAGAAGCAGATAGAAGTCCACACAAAGCAAGCATAATGTAATTTTAAGAGGTGGGTTGCCTGTTACAGAGATGTGTGACCTACCAGTTAACATGCCAAGTATGAATTAGAAAGGAGTTAATGTTATTTTTGGCAGAGTGCCTTAGCCTCAGCATGATTTGATAAAACTTTTGCTCCCCTTAAAATAAAAGGCTTTATCTTAACTTTAAAGACTCAATTTACTCCAGTGTGTCAAATGTACTTAGAATATCACCTCTCCTCTTTCAAGCAGCGTATCGGTATCCCAGACACTGACTCCTGGAGACAAGGAGTCTGCGATATTCAAGCTGACTCATTTCCGAATGGGACTAAAATTCCAGCTTTCTAGGAACCGTGGGTGCTTTTGTTTCCTTGGAGAAAGAGTGACCACTAGACTACCGAGCTGAGCTCTTGTGACCCCAATCTAAACAGCTGTCACACTTTCCAGCAGAAAGAGGCCAGAAGCAGAGAGACAGATGTAGTAAAGCCACCCCATTCTCTTTCAAACACTCATGATATTTTTAATCCCTCTGCAGGAAATTTGGTCAAAAGAAAATGCTCTGATGCTTTGTGTTTTGTTATGCATTATTTGCAGAATAACTCGATTGCATACACAAATCCTGAAAATCAGGGACTGTTTCTTTAGATGTGTTTGGCTGCATTTAGCCAGCTTGCATTCCCTTGGGAAGCCATCTCAAGCGTGATTGTGCCCCTCCTTGAGAAGTTTTTTGCATAAATGCATCTTCCATATCTTCAGCCAATCGCAATTTATTTGTAGGGTTGGACTAAAAAGAGAGGACCTTATCTCTTATAGTCTCCCAAAAAATGGCTTTTCCCCTTGCCCTAAAAGTATGAACAGAAGCTAGACCATAAACAGTTCTACTGTTCAATATTTGGAGGTACCAATCCTGCAATGCATCATCTGCTAGTGAGATTCTTTCTGAGAGCACCATTAACAGTTTTATGGCCCTGTCCTTGTTTCTCCCCATCCTGCCAAATTCTCTCATGAACAATTATTCTTCTATTTGTGCTCGTTGGATCCCTAAGGAAATAGGGAGCAGAACCCCAAGAGCGTGTCAGGCCACGCGTGAAGGTCATGCCTAGTATTTCCAGCTGGGTGTTTGTAGGTACCTCTGGACAGCTACAGCTCTTCCTCATGTGCGATGGAATAGCTACAGCTTTTAGAAGCTTTGGACACTTCTGTTCCAAATCAGGCAGAAGAAGGAAAACCTTCTTAAACCCCCCAAAAGAAACCATGCATCAATGCAACTACAAGCCAAACTTCGCAACATTAGTAACAAGGTGTGATATGGTATAAAGTGCACCAGTGCTGTCCTGTTCCTTCGTTGCAGGAGGGACTTTTCCTAACAGGGCCCTCTCTGCACACCCTTGGGGGCAATAAAGTTGAGTGATTTTTTGATAATAAGCAAGTGGGTTGTGGTTGTGTTGCACTGAATCTCTTGCATTTTTTATCTGTTCTTAGGGCAAATTTAACTCTTAGACCTTCTGTAACTGCACCAAAATCAATCGGACTGCCTGATGAACAATTCAGAGATGAATTCAAACCTCTGAGACACAAGTGATCCCTAACTAATTAACCTACATTCTTGTGCATTGACAATTTGCCAAGGTATAGTCTGTACTGAAGATCCAAATCCATCAATGTTTATGAAGTTTTCTATTTCTTGGTTAAAACTGTATTCTCAGGTACAAGCCTTCTCCTAAAATCAGTGCTGAGGTGAACTGGTGTCCACCACTGAAAAGCAAGCGTTTGCCCCATGAAACATCTGATGGCAGAATGGCAACTGGAAAAGCAGTTAATAAACAGAACTACTGAGGCTTTATTTTCCTTTCCGGGGTTCATAATATTTAATAATGACAACTCTGAGAGGATTGCTCTTTTGAAAATAGCACTTAACACTTAGCAGGAGGCGTTCTGTGTTCGCGGCATTGCAATGCCTTACAGTATAAGCTTGAAGAGCTTTGACCCCTACCACTCCTAAAAACTTGTTATAAGCTTTGACAACAGACCTGCCTTATCTGTGCACATACACTGTATTTAATAATAAGGCAGAGAAGAGTAATTTGTATCCCCAGAACCATCTGTGTAACACTGGCCACGCCACCAGCAAAACCAGTGACACCTCAACAATTTGAGGAAGGATCACTGAGAGCATCAGTCAAAGGCAGTACTGCTGCGGGAAGCATTTTCACAGGCAAAATCTGATTCTGAAAAAGGATCCCCTTTTCACCCTTATGGACTGAAATAAATTTGTATAGGTGTTTAAAAGGTAGAGAAGGGGAAAGCAAAACAGCACTTTCAAAATGATAAAGTAATACATCTATTACGGCACATAGTATGAGGCAACAGGCACTTTCCTAGTAAAATGGTTTCCAGTGACTGCTCTTTGAAATGGTGCAACAAAAATAGCTGTAAAACACTAGGTTTTTTATAATATTGATAATTCTTCTTCATATGAAGACCTCACTTCTTTTAAAGTGCTATGTACTTGGTCTTCAACAAGAAAACCACTTCTGAGTACTACTCACTTCAACCCATTGAGCAATTCCCTTCAACAGGAGCCCATTTCCAGTTTCCAGCATTCATATTCAGATCCATCACTCACTTTTTTCAGTTTTGACTCTGCTGTTCAAAACAGAGTTATTATATTTTAATTGACAGAGATGAGGATACCATTTGCAGCTGTTAAACATACTGTAAGTGCTCAGTATGCAAATTGAACACCAGTAACCTATGTTCTTGGTATATTCAATCTCTCAAGTTGTCTTTGAGTGTGAAAGATGCAAAATGATTCCACTCTTACAATTCAGCAACTTTCAACAAAATTCCAACAAATAGAAATTAAAAAAAAATAAACATTTAAGAAATCTAATAAATTTAGGACAGGAGAAAATGGCCTCAAGTTGCATGAAGGGAGGTTTACATTGGATATTAGGAAAAATTTCTACACCAAAAGTGTTGTCAAGGAAATGGAACACGCTGCTGTTGGAAGTGGTGGAATTGCTGTCCCAGGAGGTATTTAAAAGACAGGTAGATGTGGTGCTGAGGGACATGGTTTAGTGGTGGTTTGGCAGTGTTAGGTTAACAGTTGGACTTGAGGATCTTAAAGGTTCTTTCCAACCTAGATGATTCTATGATTCTATGGAGTTTTTATGATTTTTTTTCTTTAACTTCATTTTTTATTTTCCTCTTAAATAACAATTTACTGAAAGTTCTCCCAGTTCTCAGCTGTAACTTTTTATTGATTTAATCGGCAGGCGAGCAGAAAAAGACATTCTGATTTAAACTGTGATTTGACATGTACCCTGTGTCACACCTCATGTCAAATCAGTCTAAAAAAACTTTTCTATTTTCCTAAGGAAAGCTATGAATAGAGGAAATACAAAAATAGTTACTCCAATTCAATCCTAATGTTATGGTTCAGAGCTTGTCCAGCTGTTCTTGTCTAGACTTTACAATGAGTCGGAATAGACAATAAAGGAATGCTATTTTTGTCTAAAAATATCATATTTAAAACTGAGAACTACTTCAGCAAGGCCTGAATCTTTGCAATTTTAGACCTTAGTTTGCACAACTGAAAGCAGTCCGAATTTTGGCACTATCTGAAAACAATAGTTTAAAATGGTTTCATCATCTCTTATCATTGCACTGATAAATAATAAAATGTTTTTTGGTATCGTTGATCTACATTGACCTTACATGTCTGACCTTGAAGAGATCTACCTGTTTAATAGTTTATTAGTGCATATTTATCCCAGGTTTTCTAATGCAACAGTCCCGCTAATGCCAAATGTAACTATTTTAAATTTTTATACAAATTCCACTGTGAATTAACACATTTTGCCCCCAGATTTGAAAAGGGGGAGCTGAGAAAAGAAAAAGAAAACAAACAATAATAATCAGAAGACTGTTAATACAGTTTTACAAGAGTATTAAATTCAAATAAAATATTTACAGAGGATAAGTAATGCTTTTGGTACACTATGCAATTTACATGACAAGTAGAAGCAACTAATCTTCCACACATTCTGGTTTATAATAGCGAAGCATGCACACAGCGATGGAAGGGAACAGAGTTTTCATTATGAAACTATTTAAAAATAAATGTGTGAATATAAATGATCTATTTGTATCCAAGCTCCAGTAGATCTAAAATGAAAGCCAAAAAGTAAGATGGTGTTGAACAATATTGCCTTCAAGAGCTGATTTATGTTGGGTTTTGGTACTAGAGTTATTCCCAGCATACGCGTCCTGCATAACAAACAACAACAACAGTCTCAACTTAACAACAATGAAGATTTTTGCTTACTTAAATGGCTACTTACTTAATTTTCTTTTTAACAGTGTTGCTGATACCAATTAAACACAAGTGCACATTAACTGCTATATGATGCTATTAGTTTTTCTTTTCCAGTTGGTAGCTCAAGACAAATAGTCAGGCGGCTGTTGTAAAGATTACTGTGTGAATACATGATTTTTCAGCCTGCTGACAATTTGGAGCAAGTGAGAATAAAATTATTTCAGTTGGCATAAACATATGGTAAACTGATATACATATTTTTACCAAACACCAAATTTAAAAAGAAAGCATCTCAAAAATACCAAGATGTTTTTGAATTAACACGATTTCTGTTTGACCTGAGAAATGTTGATTTTAAGCAATCCTCAAGTGGCAGGGGGGGGGGAGAGAAAAGGTCCAAAAAAATAGACTTTCTAGAACAAACTGAACACCATTTCAAGTACAAAAATAAAGATGCCCAAGCGATAATGCAAATGCCCAAGCAAAGATGCAATGTTGCAAAGCATTCTATGATTCTGTGATTTTGTTGTTGTAAATTCAAGAGAAAAAGAAATTTACATCAATAAAATCACAGAATCATAGAATGCTTTGATTTGCAAGGGACTTTTAAAGATCATCTAGTCCAACACCCCCTTGCTATTGACAGGGACATCTTTCACTAGATCATATAAAATCAAAGTGAAATTAACAGGAAATTCAAAATATTTCAGAAATCAACAAAGCCTTATTTTTCAATGAAATTTCACGGCACACTATAACTCTAGCTCCAGCTACAAGCATACACATATACTAAGTGATTGCACATAATATACATATTTTCATGTACGTATACACACATATATTTTATGTATATTTATACATACATATTTAACACCTGTATTTGTACTGTAAATTTTTGTTATGTTATAAATTTTATACAATCTATGTTCCTGCGTCCAAAACTTTCAGTTTGCCTTCTCCTGCTTGAGTGAAGAGAGCAGTCAGCCTGGTTTTCACTGCTGCTTCTACAAAACAAGGGGCCAGGACCCCACCGTTAAGAACATCATCTCTGCCAAGTTAATTCTCTCTACTCAATGGGATTATCCCAAGCAATTTCCCTTTTGAGTGTTTATGCAATAGGGCCGGGTAATTGTGTTCTTGATGATACAGTGTAAAGTTTTAATAATTTCTTTAGTTGATCCAGATTCAAACTGCTGGAAGCTGCCCAGGGTCTCAGCAGGTTCACTGCTTTGCTATTGTTTAAGCCTACAGTCATTTTACTGAAAGACTGCTCTTGTACGGCATTGACCCAGCTGTATTTGAACATCTTCACAGTCACAGTGTGAGCCTCTAACATTTGAGCTTACAGCCACTATCCAAATATGGCCTTGGCTCGAAAGACAGCCCGAAGTGGAACAACAGTGCCTTTTTTCTTATGTTCTAGCGAGTTAGCTTTTCTTTCATTTGGGCCAGTTTACGGAAAGTCTCCGAGCCTTGATTTAAACTTACCTCCCTTGCATATCTGCAGAAGATGATCAAAATCACTGCTTCCCTGTTTAAGCCAATGTTTCCTATTTATTTACTTATTTTCCAAATGCCAAAGGTTCTAGATCTTTAATAAATGTTTCCAATCTGAACTCTTTACCATTGTGGTTATAAAAGCTGGTCAGAAAGGGAGCTTTATAGGCTCTCACTTCAATGTCTTCTCATTCCACTCTATGGAAAAGTAAGAGTTTTTTATGAGGAAAAAAAGCAACATGAAAATTTTCTCTTTTTTTGGTCTGAAAAATAATTTGTCATAGAAAAAGACATTTCCCTTAGCCAGAACCGGCTGTCCTTTCCAAAGTATGTATTATTCAAGTTTTGTGCACTAAACTCTGCGAAGTTCTGTGAATAACAATATCCTACTGGGAAGGCTCTGCTCCAGAATGTCCCTAGCACCATCAAACCAGCACATTTTCCAATCCATCTGTAATCAGGCGTACTCTCCCACAGTACGAGTTGTCCTTTATGGAGATGAAGTTACAGTGAACACTTTATTGAAAGGACTTTTTTCCCCAGTATATATATATAAGTGCTTAACGTTTGCTGCCAATCAAAATACTAAACAACAGCATAAACTATATGGATTAGAAAAGGGTATAATTGCCCTTTTTGGTCATATAAATGAGTGGTTGTCTTGCTACAGGGAAGAGATAAACTAGCCGGGAAGAGGGAAACTAGACTGGAATTCATTTTCACCTCCCATGGTGAAATCTTTTATTGTTGTTTTTCTGTGCTACGATGGTGGAATACAAAACCTAAGTCACAACAAAGCAATAACGCCGCATTGATGTGTTCCCAGAATTGAAGCCGTAGGCAAGCGACACTACTTACTGCCGGGCCCCAATTCAAGTCTCCTTACAGCCCTCTGGGCGTTGCCAAACTAAATAGCTTTGAAAAGGAGAACAGCACATTAGCAGCCCCTCTGAGACAATCTGAGTAGAGTTACTGCATAAAAAACCCAGTTTAAATTATGTTAATAGAGCTGCAAGCTGCAAAGAAATTATTTATCAGAACTAGTGCAAGACCCTAGAGTTTATGTATTTTTTACATCAGACTTCCATTCCCTCGCTGCAGTCCTTGGTCTCTCCAACAAACCTGTATATACCACCAGCAAAGGGGAATCTGTCATTTATATCATCTGTGCTTTGACCAGATGTGGTCTTTAATGCCATTCATGCGGGGCTTCTCTGAGTCTGTTCCCTAGAGTGCACCAAACCAGTCTTTGTCCCCCCCAGAGTGCATCAAAGAGCTCAGTGCAACCCCAGCATGGCCATGACATTGTGTGAATGGTGTGTGGCAGATGGCACAAACCACATCTGTCCTCACTGCTGGGAGGTACAAGGTAAAGGGCTTCAAAGGAATTGCTGTAGTTGCCTAAATGGGTGTCATGTAAACTGGGAAAATAATTCTTAAGTATTTGGGAACAAGGACTACCTTTTCATTGCACGTTAATAGTTAAGAACTCGACCTTAGAGCACCAACTACAGTATGAAATGACAATTGGCCAAGCCCAGGCCTCTCCCAGTGAATGTGTGTGTATCGGCAGCCTCCATGGATCAGAGAAACAAATGAACAAAACCAAGAACAGAGTGGGGAGGGGGAAAGATATGTATAATGTATCCAAAGTGACCTCAAAAAGGTTAATTGGTTTGGTTCTGGGACAACTATGTGCCAGTCTCACTGATTATGAGAATGTTCACAGAGGATGCTTCTGCTGGCAAAAACCTGTGCTTTAAGGAAAGAAAATTAGATTGTGTCCAGCCCCAATTTCAACCTCTCTGATTTCACAGTGCACTCAGCTGCTTGAAGGAGGGAGAATTGCTCAACAGAATGCCATCTGAGATGACTGAATGGCATTGCTACAATGGGAAGAGGTTTGCATTCAAAATTTCATCAAGAGAGAGACCACTGTGAAGCAGGACCTGATTCCTGTCTCGCTAACACTGGCTCAAATCAGCAGGAAGCCAATGAAGTCAATAGACTATCAAAAGCAATGGGGTTAGACCCACATTAAATGTGTGGGAAAATCAGTGGGAAGAGATAACGGCTCAACATATCTGTATATACATTTAAACTCACAATTTGCGAAAATACCAAGCATGGGAAAAAACGAAGGTAATCTCGGATTATAAATGTGTCCATTTAGTTTTGACATTAAAAGGTGGGTGTCCTCTTTCTAATAATAATTTCATTCTGCTTTTCCATAATTCATAGCCTTTCACAGTTTATTGAATCCTTCAAGACTACTCACTCTTTCTTTTTCATCTTTTTTATTTTAGTTCTAAAATTTGTGTGTGCGTACATGCTTAGGAAAAATGTAAAAGAGCTACTTAGCATTTGAAGGAGTGCTGCAAACAGTTATTTCAAGCCTTTTGTTCTAAAATAAAATAAAAAGCCAAGGGAGGTGATTTTTCAAATTTGTTTCACAAGGGTTTTTATCGCCCAGGTTTAAGAGAAAGATTTTTCCCCTGGCATACGCCATCATCAATCTATGGTGCTGCTCTAATTTACACCACCTGAGGATTGAAAGTGACATAAAGTGAGCAACTAAAAAGAAAGAGACCACACGTGACTAACATCTGTCACATCGCTTAATATACTGTTGCTCAAGGAATGAGGTGACAAGAATTGGTGTAGTGCCAAAAAAACAGAGCAGGAGAAAAGCTTCCACTTCATGACTTACCGCAAATTTTCATTACTCCTACAATTACTTTAAAAATGCAGCAAATAGAAATACAGAAATATCCATTAATACTAACAGAAAATGGTTGGACAGTTTTATCATATCTTCAAAGATGAGCTGCTGCAGGTGAGTTTGCAGAATGGCTTCTGCAATTTTATGTGGCCTAATGATCTCTTGTAGGATCTTTCTCATCGATAACTTGTTTCTTCTGCTGACTCACAAAGCAGAGACTCTGCAAACCCAAGTGCTGGATACAATGAGAACATGGGCACAGTGCACACATGCAACGGCATGCAGAAGAGGGGTCACAAAAGCAAAACTCACTTTCTTTTCAGAAAAAGTGTCTTGAGGAAGCTGCAGGCAGAAGGCAATCTCAGGGTCCATATGCCAATAAAGACCTTTGCTTGGGACACCTTGTGCATTGCTTTGGAAATGAGACTCTAACCTTATGGATACTACAAGAAAAGGATTATAGGAGTACAACAAGATATTCCAGAAGAAATCCCATAACTCCAAGGGTCTGCAGGCAGAAGTGAGTATGTTGGTCAGTTAAGGCATTCCTCTCCTAATTTCAACATCTGTGGTACCACGTTTGGTCTTCATACTTTGTTAACAGAATATTACTAGTTATAAATGTAATACTACATGGTGCAATTTCTTATAAAACAGCGTATGAAGATGTACAGTATGTCTCCTTAAAGTTGTAATAGAAACAAGAAGATTGACGCGGGAAATATGTAATTAAGATGGCTGGTACTTGTAGTAATGAAAGAACCTGGGGCATGAGGGGACAAGGTAAAACTCTCATCCCTCCATGACAATAGCGGAAACCCCAGGCACAGGAACAGGGAATGACTAAGGGGGCAGCAGAGGAGAAGAGTCCCTTCCAAACATTATTCCGCCTCCCTTGGAAACAAGAAGAGAAAAGTGATGGAGGGCAGGGAGGACAACAGCAGTCAAGAAAATAAACCATTTTCTAAGAGGAGAGCTCTAAAGTTCAATTTACTCTAAAAGAAAGACAAATAAAGAGCTGACATATTGAAAGAGCCAAGAAGCATCTCTATTATTAGATTATAAACTCAGTAATTAAATAATTATTAAAAGATAATTAATCAAATATAACCTTAGTAATGTTAACAGAACTTAGCATTTTTATTTATTCAATTATCTGATTGTTTATTTATTGAATGTCCTGTATTGTAAATTTATGTTTTGAAGTAAGCATTTTCTTTTTGCCTTAAATCTTGTCCAGATGGAAGATACCCGTGACTGACCTGACACACAGTTCTATATCCGTTGATGTAGTGAGTCTTAAAAATAATTTAAATGGTCATCTTGGCTAGTGTCCAGCTGCTTAGCATATGCTACAAGGGTGTGCAGCGTGCAGCACCATGGAAGGGCTGCAAAGACAGGTTTGAGGTCTGGTGCCACATAAGTCAGAGAATAGGGGTCCTCTGGGGATCAGTGACAATCAGGAAAACTCTCTGCGTCATGAGCAGGGAAGGAGGATCTTGCTTGACTCTCAGGGACTCAGAAAGAGTTTACAAGAGGCCAGATTCTTTTATTGGAGTACTTCTTGCAAGTGATTTTCTGTCTTTTGGTTTTGGTTGGGGTTTTTTTTTGTCTTTTTTTCTTTTCCTTCTTCCTTTTTTCTGGAGCAGGAAAGGAAAGGGGAGGGGAAAAGAGTATGCTCAACACAGTGGGAATAGTCAAATCTTGCAAGTTGTTAATCCAAAAGAAGATGATACCTGGGTTTCCGGATTTTAAATTCTGCATGAGCAGAGGGAGAACAAAGGATCTGTGTGTCTGCATATGTGTTATTTACTCCTAGAAGACTCTTTCTGTACTGCAGCAACACCAACCCATCAATAACCAGGAATGAAAATAATGTTTATAAATGTTCCTGGGGGACAACTGCTTGTTTGATGGCTAGAAAGTATCCATCTTTTATATACCATTGTGCAATATTTTCTTCATGCATCACATGAAAAATAATGCAAAGAATATCTAGTTAGCATTACTGGGACAACTGCCAGAAGGTATGTAATATACAATTTTCCCCTAAATCATTTCATTTTGGTGAAAAACTTAAAACCGATTTGCCCATAGTCAAATGAAGCCAGGGAGCATTATTAATTATCGGGTCAAGTCAGCCACAAAAATCTCATCGTTCTTAAAATGCTGCTAAAATATTTAAATTATTCAGAGGTCCTGACTGAAAACCTGAAGACAGCTTTGGGTTGGGTGACACTTGTCTTTGTCTGGCCATATGCCTTCTCTGAAAAGGGAGCTATATAACCATAGCTTTTACTACTCCAAAGTCCATGACACCCTGTCCGTGCTCATAGTATTTAGGCTCAGAGCTGGTTAATACCAGAGTTTTGATCCCTTCTGCCTTTGAACCATGTAGACATAGCTGGATAATCATTTGGTTTTTCAAACAATGCTGCATATTGCCCTGTACTTCTCCCAGATAATAGGCCTCTAAAAATAACTTAATCTAGTTGAAAATATCATGTATAGATGACCAGTTTCATTGCAAAATGTTAACCTTATTGAAAATGAGTATCAAAGATTTCTTAATTGCTACTGTCTTGGTTTATTTCCTTATGTGCCTCAGGTATCCATAAAAAGCACGTCATTTTGACAGTCTAGAGTGATTACATACAGAAAGAGAAAATGAAAGAAGCAGATTGGTGTGACAGCACACAGACTATAAGAGTTGTATGGGTCACACCAGAGGTTCAATTGGGCCACTAGTTCATGCAATCAGTAATGGAGACTTGGTAAACTAGAAGAGGTGGCCACAGTTAGAGGATTGTACTTTCCCAGCAATATCCTCCCACCTTCTGGGAATCTGTCACATTCTCAGTGTCTTGAGCTGGTGGTTGTGCATTTAAATTTATAACCTGGAATCACTTGTGTTTTACTTACCATTCTTATAAGAATAGAAAAAAAAATATTTATAGAATTGTAAAATAATTTATATGGAAAGGACCTCTGGAGGACATCTGATTTAAATCCCTGTTCAAAGCAAGGTCAGTACTGGAGTATTTCCAGAACAACTGGTATCTGTAGCAATTTTAAGTCGCAAGAGTTAAAAAACAAAGAAACAAATGAAACCCATCGGCAATAATTAGGCACTAGTGAATTTCTGCTGTAGTCCATGGTTTTAAAACTTTTTAGAACTTTCTTCCCTGCATATGGGCTACATTTATATAGTTTCAAATGTACAATATACTCTAAAGCCAAATCACAGTGCTAACATGATGGGCAGAACTGAAAGCAGATAGCATGTTGAAAGTAAATCTATAGAGAATGAGAAATAAGCCAATACGTAAGAATCAATTATTTCAGTCTGACACACATATTGTTTAGAATCATTTATCAACTGTATAGCAAGTTCTAGTCCTTAGTTATTTCAAGAAAAAAAAACTTCCCAGACCTTCAGAGACATGCTGGGTCCCTGACAAAGTGCAACGGTGTGCTGTGTCCAGTGTCCCCTGGTCACCCATGCTGTATTCATGGCTTCACAGATCCCAGGCTTACCCAAAATCATGGAGAGACACCCTCACCGGCAAAATACAGGCATGCATTACACGTAGCAATTTCCCTCTAAACACCCTACGGCTGTGCAACGCTATTTTGACGTGCTTCTTTTGTAACAGCGTACGGGTGCCCTTCTCCGGGCTATTCTGACCAGACTGCTCAACAGATGGCAAGGAAGAGTCATGTATGTCCTCAGCAGCTAACCCATATGCGGCTTGAAAAGAAAATGCAGAAAGCTACAGTAACATGACAGAATCCATTACTGGCTTTTAATCCTGATAGTGATGCAGAGATGAGCCATGAGCACAGCTGTACGTGCCTTCGGGAGAACACTTTGCTCAGCTCTGGTTCAGAAACAGATCATTAGAAGTAAATCAATATAACCTGCCGTTCTTCTTCACTCTGTCCTCTTTCAGAAAACTAATCAGCAGCACAGTACTGGATATTGAGAGCTATATTCTGGCTGAACCGATTCACATCAGACTGAAAACCGGAGGAAACCAGCAGCAGCAAAAAAAGGGAGGATTTATTCTTTCTAAAGAAAAGTGACGAGAAAAAGTGACTTGCAAAGAAAATTATCACACTGTTTACAGGTTATGAAAACCATGGTGTGACAACCTGCATCAGTAATTTTTGTGCAGGAAGAACGAGCCAGGGCGAGATTGTATTTTGCCACTTCATGCATTTGAAATATGGGTATAATAATGAATGTTTCTCTGTTTGCATGTTATTAGTAATATGCTGTGTCGTAACCATCATTTGTGATGCACAGTAAATGAGCGATGTCATAAATAACTTTTAAACATAGTGTTCTTTTGCCTGCTTCATTTCATGAGAAAAAAAGAAAAAAGGATGAAGAGACTAGATGGCTTCTGTAAGGCCGTGCAAAATATCTATTTGACAGCGCTGTGCTGAATTATGGAGCTCTGAACGTCAAGCCCCTGCCTTAACCATAGCACTATCCTCATCTTTCTGGTCTTGTGATCCTACAAAGTTCTCCATTGTTCTGAACTAGACATTTTTGCCCTTTGGGAGAAAGAGGTTTTAGCAGAAAATTTACTAAACTTTCAAAGCTCTGAAGTTCTCAAGAGCCCCACCAGCCCTACTGGAAGTGCTAGCCAGGAAACAGTATTTCACTCTGTGAAACATGTCACAGTCGAGGGAAAAACAATTTAAAAAAAAAAAATTAAGTTGCTTGGCAAATATGTATAGAAATGAAATTCAACGATACGTCTTGATATTCCCGAGAACAAACTTCTGTATCCCAAAATACATTCCTGGCAGCCCTGCCCAGGTGAGTGCATTTCCACTCTGGGTTCCTGGAGGGTCTCGCCCTCAGCTCATCGGCAATCTGTTTCCTGATCTTCTGCAGACACACACCAGTATCTGGAGGCATTTTGACTAAGACAGAAAGTTTCTTGGAAGGCAGATTGGCGGGTGAGCTGGCAGGAAACCAGGCAGGTTTGCTGTCAGCCTCGTTCCTCTTGGAATCGACGTGCTCCCGGGGAACGTTTCACTTTGACAAATCGGCATTTTTCCAATGGAAAACATTCTGTCAGAACATTTCTGCCCATTTCTGCCGCGTCTTCATCCTTGTCACTCTCTGCCCCGATGAGAAAGTTTGACTGTTGAGTTTAGCGCAGATCGGCCACCCTTCTCTGCAGGCAAGATGTGGAACTTGTTCGTTCCCTATCCCTTCCCCTCACGCAGTGTCAGTAGGATGAGATATAGGAAAAATGTTTTTGTCTCCTTCTTTGTCACCTTCCTTTTGCACTACCCTGCCAGAATACTGGCTACAGAAAAGGCACACAAGTTGTGTTTTATCCCTTAACAATGTTTATGAGCTTTTGTGTAAGAGAACAGAGGTTAGGGGTGATATTTGTTTACAGTCTCTAGTATAACACGTTATCACTTGGATGTAATAAAATGTGAGTGCATTATTTTTAAATACTGCAGCAGATTTAATTACTGCTACTTGCAAAAAATAAATGCCACTTGTTGCCACAATTATCAGGTACAATAGCAGACATCAAGCACTCTGCTGTTCGCAGAGTTTTAATGAGGAGCAGTCACTTCATTCAGGTTCCCTTTTTCCTCCAAAATGCAATTAACAAACAGTGATTAGTTGAGCCAATTCCAAATTGTATTCAAATGAAAGTAATTTGGCTAGTTTGTAGGTCCAAAAGGTGATACTTTCTGAAGTCTCTAAAAGAACTAATTGCATGTTTCCACCCCAACATGTTCAAGGGAGGGGAAAGATAAAAGGTGTCTTTGATACAAAGGCTTTGGTTTTGACAATGCAAATAGTTTTTCCATAAAAGCATATCATTTGGACCAGCCTACAAGACTGCCTGAGAAATTTGTACCTGCACCAGAACTTTCTCTTCTTTGGAGGAAATATTGTCCCTTAACAGGCAAAATGTTCCTCTTCAGCATAACTGCACATCTGAAACCCGCCAGCTGCTGCCATTTTAACAAAATTCACATAAATAAGGATGTTTTTAATAGCGATTTCTAATTTATGTCCAAATCCTTAAAGGAAGCATTCAGATGTGTTCTAATAACTTCTAGCGACTGATAAATCAGTGACGTGTTTATATGGATGTGATTTTCTTATCTTCTTTGCAAAGCACTCGGTCAGAGATCTCAGCTTCACAGTAAATACAGAACATCACTGCAGTTTAATTTTCAAACAAGTTCAGACTCAGAAGCTGCGGCAGCATAACGACAATTCTGATGGCAGGATTAATGGTTTCAGCTCCTACCCAGAGGAAGCAGAAAGCTTTCTATTTATAAATGCATTATTTCCATATCGTTTATTATTTCTCAGGTATCCTAAGAGTTAAAAGTCTGAAAAACAAACTGCAAAGTACAAGTAACCAAGAATGCAAGGACTTCAAAATGCAAAGATCAGAAACTCCTCCAAATCTCCCACAGACTTTTTCCACAAACCTAACAGGGTCAATAAAAATCCCATTGTATTTTATGTCAGGATAAGACTGTTTTCTTTGGAGTCCTGGCCAAATTCTAATTACCTTCAGCCTACCTAGAATTCTCCCTGAAGTATTAATGGGATGTGGTTTTCTTCACCTTCTGTCCTAAATTGTTGTAAAGTGCTCTATTAGACAGCTGCCCAAACCTGGCTATATTTTACTGGGGAGCAAAATAATAATGGATTTATGCACAGCACACATACACAAGCAGGAGGTATGCTACACAGGTATTAAAACCACTGTCATCATAGGATGTTATTAGCTGTGCAGACTGTCCACCAGCTGTCTCGAAACGGATATAATGAGAGCTAATAATAAATGCAAGGTTTTATTTGTGATTGAGGATGTTTTACTGGTTTGCATTGAAATTTATCCCAGGATTTGCTTGCGACTCTGCTTGCATAACAACTGAGTCAATAAAGGTTCACTGAAGTTAAAAACAGGTCCGTTATTCCATGTTTTTCCCCACCATAGAGCTGAAGGAGTAGCTGATCTGCAGTCAGTCCCTAGTGAGAATGAAAACGTATTGCCTGTAGATGAAAATTGTGACATAAAAATATGATTTTTTGATGGTACTCTCACTGGATTGTTGCTATGTTGTAATTAAGGTTATAGCTAGATTTGCAATAACCAAAGCAAGTTTGAGAGTACTGTTTTTCCTCGACATATCCACTCATCTCTTACTTTCTTGGACTCCCACTCTCAGTCACGCCTCAGGTTTTGCAATTTACACAGATGTATGGGATAAAGGCCCATCAAATGCTCAAAGATTTGTCTTTTGTCTTTCTAGTCCTCATCATTCATTAATGACACTCGCAGACATGGCTTTGACTGTTTTCATTTTTTTCTCCTCCACTCCCTCTATTTCATGTTGCACAAAGAGCTGTGAAACAAAGACTCATCAAAGTCATCATTACACTACATTTATCTGCTCAGAACTGCCTTTCTCATCTATTAGCCCTTTTAAACATTCCAAGTCCTTCTGTGGCTGGATTCCCTCTCATTATTTTGGTTTCCTTGTCACTCGTTGCTGACTATTTCTGCAATTGCCCTCCTCCTCCTTTCCCCCTTCTCATTTTTTTCTGGGCCAAATACAACTATGCATAATCTTCCATTTGTTTGAATTCAAACAAAATAGCACTTTTTGTTATTGTTAGCAAAATTAAAATTTTAAATGAGTTATTGTTTGCACTGATTTTCATCTGTACAACTTATTAGTCCCTTTTTTTTCTCTTTCAAAGAGTGAAAAATCTTTGCTGGTCAACTATTTATATATATTTTTAATAAAGTGTAAATATGAAACAACCAGATAACCTGATTTTTTTTGCATGAGATCAACTGCAGAAATGCTTTTACAGAAGTCTTTTGTAATAGATCAGGGTTTTTTATAGATGAAGAGCAATAAATTAACAGTGAAAAAAAATAAAAATAAAACATACACATTGGTACTGTTACCCACAATTCTCTCATGGCACCCCCAAAGGAGGCTGTCCCAAAATCATTCCTCTGCCCCACAACTGAGCAGCTACTCCGCGAGATGGTGACTCACTGGCTTTTGACAAGTTTCCTTTGAGACCTTCTGTATCTATAGGTGTCCTGCTAACAGGGAGGTTTCCCCTGGCTCCACCGTCTTTACTCCCTGCTATTAGATATTTATAAACAATGATAAAATCCCCCCCTTGAGCTTTCTTTTCTCCAGGCTGATGGGTCAGAACCCTCAGCCTCTCCTTGTGTGTCAAATGCTCCAGTGCCTTAGTCACCTTCACAGCCCTTCATCGGACATGCTCTGACAAACCCACATCTCCCTTGTACTGGGGAGCCCAGCGCTGGGCTCAGCATCCCAGATGTGTCTCTCGAGACCTGAGTAGAGGAGAAGGATCACCTCCCTCAACCTGCTGGAAATGTTCTGCCCAATGATGCCCAGGAAGCCGGTCACCTCTTTGCACACTCCATGCTCGTGGTCAGCTTGGTGTCTTCCTGGACCCCCAGGTCCTTCTCTGCCAAGGCACTTTCCAGCTGGTTAGTCTCCAGGTGACCTCCAGGTGACCAGGTAATGCTGGTGCCTGGGGTTATTCCTCCCGAGAGACAGGAATTGGCATTTCTTTTTTGTTGGACTTCATGAGGTGTTAGAAAACCATCAATGTTAGATGGCAATGTTAGAATATGAAACAGCTTTTTCAGCAAAACACATTGAAATAAATTCTACATGCATTAAAAAAAAAAAAAAAAAAAAAAGCCCAGCTATAACAGCAGAATCTGTAGCTTTAAAGGTAACATGTAGAATTAAAGCAGTGTGTAATAGGTTTGTGACTGGTCATTTCTGGTCTAACATAACGCTGTATTCTCCACAGGACAAGGGAGATGTATTTCCGAAAGCTCTACTAAATTAGATTGTGAACATCAAGAATTTTTTCAAATATCTGCTGGTGTAGTGATGTCAGTGATGTAAGGCTGAGATATACCACTTGAAACAGAACAGCCACAATAAAAATACAAACTGCCTCTGACTTGGAGCGAGGTTATAGACAAAATGCCCTTGTCCTAAAATCTGTTATCACCCGCCAAAAGATCCTTTCACAGTGTTGGTTTAATGCAAGGCTCTGAGCTTCATCAGTGATTTTCATCTGAAAGCGAAAGGACAGGTCAGTTACCATTACGTGCTAATGCTTCCTTGTGAAAAAAAGAAACGGTTACAAAACAAGGCTGCTGGAATATCAATCTGAGCAGGAAAAGAAAGAATATAATTTTTTTCTGCTACTGATCTGTTCACTTTTGCTGCACTGCTTTGCAATCTACAGGCAGTCAAAATGTGCAGGATCTATATCATCTGCAGACTTTGTGGAAATCCCATGGGTTTTCCATTTATCTGTGTGGATGACAGGAATACCCGGCTGCTACCGTAGTGGGTGCGGGCTGCCGGGCTTCCCTTGCTGCAGCCCTGGGGAAGGCACAGCACCCTTTCGCCTGTGCCTACTCTAGCATGCTGCAGTTTGAATGAGATGGATTTTTTTCCCAGCATTACATGAATACAGAGAGTGTGGTGGGAGCAGAATTATGCCTAAAAGGAAGATGTTTAAACTAGATATGAGGGGGGAGGGGGGGATAACTGGGCCTGTTAGAACTAAACTCAAGGGAAACATGCCAGGGCCTGAGAGATGGTGGACTAGCATGGGCTCGTACTCTACTAATTCATTTCAGAGAAGTGATAGACACCTAGGAATTATAGAAACACCTGAGTGGGGCCTGGTAGGAAATGGGGCCCACACTCACAAAAAGATGTTCAACCTGTTAGCTCATCTGAAGTGCATCTATACCAATGCACGCAGTATGAACAATAAACAGGGGGAGCTTGAAGCCATAATGCACCAGGAAAACTATGACATAGTGGCTATCACGGAAACGTGGTGGGATGCCTCACAAGACTGAAGTGCCACAATTGAAGGCTACACACTCTTCAGGAGGGACAGACAGGAAAGGAGAGGTGGTGGANAGTGGCTGTGTATGTCAGAGAATGCTATGAGAGCTCAGAAATTAAGTATAGTGATAACAGGGTCAACACTCTTTGGATTAGGATAAGGGTAAATAAAGGTGACATCGCTGTGGGAGTCTGCTATAGACCTCCCAACCAAAGCAGTGAGGTGGACGAAGCCTTCTATAAGCAACTGGGAGAAATATCACAGTCATCTGCCATTGTACTTGTCGGGGACTTTAACCTCCCCGATATCTGCTGCGAAAACAACACGGCAGACAGGGAACAATCCAAGAGGTTCCTGGAAAGTGTGGAGGATAACTTCCTCATGCAGCTGATAAGTGAGCCG
>VZSZ01011364.1:32283-46664 GCA_013398815.1 Ibidorhyncha struthersii | reverse complement strand
TCCCTTCTTCAGCCGTCTCCACCCCGCCGGCATCCCTGCTCCTCCCTCCCTACCCCCGCCTGGCCTAGGCGGACCTGGGGAGGCCCAGGCGGCAGGAGGGTGAGGTGCCCCCCTTGGCCTCCTCGGCAGGCGCCCAGCCGGGCTGTGCCCCAGCCCACCAGAAGAAATGGGCTGCGGCTGGAAGATACGGGTCCTTCGAGGAAGCGGCACACGGCTGCCCGGCCCTCTTTCCCTCCCTGAGCCCCACGGTGATGCCTGTCCATGTGCTCTCCGCCCTGACTCTGGCCCAGCTGGTTAATGTTGGGAAGCAGGCTGAGAGCCTCTTACTGGTTTCCCTCTTTTCCAGCCTCTGCATTTGGATCCCTCGCCTCTTCTGTTTAAAGAGTGTCCCTGCTGAGTGAGCGTGGCATTTTCTAGCTTCTTGTGGGATGAGGAGGGCTCATTCTGTATCTCTTCCAGAGCTGCTCACAAGCTTTTCAACGTAGCAGCAAAAACAAACAGTGGTCTGATAACCTTCCTCACACTGTAGTTTGGCGGAGTTCCCTATGGCACTGGGAGTTATGCTTTCAGACAGGGTGTCACGGTTTTGTTGGTAGTGATTGTACCGTGCTCTGAACGTGTGAACTGTGCGTGCTAGGGCCCTTTTGTGAGATAAGTTTCTGAGGAATCTTGCTCAGGCTTTCCTGATTCAGTAGCATCCTGCCATAAATTAACAGGCAAATAGGTTTTCAAATACATCGTCTTGACAGGAGTACCTGTTCTTCTGGGACAGCCAGGCAGTGGCTTGCCATCTTATTTTAGACTAGCAACTGAGTGGCTGGTATGTAGGAATGAGCTGTAGCCATGATGTAATGAATAATGAGTAGTCTTCCTAGGGGTAAGTCTGTGTCTATCCTAGCAGTTGGAATGGCATTCTTTACCGTCTCCCTTCAGTTTTTGTCTCTCCTTCCTTCCAGGAGTCAGATGGCGGCTTGTATATCTGCATGAACACGTTCCTGGGCTTTGGGAAGCAATATGTGGAAAAGCACTATCAGAAAACAGGCCAGCGGGTCTACCTGCACCTTAAAAGAACACGTAAACCGGTAAAAAACAAACATAAATAGTCAAACTTCTGAAATTGAGAGCTACGATATGTCTCTGTATTCAATCAGATACAGCATTTTCTTTCCTCAGATATAACTGATGTTTATCGTGGTGAATTGAGGTGCACTAGTTCTTCAGCTTTGCTTATGCTGAATTGTTGTATGGGTCGCCCATGCTATTTCTGCCTCTTTCTGTTTTCAGAGTAGCTTAATTTCAATCCTTAAGGCTTGCCACAGCTTGCCTGTCCCCCTAACCCTATTTCCCTCTTTCTTCTCAATGAAATAGAAGGAAGAAGACACCAACACCAGTGCTGGGGACCCTCCAAGGAAGAAACCAACTCGCTTGGCTATCGGTAAGAAAGCACTTGTGTATGATATCACCCTTGTTGTTTTGGACCAGTCCTTTGGAGCTGCCTGGCTTCATGGCATGTCGCCTTTGCCTTTCCCCTTCTGGGCTAGTTGAAGCTAGTAACCCTGACTGAATTCAAACTTCGTGTTTTCTAATGTGTTTTAGGTGGGCAGTTTCCGCAAAACAGTTGTTGAGGTGGTAGTTTTGTGCTGCATTCAAAGTTGCATCATGTTTTCTGTAGATAAATGTTTTGCGTCCTCTCTTAACTCTCTCTGCCTCACTCAGCTTGGTGTACGTATAACCAGTGTGGGGCTGTTGCTTAATATGGATGCGTGGGGCTGGAGTAAGTTTAAGAAAATGTGTAAGTCTGAGAAAAGTAAGTTTGAAGTTTCTGATAGAAAAACTACTCTTTAAACTGCTCAGATATTAAACTGGTTTTATTTGTATAGATGGGGAAGAAATTACTGGTAAATACTGTATTAACATTTTGGGCTTGATAGTTCTTTGAAATACAAGGCTGATACTGGAGGAAATACATGTGAACATTAAAATATGAAAACCAAGTCCTTTTTTTGGAAGAACAGGGCTGGTATTCCATTGCTCTCTTGCACCGACTGCAAAGGCTCTCATGGAAATCCATGGACATACTGCTTATTTGGAGCAGTCTCGCCTAGTAATTTCTGAACCATTATGGAGATCTATAAAGCAGAGGATTGAAGCAATTTTTAGCATGACAAGTTCTTGGCTTGGTGGGAGCTGACTGCTAGAGGGAAATCCAGAACCTGGACCATGCACGTCTTGCTTCTTGCTCACTTTTTTCCCTGGCTGTGCCATTGTATAGCAGACATCTGTTGACTCCACTGCTGCCACAGTGCAAACATAAGACTTTCAGCTGCTCCCTGTTTTTATGGTGAGGTGAATAAAATCCCAAAGGTCACTTCTAGCAAAATTGAGACTAGAATCTACGTTACTTCAGATAGCCAGTGCTTTTATGTATATGATTGCGCTGTTTTTGGAGAGATGAGGCCCAATTTGCAATACGTGTTATTTCTGCATCCTCAGTTCTACGAAGGTCTTGAGACAAGTGTTGTCCCTGGGTCAGCAAATAGCTGCCTGTGATAACAACTTGGTGGTGTGAATGGAACAGGCGAGAATAAAAGACAGTATTAGCCCTGTGATTGAAGCAGTGATCTTAAATCTAGGAGAGATTTTTTTTTTCCCTCTCTTTTACCTAAACTGTGTTGGTTTAGCTAATCCTGACATGAGGGATTTTTAAAAGTGCTAGAAAGATGTAGGAGCAAAATGTCATTGGCTGGAAAATGTAGCCCTTGATCTCTCCATACCTCAGCTTCCCACTCCATGGGGAAAAAAATATCTATAGTGCTTGCTTCCCATGCCCACGTGTTGGTTGGATGACTTTTGGTGTTTGTGGTGTTTAGATACAACCACCGAGAGGGAGGCAGTGTACCTTTGTGGCAAGCTGTTGGCTGTATCTGGGGGAAAGAGGGCTAGGAGGCGGTCTGTGGCTGAAGACCCTCTTCCTCACCTGGAGCTTCATCAGTTTCATATAACCACCCTACTTCAGCAGTCTGTTTTAGTTTGTTTAGAGTTCAGAAATTGTGTAATACCTGGTGTAAAACCCCTGAGGGATTGTGTATTGCTTTATTCTATGAAGTGATGACAGGAGATCTCTCTGGGATGTGCTGAAGAGGCACAGAAGAGGATTATCTGGGTATGTTGTTGCACGATGCTGGTGACTGTTTTCAGGTATTTCTTAAATCGCCCAGCCTTTCAGCATCTGCATTCATACATGGCAGTTTGTGCATAGTCTAAAGTATGTATGTATTTGAGGGGAGAGTTGCAGACGATACTGTGGGAACTGGGTATTTTTGTCAATGTTTTAACTAAATGCAGTAATGGTTATCACAACCACGTTGCACGCAGGATTCTTGAGGCTGAGGCATTAAACAGCAAAAACTCGTATTCCCATCTGTTGCAGCCACAGATCTTCAGAGATGTATTGCAGTCACAGCATACCATTTTTAAAGAAATAGACGAAATTCAGTTAAAAAAATGCATAAGGAGCTAAAGCTGCTAGTAAGCAATGTGTCTTCTGCCTGTTTCCTTCTGGAATGTAAGGTGTGAATGCTTGGAGAACAGGAAAGGCCAAGGTTTTTTCCTGAGTACCTACGTTTATCAGAAACTGTTTGCTCCACTGCAGATGTTTTTGGTGAGCATCCATCATGACTCTTGACAACTGGCAAATAACCTGTTATGTATGGAACTCCCATTTCTGTTGCAATCTCTGGGAAGCGTGGCTAGGTGGGCATGAGAAACTACTAGCGCTATACCTTTCCTAAGACTTTTTCTGTAATTCTGGATGTTCTGGCTGCAGAGGAATTCCTGGTTCTGCTTGCTTAAGGTCAGGACCCTGAACTGTCCTTCCTGGAAGAGGCAAGAAGCGGAGCCAGGCTTCTTAAAGATGCTGGTAGACTAGACCTTTGCACAGGATGAGAATGTGATCTCTTCATGCACGTCTCCATTCATCATCTTGGATGTACTGTGTAGGATGAACAGCAGTGCTTCATCATGGCCTGTTCTGGACAATGTCTCTCTAGAGCAGGTCTCTCTTATGGTTGTAGTCAGGTCTGGAGATTCCTTCTAAGCACCTGTAAGAAGTGCTGGGAAAAGCAAACCTATTGTCACTAGGCTTGTATTTGCTCCTGTGCAGTCTACACCAGCAGCAGAAACTTTGGGATGCAGAAATGGAAGAAAGATTGTGGATCACTGATCTAGAGCTTCACCTTAGTCATGTTGTCTTATCTCATGTAAGCTATGGGCAAAGAAGCTTTGCAAGCTCTTTGGTTTTACCTGTTACCACAATGTTTTTTCTTCCTGTAGGTGTAGAAGGTGGATTTGACATCACAGAGGAAAAGTTTGAGTATGACGAAGATGTAAAAATAGTAATTTTCCCAGAGCATTTGGATATTCCTCGTGATGGGCTGGAGGGATTACCAGACATGGTCAGAGACAGGGTACGTTTGCATGGAGAGCTGTGTTTTCTGTTGGTACGGAGAAAATGCACCGTTGCAGAGAAGGAACTGCTGTCCTGTAAAAGGGATCCTGCAGAGCTGCTGCGAAGTCTCAGCTTGCAGTAAGCAGCATTGTTCTGCACTTATACAGTGCTTTATATTATGGAGTCCTGGCTTGTGACGGAGTCTCCTGATTGCTGCCCTAGCCCAACTGACTTGCCGATCTGAGCCTAAACGTAGAGTGTTGTGGCACTGGAAGCTTCTTTCCTTCTGCCCTTCATTTTTTTTGCTTGCTGTCTTAATTCCAGATTGCCAGTGCGGTCGAGGCCATCCTGACAGCAGATTCAGCATCACGGAAGCAGGAGGTGCAGGCTTGGGATGGGGAGGTTCGACGTGTTTCCAAACATGCTTTTTCCCTGCACCAACTTCAGAATGATGTCCGCATCCCACCATGGTGAGCACAGTGCTGAAACTAGCTGTATCGCTCTGTATCCCACATCTACCCCCACCACCTTCTTCTCCTGTCCTGGACTGCAGCAGCAGCAGAGACTTCTTTTGTGAGTCTCTGAGTCTGCCTTGTCATAGTAAATTCAGGGAAAAAGGCAAAGTATTTCAGGTTGCTCAGTGTTCTGAAGTGAAAGAGAAATGAGATTGTTTATACTATTGGGAGGTAGAACCCAGAGGTTTTCACCCTAATCTCTTTTTCTCTGTTCCTCGTTGATAGTGGCTGGAAGTGCAGCAAGTGTGACATGAGAGAGAACCTGTGGCTGAACATGACCGATGGAGCTATCCTCTGTGGTCGGCGCTATTTTGATGGCAGTGGTGGCAACAATCATGCGGTCGAGCATTATCGGGAAACTGGCTACCCACTGGCTGTGAAACTGGGAACAATTACTCCTGATGGGGCTGGTGAGAAGGGGGATCCTATGAGGTTTATAGACAGCAGATACCAGTCAGGCTGACTGTAGTCTCTGACAAGGAAAGTCAGGGAGGATTTCCAAGAACTAGGCTGGCGTTGCCCATCTTATGACCTAAAACATTCAGTGTCATCCTATCATGAACTTTCCCACTCTGACCTGCTTCCTGTGGCAGGCAAAGAACCAGCTGATAAAACCTTGCCTTCCTCCTCCCCTTCCTTGTAATTTTGGAGGGGTTTAGAATAGTTATCCAGGTTGCCATCTTATTTTCTGTGGTGGAGTGTTTATCGAAGAATTCTGTGTGCAAAGCCTGAGTAGAGAGTATGTGGCACAGTAACCCATTTTCCTCACTCCAGACATACGTGTACCTCTGTACTTTGATCAGTGACAAAGTTGTTTGACTTGTGACATGTTTTGGAGGAACCTCAATATTCTGTCTGTCATGCTACTCTCCAGAGAAAGGAGAGGAACCCCAAATGCTCAGTTTGCCAAAACTCCCAGTTTCGAGCACTCTGTTCTCTTCATCCAGCAGAGAACGTTAGATCACAGGCCATTATAAGTCTCTCGTTTTCCTCTGTGTTCCTGCATAGATGTCTACTCCTATGACGAGGATGACATGGTGTTGGATCCCAACCTGGCAGAACACCTTGCTCACTTTGGGATTGACATGCTCAAGATGCAGAAGGTGAGGGGGAAAGTGGTGGTCCTTCACAGGCCCAGAGGGAGAAAGAAGCAACTCTGAGATGTCTTAGCTGGATCCCAGTTTTCTGTGGCTATGCAGAACCATTCCTGGTCAAGAAACCATGGTTTTGGTCAGGCAGAGTTGTCTTATCTGCCTCTTTCCTTTCATTACCTCTTTTGCCTTTCTTTCCTGTCCCTCGGGTTTATTTCCTTGGGGTTCTGTGTCAGTACTGCAGGCAGGGAGGTTCCCAGGCGCTGAGCTTTGTTCCCTAGATTCACTGTTAGTGTGTGATTTCCATGCCCCTTTACAGGGGATGGTTCAGATCTCTCCTGTGTCTATTATCATTCCTGTTTCTGCCCAGGCATTCAGATATTTGAAGACAATTCTTGTACCTTTCTCCTCTTCTGATTTAGTAAAACAGAGTGGATTTGACTATGTTTCTCTACAGCACTGAACTTTTACACCTGTCCTGTTCCCTTGAGTCGTCTTTGAGGGTTTTTCCTGTTCTTTCTCTCCACAGACAGACAAGACAATGACAGAACTGGAAATAGACATGAACCAGCGCATTGGGGAGTGGGAGCTCATCCAGGAGTCTGGCGTGCAGCTCAAGCCCCTCTATGGGCCTGGGTACACTGGTATCCGTAACCTGGGCAACAGTTGCTACCTCAATTCTGTGATGCAGGTGCTGTTCAGTATCCCAGACTTCCAGAGAAAGTAAGTGAGTTTAATAACTCCTTTCCATTAACCTGGGATCGGTACAAAGGTCTAGACCTGGGAGCTTCTGTTACAGTAATCAGGCTCAGAACTGCGTCTGTACTAGATGAACCCATATGTCCATTAGATTGTTCCATTTTGCTTTGCAGGTATGTGGACAAGCTGGAGAAGATATTCCAAAGTGCACCTTCGGACCCCACACAGGACTTCAGCACACAAGTGTACGTAGAGTTTTGGTGAGAGAAGGAAGGCTGAGGCTGCCTTGGTGCGTCCCCTCTGCGCTGCTACAGAGTGCTTTGCTGCAGGTTTCTCCCTCGAGCCTCGCCTCTCTGTTTCTGTGTCCATCACCAGAGACACTGCTCCTCAGTGATCAATAAGGATCTAAACCAAGAAAGTTCAGCTGAATGCCCTAGATGGAGAGGATAGAGTGCACCTCAGTGATCATGAGAGGCTCTTAAATGTATTGTGTGGGGAACGCAGTACCATCTGTTACCACGGGGGGATTTCTGGTAGGCATATTCTATCTGCGTAACAGCAAAAAGGTGCTTGCTGTCTGCAACGGAGGGACATGGCTAAGAGCAAAGAAATACATAGATTTAGACAACTCTATTCTCAGTGGATAATTTATATATACTTAAAGAGGCTTCCCGCAAGAGGCATCGTGTGAGCAATAGCAGGAGAACATACAGAAGAAGGAACACAAGATTTGGGAGGGCGTTGCATTTTAAATACATGAATTCTATGCTACTTCTGTTCTAAAACAGCAAAGCGTTATATGGAGGTTTCGGGTGGAGGAATGGAAGGTGGCATTTGTGGAAGGGAGTTCATCAGTAAGGGAGGATTCTAAATTTGGACATCCTGGGGTGAGGTGTTCACTGAGGAGGGGATTAAGTTGAGACAGCCAGAAAGATTTTTGCCTGGGCAAAGGGTAGGATTTGGTTCAGGGACTGGAGTGAAATAGAATAGTAGGGAGGGTCTGAGCATAGGAAGAAATCACTGAATGTTACTGTTGTCCATTAAGTGCCTCATGCACTCATTCTTGATCTTTCCCCTGGGAAAATGTGATTTGTCTGCTTGCAGCAATGCTATTTCTAGCTCAGACAGTTTCACTCTGCCCTGTTGTCTCCTGCACAGTCAGTGCAGCAGATACACTGCTGCTTTACCCATGGCAGGCTGCAGCTTAGTTTGGCTGTTACGCAGCTGCTGTGTGGCTCAGCACCAGCTGCTCTTCCGTGGGGTAGAGGAAGCTGTTCCTTTATGTTCTCCGCACCGTGCAAGCAATGGTTGAGATGGTTGGTGCTCAGAGGTCCTAGTAACTTTCAAGTCAACGATGTCTCATGGGACCAGAGAGCAAACCAAGATAAGGTGATCTTGGCTGGTGCAGCAGAGACAGCTGATTTCTGTGAGATTTACAGTCCATGGCAGTGTTAAAGCTGGATGGGTTGTTGTGGTTCCTGGAGTATGTGGGATTGCAGAAACCTTTTTGATGCTAACAGTGACTTCTTCATCATTCCAGAGCCAAACTGGGCCACGGACTGCTTTCTGGGGAGTATTCAAAGCCAGCTTCTGCAGATGGGGAACAGCAGCCTGACCAGAAGGTGAGACTTGGATACAGCATCCTCACGATCTGTGTGTTGCGTGAGGCGTTGCGTGTTACATGGGGATGAAGAGAGAACCCTTCCTGAAGACACGTCCCGGGGATTGTTCCAGGGCCCTGTCACCTGAAGAAAAGCATGCCTAAGAGTAGAGTACTGCATGCCAGGACGCATGGTTAGCAAGTTATGACCACCTTCCTCTTCCACCTTGTTATTTGCAGGGTATGCAAAATGGCATAGCTCCACGCATGTTTAAGTCCCTCATTGGAAAGGGGCACCCGGAGTTTTCCACCAACCGACAGCAGGACGCCCAGGAATTCTTTCTGCACTTCATCAACATGGTGGAGGTAATGATTGAGTCTATCTGTCAAATCATGGAAATGCCCAGCTTTGTTTTCCCCCCACAGCAGGGAGTGAGGAGTGGAGGTGAGAAGCTGGCAATTGGAGCAGAAAGAGGGAGAGAACACAGGGAAATGGGCCAGCTAGCACCTGTGGGAGCAGAGAAAGAGAGATGCTTGGCCGTGTTTTTAGGGCTGACTCCTTGGAGGAAGGTCTTTTGGGAATGCACTGCTGGAGCTGTAAATTGCCTTCTTTAGGAGCAGGAATGGCATGGGTTCCTGGGGCACAGAAGTTGGCTCTAGTTTATTCTTTGCTGTCTTTTCCAGTGTACTGGATACAGAGGTGAATACTGTTTAGCCATGTCCTGTGTGGAACTGCTGCTACTGCAGATATTTATTTTTGCCATTCTGATGTTACATCGCTCCTTCTGATCTCTCCTCCTTCAGAGGAACTGCCGCAGTTCGGAGAACCCTAATGAGGTCTTCCGTTTTCTGGTGGAGGAGAAGCTGAAGTGCCTGGCCACAGAAAAGGTGAAATATACCCAGCGTGTGGACTATATCATGCAGCTGCCTGTGCCCATGGATGCTGCACTCAACAAAGGTCAGTAATGTGCCAAGGCCAGAACAGTAGCAAATGTCATGTTTGGATATTGTGCTTGCATTGCAGAACTCCTTAAATGAGAGAGGGACTTCCTCAAGGACTGGCTTTGCCATTTCTGAAGCCATATCGATCCTTGGCTTGCTTTTGTGGGATTGGGCTGATTTCTTCAGAGGTGGCATGACACGGTGATATTCCTCTAGCACCTTTCCCTCCAACACCACAAGCTGGGTTGTGATTCAACAGCAAAACAGGACTGCGGCAGCAGAACAGTGCTCTGGAAGACATTGTCTACTTTGTCCTCTGTTCTTGATGGCGTGTATCTATAGGCCTGTTCTGCCTCTGGCTGTAGCTTACACCATTTGCTTTGTAGGTACGTAGGGGTGGTCCTTGACTCCTCTGCTCTATTCTCTAGATGAACTACTGGAATATGAGGAGAAGAAGCGGCAAGCAGAGGAAGAGAAACAGCCACTGCCTGAGCTGGTGCGAGCCAAGGTGCCTTTCAGCTCCTGCCTAGAGGCCTATGGAGCTCCAGAGCAGGTGGATGATTTCTGGAGCACAGCCTTGCAGGCCAAGTCTGTGGCTCTCAAGTGAGTGTGTGTGAGTTACCAGCTAGGCTATGACGAACTGGCAATAGCTGCATCTTTGGGGACTTCTTCCTGTTGCTTGGGGAAGAAGCGTTACCAAAGCTTTGTAGTCCTTTACCCCCTGGACCCATAGAACGTTGAAGCAGAGGGGGAACCAGTCCATCAGTGCTGGAGTGATTGCCCCCAAGGGATACAGTGGGCAGGACAGCAATGCTTACCATCAGATTTCAGTTGGCTGAGGGACTATGAAAATATTCGAGAAAACTAACAGCTTTTATTCTAAATTCAAAATTTACCTTTAAGATCAGTACTGACACTATGGCGACACTGGTCTTGCTTCGTCTCTCAAATTTCTTTACAGGAAATTTTTAGCTATTAAAGTTTGAGCAAAACACTGAGTGTAACAGATGCGTCAGTTATTTTAAAGAATGCTAACTTAAATGCTAATAGCAAGGTTTAAAAAACAGCTTTAATTTGTCTCACTGCCAGCAGCACATGCGACAGTGCAAAGGTGTAGCGAGAAGATTACAAACTCAAGCAGCTTCCTGCTGTGATGCTACTGACTGTTCTTCTGCAATGAAAAAGTAGTCCTCAAAGAATTGGAAGTGGTTTTCTAACAAATATTCTATTCTTAAGCAATAGCTACTATAAACAAACAGTAACACAATCACGCTGAAAAGTAACATTTTGTTTTGCTTTTAAGTAGTGAGTTGTGTTCAAACACTGTGTAAGAATTAGCATTGAATATATACCGTTGCTTAAATTAGTTTTATGGCATGTTACAATTGTCCCCTGACAATAAGTATCTTTCTTATTACTGCTTCTCCTTTCACAAACATTCCCTTCTGTTTCATAGATTCCAGACACCCCCTCTCTCAAATTGTCTAACTAAATAATGTTCCATCAAATTCAGTTAGCTCAAAATTCACTGCTTTTGCTTCGTATCCAAAGGAGCACTCTCATGCTTGAAAGCTTGTCAGTTCCTGCAGCTGTATCTGTTGGTCTAATAAAAGATGTTATTTCCTCTACAATCCCTAAGGGTTAGACTTTTAATTAAGCACTAAAATCTGAGGAGGCTTGTAAAATGCAGGACTGGAAGGTAGAGAACGTGGACTATTCTTCCTCATCCCCCAAGTTTTTGTACATGCTGCATTCCGCCTCATCTGGTCAGAGCATCTGCTTTAGAAATGGCTCTGTGTCTGAAGAGCTTTAGGCTCAGCATAGGAGAGCTGCACAGATATGTGTATCCCCCCTTAGGACATGCCTCCACCGTACTCACTGATTTCTCGAATCAACTAGGTGCCCTCAATCATTGCTGAAAAAGTATTTAAAAGTATTCCTTGTCTCTTTCAGAACAACACGGTTCGCCTCTTTCCCGGATTATCTGGTGATCCAAATCAAGAAATTCACTTTCGGTCTGGACTGGGTGCCCAAAAAGCTTGGTAAGAAGGATGAGAAGTATAGAGCGTATAGGTATTGGGTGTCATATATGGGTGTTGTGGTTGTTACTGCAAAGCGGAAAGTTAACTACCCCAAAAGGAACTGCAGACTGTAGCGTGTTGCATCCCCAGGGACTTACCCTTCTAGATCTCCCAACCAAGTCCTTTGTTTCTGCCCCTATGGGGAGGCTGAGCAAGACCGTATCTTGCAGATGTCTCCATTGAAATGCCAGAGGAGCTGGATATCTCTGCACTGCAGGGGACAGGGCTGCAAGATGGTGAAGAAGAAATGCCAGACATCGCACCCCCACTAGTGACACCAGACGAGCCCAAAGGTAGCCTGGGGTTCTATGGCAACGAGGACGACGACTCCTTCTGCTCCCCTCACTTCTCCTCTCCGACATGTTAGTGATTCTCCTCCTCTCTTCCTGATGCCTGACTCATTTCCCTGCTCTCCTTGTCTTGTCTCCCATGCTAGCAGTTTCCCACCTGCTCAGACTTTCCCTGTCCCTCTGTCAGCGAATGCTGGCTCCCTCCCTTGCTCGCCTGTTATGCAAGGGTGTTATGCAAGGGAGCTTGTCGATTCCTGTTCTGTGGAAGATGGGGAGGTGGCACGTCCAGTGCATTTAGAGGGGGCAGAGCTGGGGCTTACACAAAGTTTAACCGGTAGAGGTGTTTTATTTTCACAAACCACAGTGGGAGGTAGGGTTTGGGGGCCAGGGAAGAGCCAGCGCTCCTGAGTTCAGGCGTTGAATCCTTTTGGTCCCTGGAGTGCCTGTGTGTGAGTCTGCGCTTCTGAAGAAGACAGGTAGCAAAGGATGAGAAGAGCAGAGAGACACAACTTGTGTGAAACGAAGCCAGGAAACGGTGGCTTGGGGGCCTGTGTGACACTGCACAAAACGGANACGGTGGCTTGGGGGCCTGTGTGACACTGCACAAAACGGAGCAAGCAGGGCTGGGTGGGAGTGGGTGGCTCTAATCTCTGTCTTCCCGCAGCACCCATGTTGGATGAGTCAGTGATTATCCAGCTAGTGGAGATGGGCTTTCCCATGGATGCCTGCCGCAAAGCCGTGTATTACACGGGGAACAGTGGGGTTGAGGCTGCCATGAACTGGGTCATGTCACATATGGATGATCCAGGTATGAGACCACATGGCCACAGTGTAGCTGATTGCATCTGGGCCATTGTACTTCTTGTCCCGCTGCCGCAGTGGGACCTCGGACTGTGTCCCTTTTGGAGAGATTTAATTGCTCTGAGCTGTGTGCTGTTTCCTGCTGCAGACTTTGCTAACCCGTTAGTTCTCCCGGGATCCAGTGGACCAGGGTCAACTATTGCCTGCCCAGACCCTCCTTCAGAAGACAGTGTGGCCACCATTGTCTCCATGGGCTTCTCCCGGGACCAGGCTATGAAAGCGCTTAGAGCCACGGTGAGAGGCACGGGTGACATCAGAGTGAAAAGATATTCTCGGGAACAGGCATTCCCAAGTTCACAGTCTTCTCCATTCCAGAACAACAGTCTGGAGCGTGCTGTGGATTGGATCTTTAGTCACATTGATGACCTTGATGCAGAAGCTGCTATGGATATCTCAGAGGGGCGTTCAGCAGCGGAGTCCATCTCTGAATCTGTCCCTGTGGGTCCTAAAGTGCGCGATGGGCCTGGAAGTGAGTTCCAAGCAGTAGGAACGTGGATTTGGGGATGCAAACTCAGCATGGCGTAATCCTCCCTAATCGATGCAGTAGCTGCCACAGAGCTGGTCTGGTTGTTTAGGTGGACGCAGGAAGGAAAAGGAGAGGGATGGCAATGAAGGGCCTAGACCCTTCGGGCTGGGGTTTACCTGGAAGCTGGTAAGAGAGAGGCCGAGGAACTGCCGTCAAGTGAAAGAGGGGAAGGGCTGTTCTTCTTTCTCCCAGTTGTCCCAGGAGCATTTTCTGTCCTTCAGGCTCCCGTTGAAAAAACAGGTTCCCGTCTCTGTGCAGAATCAGTGCCATGCTGCTGGGTGCCACAGGGAACGGGAATCTCTGCCGTTACCTGCCCAACACCCATGGGCCAAATAAGCAGTTGGAAGAGAGAAGGCTAAGTGGCAGTTACCATCTCCTTTTTCCCTGCACGTTTGGCCTTGAGACCAAATCACAGAATCATAGAATGGCCAGGGCTGGAAGGGACCTCTGGAGATCATCTAGTCCAACCCCCCCGCCAGAGCAGGGTCACCTACAGCACTTGCACAGGATGGCATCCAGGCAGGTTTTGAATATCTCCAGAGTGGGAGACTCCACAACCTCTCTGGGCAGCCTGTTCCAGCGCTCTGCCACCCTCGAAGTAAAGAAGTCCCTCTTCGTGTTTAGATAGAACTTCCTATGTTCAAGTTTGTGCCCATTGCCTCTTGTTCTGTCACTGGGCACCACTGAAAAAAGACTGTTCCCATCCTTCTGGCACCCTCCCTTTAAGTATTTATAAGTATTGATAAGATCCCCCCTCAGTCTTCTTTTCTCTAGACTAAAAAGGCCCAAGCCTTTCCTCATAAGAGAGATGCTCCAGTCGCCTAATCATCTGCGTAGCCCTTTGCTGGACCCTCTCCAGCAGTTCCCTGTCCTTGAACTGGGGAGCTCAGAACTGAACACAATATTCTGGATGCTGCCTCAGCAGGGCAGAGTAGGGGGGGGGATGACCTCCCTCGGCCTGCTGGCCACACTCTTGATGCACCCCAGGTGTATCCTCACAGTCACGCTTGACGGAGACCCATTTCTAAATTATTACCCAGCAGAGGTGCCTTCCGGAATCCTTTTCTGGAGAGGGCCTTGCAAAAGGGTGTTTTGAGGTAAGATGCTTTTTCTTTCTCTGACTGCTCCTCTCTTCCCTCCTTCTTAAGAATATCAACTGTTTGCCTTCATCAGCCACATGGGCACTTCGACTATGTGTGGACACTATGTTTGTCACATCAAGAAAGATGGCAGGTAAGAGGGGTTTTCTCAGCATAAGGTGACTCTGAGGTACAGCTTTAAATCACTGTCCTCCCGTTTCTTCAGAGGGCTTTGGGGGAGGTCGGGGAT
>VZSZ01011363.1:228854-260473 GCA_013398815.1 Ibidorhyncha struthersii | reverse complement strand
TTGGGATGTACTGATCCTGAGCTTGGAGGAAGTGACGCTTAGAGTTTAGTGCTAGAAGTTAGAACTCCAAATCTTTATACTTTCATATAATCCTTCACCAATATCAACTCACAAATCATATGCTAAAGTTAAAGTTCATTAATTAGGTTTACAGGAATACTGTGTTGGATGCATACAGAGAATATTTCATTTAAGTGCCTGGGTACAAGGGGAAAGCTCACGTAAGCATCCTGAAGACTCTCTTCAGCAGTCAAAGGGGAAAAATGAAAAAGTGCCCTAGCTGTATGTCCCCATGATGTAGTCAACAGTGCTCTCAGTTAGCACGAGCATGAGAAAAACACCAACCTTAGAGAAGCTATTGTAAGCCCAGTGTCAAACAAAGGCAGTAGAGGAAAGCTCCTCTCTTGGCCACAAATGAATCTAGGTCACTAATATCCCATGACTAAAACGATCCCCCATTTTTAGGGTTACAGTTGAAACAGAACATTTATATCAATAGTATGTCCCTCCACAGAGTTTATCTTTCTGTTTCTAAGAGGAATATGAGATTATCAACGCTATGGCTCATGATGTGCTTCATAAAACGTCTTATGTGTTTCTCTAATCTACCCAATTCCATTCTTGAATAGCATACCAAATTTGTGAATTATACGTCATTGAATATTATCATATATTTAATCGATTTCTACTAAATGTTTTTATTTCTACTAAACAGAGCACAAACAGATGACAGTAACAATAATTGTTTAGCAAAATGCTAGCGTAACTTACTTGTTCAGGAATTATGTTAACAAATTCTTTAGATAAAAACGGTGGACCTCTAGTGGGTAGTGCTACAGCAGTAATTAACCAGATCTTAACCAGAATCTTAACCAGATTTTTTTTCTTAATATCTCAGTTTAAAAGCAGGATATCAAATGCATGAATCGTTTTTTCAAAGATGGACACATAAGCCCTCAAAACACTGTAGCGTAAATCCAGTAAGTCCTATGGAGACTTTTCACAACCTAGATGAACCTTCTGAGGTCCATCTAACACAGAGAAATCCACTACCCCATTAATTAAAAAAAATGTAGTATTATGAAGCATAATTATTAGGTAAGAAAGGTAAGGTAACGTCAAGGTAAGAAAGATCGCTAGTAATTATTTTCTCCCCATATGTGTGGTTTGAGTAGACTGCTTTGAGTCCATAAGGAATCATGAGTGATCATTGAGAAAACAATAAAAACATTTTATATTCTGGATCTGTGATTTACAAAATATTCTATCAGGTGAAAAAAAAAATTATTAAAATCTTCAAAGACTCCTTAGAACATCACTGACAACCCAAAAATGAAAGAAATGGCTTGAGCACAAGACATATGGCCAAGATGCCTGGAATGGAATCACAACTTGAAATACTAGTATTCTTTTACACAAAACTTTGAGACAAAACGAAATAGGCTGTTCTAAATAAGTTTAAGAAATTCTGTAAAGAGTAATATTTATTGTATTTTAGAAAGAACCATTAAGTAGTATTTATTATAATCTAGAAATTGTAGTATTGATAATTTTTAAAATGTAAATCTCTTGGTACAACCTTCAAGTCTAAAATGCATACAGTAAAGCTAGTTTGACGTTATTTTTTTTTTTAAGTTACTTTCCCTTTTCCTTCCCAGCTTTCTCTAAACACAAATCTTCAGAGAATAGTTGAATTTCTCCCCTTTGCTACACATCAAATTATGCATCCTAAGTACTTGACTTGCTCCAAGGAAATCAATACCTTTTCAACCTGCTGCCTCAGCAGCAGGCTGAGGAAACTATCAAGTGTCTTCTAATATACAGAAAGTCAGCAAACCTTGGTTATTTCAGATGAGAAGAAGGGAACATCATCTCAGGACCCTCTAACACGACTGAATGCTCTACCAACTAAAGATGAGTAGAAAAAGAGAGGGAGTAGGAGTTTCTCAGACAGAAAGGATACAAGAGTTGTTTAGGGCTCTGTAACACCAAGTTCAGATAATTGGATTCCTTATTATGTTTTTTAGGTCTCACAAACTTACATCTAGCTATTTTATGCCCCAATCAACATGAAACCTGATCATCGGACAGCTTTCATTGTGTTCAGCACTCCAAAACCTTGTTTTTACTCCCAATTTATTGTTGGGGACTGAAGCACAGATGTAGCAAATTACATGCTTGGCTCTGTGGCAGAACAAAGATTTGAGTACAGGTTTCTCAAACCTTAAACTTCATCTAGTCTTAACTAGATCTAACAAAAAGGCAGACTCCTCCCACCTCAAAATCTCAAGATTTTTAGAAATGTCTTTATTCCCAATACAGATAAAGCAAAATTTTCCTTTCATTTTTAAATTAATAATAGTAAAAAAAAAAGGTGAAAAATACACTATATTCGCTACTAGTGTGTTTACAGCTTTCCTTGCACAGTTGAAGCACAACCAAATCAGACAACTTTTTTACAGCTACCCTTAACAGAAAACACTCAGTCTCGTTCTAGGGACATGCACAGGATACAGACCCATTTACTCTCCTCTACTGCACAAAAGTGTACAGTTCCTGATATCAGCACTGAGGAAGCCATCATGAAGGCGTCTTCTATGGGTATCTGTGAAAGCATGTTTCAACAGCACGAAAGTGTATATAAAATGCACCTAAGAAGGGCAAGAATGAAGCTGGCATGTGGGATTTAAGAAAAAAACAAACACAACAACAAAACAAAACCAACCCCCAGCTCCCCAAAAAAACCAAAATCTGTGCCAACCCCTCTTAGTTTTTTGTTTGTTTGTTTGTTTTAAAGAAATTAGAATTTTTGGTTATGATTTCTTTACTATTATCTGCAAAATGATTTCCCAGTGAATTAAACAGACCAGGTTCTGGATCAGTTCTACAGACCAAGTGACAGAAGCTTTTTGCTTCCATGTGTGAGGATCTGAATTTTTTCTGTCTTGAACTTTGAAAAGCCAAGTCCAGTAAAATCACAAGCATGAGTTTTTAACCCCCTTATCTCATGTCAAAACTCTCTAGATGCCTCTTATACTCTGAACTCAGACCAGCTAGAAGGTTGAGCACGTTAAAAAACAAACAAATCAACATTATCCCAACCTGGACAAATCCTGTAGTCACAGCACAGCTCTCAGACTAATGAATATTATAGAAAAATACATTACATAATAAAAATGTACATACCAAATGGTGAAAGATGAATCTAGACCCTTTAACAAATCCATTCTGCCCCCATTTATGTCAATGATTTGCATATAATAAAATTTTCCTTGAGCAAGTAAGTGATAAAGCAATAAACCTATCAACTGCATAAATTGACTGCTTGCTAAATCTATCTAGCAGTTTGTTCGTACAGAGGCAGATGCTCTGGTATAACACACTAGCTGCAGGAAACATTTGCCTTTTATGTGATAAGAGGGGAAAACAGGGTAAAGGTTACCTTTGATTTTACAGCAGGCTAAATATTCATCACAGAAGAAAGGAGAATGCTCTTTAAATAACTGACATATTTGACACTAAAACAAAATCTGTGTGTGTTGTTACTTGAATTAGACTACTTTCTCAATTGGTCTAAAAAGGTTAAAGGTTGTTTTCTGAATACAGGAGGAGATTAACAAACTGAATATCTGCACTAAGCACTTATGTACAGAATGCTTCATGTTGGTCGTATTACTTAATGAAAAACTAGCATGTAGCAAACAGCAGAATAAGAATCTACACAAACAATAAATTAAACTATTAAAATTTAAATTTAAAATGTTAGCAATCATAGGTCATAAAATACTCATGTTCTCAAGTACACCTATTTTCTTGATGATTAAACTGACACATTTACCCCAAATGTCATGTTAAAACTCTGTTGCTGTAAGATGTTCAGCAGTCCTTTCGCTCAACCAATGGCATATGTACATGAAGGATTTCTCGCTCTGAGGCAAGCCTTGAAAATGGCACAGCCCTGTTCAGTGTTGAGACCCTCCTTTTAAGGAAAAAATGAAAAAAGACTGAGGAAACATAGCTGTCAATTGCAAACTATAGTCCCTACCCCCTTTTCTTCCCATCCCTTGTGACCACACACAGGCTCAGAAGACTGTTCGTGCAAAGATGATAAGGTATGAGTATTTACAGGGTTAAATTATTCAGACAAAAATTATATTCACTTTGATATTTAGTTTCCAGTGATGATATTCCTTAAAACAAAACAAAACAAAACCATAAAACCCCAACAAAAAACTAGAAAAGACCCCCAAAACACCAAACCACACACACAAAAAAGACCACCCTAACATTTTTTAAAGCTACTGTTGAAATATGAAGTTTCTGAAAGCATACAGATTTCTTGAAGTTAAATACAGAGCACATTAGGAGAATGGCAGACCTTCACTTTTCAAACTCCTGGGAAGTGATATTTTTCAAGGATTTGGAAGTGATAATTGCCATGGATGACGTCAACTATTTATATGTTTGTATCCAGTTGGAAAAGCCAATTTTCAGCATGCCTGGTGCTGATGTACTATGGGAAAATATGCCTCACAAGCAGAAAAATCAAAGCTATATCAGAATCTGCTCCTGGTAGTAGTGAGAAGGGGATACACTTAAATATAAGGAGCTGTCAGTCAACTGAAAAAAGTTGCCTTATCAGCAACAAAATGACAGAGGCAAAACTGATCCTGTCCCAGGTATATTACAAGCCTCAAATTCTCCAACTCAGAGCTTAAGGCAGCGTTTATATGTATATATAAGATATATTAAAAAAAAAAAAAAAACAAACAAAAAAACAAACACCCCAAGCCCTGAAATAACAAACTGTACTTTGCAAGAAATAAATATTGCAAAAGAAAACTGCTAGTTATATATACTAACCTCATGGTTATAACAGGATGTATACGCTTTCATATTACCTGTACTGTATAATAGTCGTATTATTGAAAGTTAAACTCAAAGCAATCAAGTTCATCTGTGTTACTGTAATTTATCACTTCTGGTTATAATGAAAAAATTGTTCTCTGTTCTCCAGAGCTTCTGAACTTAAAATCATAGGATAGTTTATGTCGGAAGGGACATATAAAGGTCATTTAATCCAACCCCCCTGCAACGAGCAGGGACATCTTCAGCAAGATCAGATTGCTCAGAGCCCCATCCAACCTGACCTTGGATGTTTCCAGGGATGTGGCATCCACCACCTCTCTGGGCAACCTGTTCCAGGGTTTCACCACCCTCATCATAACAAATTTCTTCCTTATATCTAGTCTTAAATCTATCCTCTTTTAGTTTAAAATCATTATACCTTTTCCTATCACAACAGGCCCTGCTAAAAAGTTTGTCCCAATCTTTCTTATAAACCCCCTTTAAGTACTGAAAGGTTGCAATAAGGTCTCACCAGAGCTAAGTAGAGGGGCAGAATCACCTCCCTTGACCTGCTGGCCACTTTTCTTTTGATGCAGCCCAGGATACAGTTGGCTTTCTGGACTGCAAGTGCACATTGTCAGCTCATGTCTAGCTTTTAATCCACTAGTACCCCAAAGTCCTTCTCATCAAGGCTGCTCTGAATCCCTTTGTTCCCCAGCCTGGCAATACCAAGGGTTGCCCCAACCAGGTGCAGGACCCTGCACTTGGCCTTGTTGAACCTCATGAGGTTCACACAGGCACACTTCTTGAGCTTGTCCAGGTCCCTCTGGATGGCATCCTGTCCCTTAGGCATATCAACCGCACCACTCAGCTTGTGCTGTTGTACATCATCGGAGAGTTTAAACATCCTTGTTTCAACACAGCCCTGAGAAATAACAAGGTTGTTGATATTGTCTCTTTTCTTCTAGTCATTTTGCTCTGAATGGACAGTACACTTTCAAAGCAGACATGCTAAAACTCTTTCCCCAAGTGACAGAAATCAAGTAACTGGAGGAAGAAACAAGTACCAAGCTCCAGCACATTGGGGCACACATTAGTATTCTCTTCTCACAAGATCACCAGCTCAGACATTGCCAGTAAACAGAAAACACCAAAGGCTCAAGCAGGCCCCTGCAGAAGATGCTGTCAGTATGTTTAGACTTTATTCAGAAAACATGTTTGCATCAGGCTCTGTGATCACCCTCAACCAGTGTTGGAATAGTGAACTTTTCAATATTGCATGTGCTGCCTTTTTTTTTTTTTTTTTTTCAAAAAAAAAAAACAAACAACAAACAACAAAACTTAAAAGCACATAGTATAGACCTCAACATAAAGGTATTTGAGCATTCATTTCATATAGCACTTACATATCTTTGAGGACCTGGCCTTCATATTATGCTAATGCTAGTTATTGAGACTGGATACCCCATAGAAGACTGGTTACTGCTCCTTAATTCCTTACCAGACCTAAAAGTCAAATAACAAGTCTGCTTGAAACTGCAACAGCTGGCTGCAATGCCTCTGGAGTAACGCAGAAAATAGAGACTGCAACATTTATTTCATTTTCCCTGCTTAACCTTTCTGTTTCCCACTATCCCTCAAGGGATCCTTGTGTCTTAAAAGTCAGCATAGTAACTGGAGATTTTTTGGTTAGTTTTTTTTTTTTTTTAATTAATTTTTTCCCCCTGCAGGATCTATATACGCTCAGCACATTCTTTCACTGTGATTCCCACTATCCTCAGGCAGAGTTTCAGATTGCACTTCTCCTCTCTCTGTGCTGTTGGGTGAAGTGGGGTGAAACAGGGAGTCCACTTGAAATTTCTAAGGTATGTTTGAACAAATCTACACTGTAGTGAGCTTTACTTACATAGCAGCAACAAGGATTTAAACAAATAAAAGGGGACTGGCTTGTTTAAAAATCTTACTGAGAAAAGTACACCTAGATGCAGTTTAGCTAATAAAAACATAATATGATATAGCTAGAGACTCTGGAGCATTTTCTGAACAGAACAACAGAGAATAGTTTTTCTACTGCAAGTTTTTCACTACTACAAGAAAGTAAAAATTTTATTCAATTTAATGGAATTACATAGGTATGTGAAAAATTAGATCACAGTCTATTTCCTGAGGTGCTTAAAACCCAACACTGATAATCCTCCTTATGTGATTAAGTAGTTCCTATGTGAGCAAGTCTGTATTTGTGAGTGACTCCCTAGGTGTTGGAGTAGCTGCAAGTGAGCAGCTTATCCCAAGATTGGCTAGTAGAATACATATGTGAGGAGAGACTCAAAAATAGATACGAGGAAAAACAGAGGGATAGGTGGCAGTGGAGGATGCCTAAGAGTTATACCATTGTGCTTAGGCTATACTCATCTTTGTAATAAATTACTTGGAAGAAAAAAATTAATTACTTAGATTGAATATCTGTTTCATAGAAATGTCATGCTTTCAGAGATCTGTCATGATGCTTAAGCTGACAAATAAAATTCCCTCTTCCCTCTGGTACTGAGGAGTATCTCTACCTCAGAACTTGGGAGTTCCACATATGCTTGCAATGCTGCAATAGACAGCCACAAGTGATTAACTGTAAGTGCTAACCAATCCTATTCATCTGCCTCAGAAAAATAATAAAGCAAACATCTGACCATTATAAGTGTCCTTTCACATACCACCTTAAGTGGGGTCATTCCATCTCAGACAGTTAAGTCAAAATTTAGCATCAGATTATGAAGTAGGAACTTCTTCAGAAAATGCAAAGAATTCTAAATTAACTTTCTCTGAGTTTTCACTTTTTCTCACTTTTTTTTTCCTGTCATCTGACATACAATGGTCAGCCACACTCATCCACACAGAAATCCTTGTATGTCATGTCTCCCTGGGCTGCTAGAACACCCTGGAGCAAGACAAAGGGCAGGGGAAGCAGTCTCCAGGTGTCTTCTACCTCTGTGATGTATAGCAGGGGAGTTTCTTCCTGCCATGTTTTAACATTGTCAAGCTCTCTGCCATGACAAATATAAGTTTATAGATAAGTAATTACAGTGCCTAAAACTAAAACTCCTTCTCCTTCAGAAAAGATTTTAAGCTAAGCAACCATTTACTTAATCTTCAACGAACATAAAGAGCTGCTCTTCACAGGTTATTCTATGGGTTTGGGGCTCAGAAGTATCAATTCCTGATACATAAATCCCTAGTCTAGCAGATCACAATATGTCTCCTGACTAAACTGAAACTACTCATATGAACCAGGTTAAGTGAAGTGTTCATGGCAGATGCCAGTCCTGACAACATGTTGAAAAGGCAGGAGAGGCAAAAGGATTAACACCGTTATGGGAATGTTTTATACAAACGATAACATTATGCAACCCTTTATTAGAAACCATTCAAATTCCTGGTAGTGAAAGCATAATAAAGCTGGGATGTTCATAGGGCCTAAAGAATAAGAAGCATAAAGCATGAGTCACTCAGACTTTTAGCAATTATAGTTTCTTTTGCTAAAGATATGAACTATGATTCCAGCTTCGTAGTGCTCAGTGGAAGTTTTGCACTGATCACAGAGTCCCAGTTTACACCTTCTCAAAGGAAATAGAAGGCAGAATGAATTCCTCCTTCCTGTCCACAGCCCCTGAACTACAGCTGTTGCATTTGAGAAAAGGAAGGGGGGAAAAAGTATATGGCCTGCAAACTGCATATATTCTAGCTCTTTAAAAGGCAAACTTTACTGGATCTCTGGGCCAGTTACAAGGTTTCAGTATCACAAGGTTTGTAACCCTGAAGTGAGAACAAGGGTTCAGGTTGCTAAACTCTCACTGATCTCCTGCAGTTTCTTTCATGTGCCTAGGAAAATTGTACTTTAACCTCTGGCATTTCAGCAATGCTTCTCCACAGGATCTTTCAAGAAACAAGCAGAAGTCACATGGACTACCACTGAGATAACAGCACTTTATTTACTTCCATGTTTCAATTGTTCTCCGAATCAGGGGTATCACTCATCCTATCAAGCAGGTCTCATAAACCCGTACAGCTTAATCAGACAGTCTAAATTCTACTTCAGTTTTTATGTTAAGCTGTCCCACACCTCAGCTGGCTCTGCAGAGGCCCCTACTCAGCATCATCTGTAGGTCCTCTGGACTAGGACTTTGCAGAGGTCTAATGCTAGCCTTGGCCTAGGTAGGAGGTTTAAGCAGTATACTAGAAGTTGGTGATCATTTAATGCTTTCAGAAAGGTTTACCATAGAGTAGTGGAGAGAAAAAACCCAACCCAGAACAACAACAACCACCGCCACCACCTCAACCAGTCCACGATCAGAAAATCCTGGAACTGCAAACTATTAGTGGCTTGTAGAGTACTGCTGGCAAATGCCAGCCTCTGCCCTGTTGCTATGTCTTCCCTCAGGCATCGGCTACTGTGAATGACAGGGCAGAGGGCTGGGATGTTTTATCTGACCCAATATGGCTGTTGCTGTGCTGCTGTGGAAACAACGGGGGAGTTAGTCCAAATCTTATGGCTGAACAATAATAGAGAAAGCGCATAGGTCAGATACTCATCTGGGGGAGAAATGCAGTTGCAGTGACTTATACCAGTCAAGTCTCACTCTTGCATGTTAACGGCTTTTAATCCATTCATGGCTTAATGTAAAACTAGGGTTCATCAATAGAAAAGACCAGCTTCAGAAACAATGAGCACTTTTTCCTAATCAATATTCTGCATCTTCTATCAGCTCTGACAAAGCATCACTACTACATTTCTTTGTTCTCTATAACCCCTCAAGTATCCTGAGATATAATTCTAAAAATATTGGAAAAAGTAAGGACCAAATTTTGTCTACAGACTCTAGTCCAGCATCCATCAGATCTGCAGGATGCATTTCTTACTCTAGACAGAATCTGATTTTAAATAATTTTTGTAATCACTGTTCTTATTCTGATGTCTGTACATTTCTAATTATGTCAGTGGTAAATAACTGTATAAATAGTATTGTGTCAATACATTTCCTCATCCACTATTTTTAAGGATGATTGAACTAATAATGGGGAGGAGTTTCTGTAAAGGAAATAGGATATATGGGGAATGTATTCTCCCATAACCTCCTTGACTCTAAATTGAATACACAGATGTAAGCACACCTGGTTTCTGCTGGGAATAAAACCACGACCATCTCACAGAGAGGCATGGGGCCAGGTCCAATAAAGGACTTCACTGCCTACAATTTAGGCACTGCAAAGTCTGTACTTAAGGAAGTTGGCCCCAAAGTGAAATCCAAAACCATAAGAGGCTTCTAGGCTTTCTACACATTTGGAAAAGCATCTAAAACTCCCCGCGCTGGTGCTCGTTAGAGCTATCCAGTATGAAATGCTGAGCAGAGAGGTACCTCTGGATTCCAGACCATGATTTCAGGATTATTTCCTGTTTTTCTTCAAGAATTGTCTAATGTAAAATGCAGGGCTTGCCAGCAAGGACTTGCTGCTTTCACTTGGGTACTTTAAACTCCACGATGTCCCCGCTGGTTGTTCCCCTTTTAAATATTGTATTGCTTGTTGCATAGTGACCTAGATTCAACAAGATAGAAGCAGAATTGTTTTGGATGCCAGAAGAACATTAAATGAATGCCCTACTTGGACCCGAATAGCTGTTAACTCTAAGTCAGGGCTCTCCCCTGAGAGATAACAGCGTGAATTTAAATGTCTCCAGCCTGAGGGCAACAGCGAACTGTACTGTTCAGCTTCTTGGGCAACCAATTTTAATTACCAGGTGATGCCTAAAAGAAGGTTACCGCTTTCTCTTCAATTTGAAGGGGGTTATAACTGCTTTGAGTGAGACATCCGTTTCTAACAAGGGCTCTACTTAGTTCAGAACCTCCTGTTAAATCAGATCTTTCACTAGAAAGCCGGTGGGGTTTAAGCAGGAGCCAGGTATTTGGTGCAAGGAAGCTTTGGTCATATGAACAACATACGAACTTGGGCACCTGACAATTTTCACATCAAATGAATCACAGGGGGAGAGCTGTCTTCTGGATAGTGATGCTTTGACTACCAGTTTTGGTCATGGACACCTGAAGCCTGAATAAAAGCCACAGTTTAAACACTGTGGAGTGGGGTTGGGTGGGGTGTAGGGTTTGTGTTTTTTTTTTTCCCCTGCCTTTTTTATTTTTATATGCGGTCCTTGCCATATTAATAATGAATACTACTGAAACAAAATATCCTTCTCTGCAGCTGTTTGTAGGCAGAGTCCATTGTCAGTATCTTAGTCAGGCACTCATCTCTTAGAATGTTTTCTCTTCATCTCTCTGAATGTTTTCATCATCCATTTTATTGTTTGAGAAAAAAATTACCTGCCAATCTTCCAAATCAGCTACTCTATTTTATGTTCATAATGCATCATTATTTAACAGCATATGTGATCTTAATATATACAAATGTGAGGCCCTTCACATTTCAAGATTAAGTGTAGTCCTATGCAAACAATGAAAAAAAAAATCGATGTGCCTACCTACTTCTCAGTCAATCAATAGCTTTGATAGAATAGTGCCTAGCTAAGAACACAGAATAGATGCAGGACTAACATTATTGAGCTGATATTTTATTATATAACTGTGACTCAAAATTTGGTCATTCTTCCAATAACCTGATAGGACTGTTTTATTTGTCTATTTAATTGTTTGACTGAAATACATTGTCTTCCAAACTAAATCGCAATGAGAAATCACGTTAAGAATGGGTCCTTTAGAAACTTTCTGTTTGTGGCACCAGAAAGTTATAATATGAAACTATGTACCACAAGATGTTAATGACAAATATATTTTCAAAAATAATTTAGGATTTTGGTCTCTTGATCACAAGAAAGTAAATACTATAAACACCTCGATAACCACAACCTTCTCTGGGTACCAAGATTCATACAGCCTAAATTACTATATTTCCCTTCAAGAATGTATGTTTTGACCCATTTTTCCATTACGACTATGTTTCTGCTCTTCCAATAGATACTGGAGAAGAATAATAGTGGGATCCTGTGGGGACAGGAATGTATTTGGAACATTTTGTAAAAAAATAGCCTCAAACAGCTATAAAATGTATTGCTTTTAGTGTTCATCAGAAGTAGTCCATGGCTTTTTTGTATCTTTCAAATGAATACCACCAACTATATAAACACAAACTTTTGTAAAATACACAGAAACACCTAGAGCTTATGGCTCATAATAAAAATATTCAAGAAACTCAAAGACCAGTATCAACCATAACAGAACTGCCTTGATTAGATAGATCAGACATAGGTAGTATCTGCCTGTTTAAAACCAGGTGCTTATGATTGTACACCAACTTTATAGACAACTGTTGATTGTACAACTATATAGACTTTAGTTAATTGCACACCTCAAATTCAGTATTGTAGTTCTAATTCCAATTGTTTCAAGTGTATCTTGTGATGGCCTTTGACTAAGGCCACCTTCGGATTAGGAGCCTGAGACAGAGCTGAAAATGCTCATTCTAATGGTCAGCTTTGCCACCCTTTAAATTACTGCATTCAGAGAAATAGCCTTGAGACACGGGATGCTCATGGGTATGAAAAAGGGTGAACGCCCTCTCACAATTGTTCCACCCCTGCACCATTCAGAGGTTCTTCATAGAATGGTTTAGGTTGGAAGGGACTTTGAAGATCATCTAGTTCCACCCCCCTGCCAGGGGCAGGGACACCTTCCACTAGACCAGGTTGCTTAAAGCGCCATCCAATCTGGCCTTCATCTTTATTAATGGTAAGGATGTGTAACAAAGTATGTAGTTCGACAGGCAGAGAGAGGTCAGACAGAATGGCTGGCTGTTAGAGTTTTATTTACCAGCTGAGCAACTTCAATATGGACATCAGTGAAGCACAGTGCCTAAGGAATCCTTGCAGTGCAAGTTTTTTTCTGAGTCATTTTTTTTAGGGGTATTCATGAGGGTATTATGCATAGATATATCTAGACTATTAACTCCATGATGTCTGATAAAAGGGCATAGCAATTATCTGCAAAGAAGTCCATCCTATGTTTTAAAACTCAGCTGTCAGTGGTTGCCATAGTTACTAAACATACTATAAACATTGTTTGCTATTTGCAATATGTTGCCCTTTAAGAGAAACAGAGCAATATATGTACCACAGCTACACAGAAAACCCACACAATGTTTGCAATTGGAATTGATAATTAGCATTGGCAACTTACACTGCCAACTTGTCTTTCCAGACGAAGGGATGGTGCTTCTTGCTCTGGAAGCAGTGCTGAAACACTTAAGGAGAAAGAGGCAAGCAGGCCCACACATGTCAAATGGTATTGTGATATGAACTAAACAGGGAGTATTCCAACAAAAATTGTCAGGGCAGGAGATTAAATTAATAAAGCAGCATTACAGAAGTAAACTAATCAAATTGGTATAAAGGACTCAGATGTTCCCTGCTCTTTATCATTGAAAGACTGAATATCTCTGTGTACCTAAGTGTTAGTACTCAACCACTGAAGTGACTTGGCTTCTTGATTAAACAGACGAGTAATTTTATTCTCCACTCTTACAAATTTGAACTGAAGTCAGCTATAACAGTTTGGTAAATGTGGAAGACTCATATTCACAACTGAGGACTGCACACAAATCACAGCCAGCGTTTTAGGTTTACAACCATTGTTATGTGAAAGTTTCATTATATAGTAGCTAGAAACAGCTTTACCAGGGTTCTTTCCTATTCTTTCAAAATCCCACTTTGCACATTGCTCAACCAGAGTCTACAGATTAAGTTATTTCTCCCATAATTCTTGACTAGTCTCACCATGTTACATTTTGCCACATTGATGATCATGCAGAGCTGATGTGGTCAGACTTTGAAATCTTTTTGGCTGATGATACAAGCCTCGATTGGACTAACTCAGCTAAGCTGTTGGAAATCAAAGGAGCTCACTGAGCTGGCAGATAGAAGGAAGATAATATGTCTATTCATTTGCAAAGCACAGTTAAAAATCGGTGCCTCAAGAGATTAAAAAAATACCAAACCCAATTTTAGTCAAGATTTCCGTGCAATATTACTGTCTGTTCCTATTCAGTTCTTCACTGATACAATGGTTATAGCATGGAGTTTACCCCTTACCAGGTATAGGATGATCCACACAAGAGAACTGTTATGAATATCACAGCTATGTAAATGATTCAGAGCCTGACCCTTACCAGAAGTCAAAGAATAACTAGAAGGGCAAAAAGGACAGAGTTTCCATTGGTTTCAGTCCTCCTAAACCTGCTTCTTGACAGAGTCATTATTCAGGATAGAATCATCCTTGAGATTTAAGGCATTTTCTGGAAGTATATTTTATTTAAAAGTGAATTTATAACTACTCAGATATACTGTTCATCTTTGGCCTTGTGGAAGCATGAGAAAAAAAAACCTTTTGGCAAAGCTGATGTATTTCAGAATCTCCCAGCAAGGAGAACCTTATTCAGGGATATAAGCCAATGTGTATAACGCCATTCTGATAGGAAGGCCTTGCAGAAGAAAAAACACACCTGTCTCAAGACTATACCAGGGGAGATATAACCTGAGAATGAACCCCTGCTTGGAGTCTTAAAATAATTAAAAAATGTAGAACAAACTTGTGCAACCCCTGAATTCAGATAAAATAGTTTCTCATTCAGCACTGAAGACAACACTAAACGTGCCGCTTCTGTGATGCATTTGTGTTAACATTCTGAAAAAAAAAACAACCCCAAAACCAAAAACCATGGAATATAAATATTGTTAAGTCTCATTTTCCACCCTGTTAATGCTAGTATCTTCATGCTGTAGGAAGAGCAATATGTTGACTGACAGGGCCATTTGATACACATTACTTTCTTACATGTGTTGCCTGATTACTTCAGCTGAGCATGCAACAAGCTTAAGCTATACTGTAACATCCACAAGAAATCAGAAGCATCCCTGCTCCTTCTACCGCAGTCAACCTTGAATGAAAAAGTATTTTGTGGAGGGTTTTGCAAGATCATTTAGAAAAGCTTGTTTCTTTAACATACTTTCTAATCACTGTTGAAACTGTGTTCTCCCCATGAGGACTATTCTGTCTAACCCTTGTCAAGTTGGGGCAGCATCTATACTTACACTGACATAGGCAAGCTCTTCAGAACTCAACCTGTACCGAAAGTACAAAGAAGCCAGGCTCGTATTGCCAAGATGTGTCCAGGGCAATATTGCTTGTCAAAGGCCAGTCACTTGGTACCTTAGGGCCAGTGCTTATTACATAGCCTCAGAAAAATCCATTAAGACTAGAAATTAGAGGAGCATTTCTCATCTGGGGGAGTACACAGCTGAAGCTGCCTTAATGGGATTAAAAAAAAAAAAAAGAAATCAGGCAAAACCCTCTGTTCTTTTCTTTCCAAAACTCTTTTTAGGTAGAACTTCCTAAATTTCTGAATGGGGACTATACAGTATAGTTATCAGTCCTAACAGGACAAAGAACACCGTGACTTACTTTCAATAGTACACCTTGTGTTGTATTCTCACTCTGCTTCTGCCCATTGTGCTTGCTTGGTGCCTTCATATAGCTAGGATTAGTTCTTTGGGCCAAGGAGAGTCCCTTATAAGCTAAGGGATGCGTAGGTACAACAGGGTCCCAAGACCTCTGACAGAGCTCACTTGATACTACTGCTAGACAAAGACACCAAAATTAGAACGACAGACTTTTAATGATCTTTACTCCGAGTCCAATGCTGAGCCCTTCTCATTTCAGAGTGAGGATTTTGATTGTATGACAAATGAAATACAGAAATCTCCTGGACTAAGAGAAGGTTTGACAAATTTCACTAGAAAAATACCTTTTCTAGATAGCAGTAAGATTTTCTATTTTTCCCCATAATATTTTGATATCATTAATGTAATTAGACTAATTAAACTGAGACAATAAGATATTCAACAAATACTGTTGCTATACTATTCAAAATCAGCATTTGATCAGCCCTACTGACAAATACTTGTGTTCGAAATATTTAAGTTACAGAATAAAAAAATAATTAAAAAAATAAAAAAGGAGCACAGATATGTCATGTGAAAGTCTTCTGATTACAAGGGAACAGTTTTATCTGTCATTTTGGACCACATAATCTTACCAAGCACAGGCCAGACAAACTCAGTCCTGGCACAGAGGAGTTAACAAACAATTATTTTATGTGTTAAAGACTAGAGTTTCAAAGCCAAAATCCAAAGTCATCATAGCATATTGCAGTCCCCTGGCAGTTGAAACTAAACCGTTGGCATTGAATATTTAAAGTGCCATGTTTCAATGAAACACAATTGTAACATCTCACAAAAAGCTGAGGCTAAAAGCCACTGTATTACTCTGGAGTAAAATAAAGATATTAACTCTGGTGTCTAGGCCAAACTGCTATATGGATGCTACCCTGTAAAAATATCCCTGAAATATCAGGTGGAAAAAATTATTTACTGAATTAAAGTGCTAAGGATCAATCATCCCTGAAGCAGTTTTCTGATATGTAAGTGAAAAGATTGCCTACCAGGGGATTCAGACACATTTTGATCAGCAAATAAAGCCCATTGTAGTTCAGATTATCTACCATAAACATTAGAAGTAAAAAAAAAAAAAAAAAAAAACCAAAACACACACAACATTTTGAGTAGGTATGAGAAATTAAACAGCAACCAGAAAAACCACTGAACCACTGAAGCACAGCAACATATTCTTTGTTTTTTGTTTCCAAGTAAAAAATAAAAACAACCATGAATAAAACAAGTAAACAAACTAGTAATGCAAGCAGTCTCCTGAAGCAAAACTGCTTTCTGAAGTTTATACTAACTGAGATTTCTAAGTGTAATCTATATTTGATTTATTTGAGAATAATCCAATTGGGAGGTTAGGGAGCAGGGGAAAAGTAGTATTTTAAAGCTTCAAAGAATAAAATTAAAAATTCAAGTTAAAATCATTTTCCTGCACCGATTTGGAGTGTTTTGTGGTCAAGCACAATACTTTCAAGTTAATCGCTGCATTTTTGAAATTATCAGCTTTTCATACTATTTGCTTTCTTATATGACTAATCAGACTAAAATATGTCTAAATCTGTCTTCACTTCTGACAGTGCTGGGTTAATTTAAGCCCAGATAAACTTTCACTAATTTAACCGAGCGGCTGACAAGTTTCTATGCACGCAACATAAAAGGAAGGTGTCTGAAGTGGGAATAGAGTCAATTTCAGTCACTAGCTCCTGAGGAAAGGGAATAACAGAAGCCGAAAGATCAATTAAATTATTTCTTGAATGAGTGTTTAAAAATATTTCACCTCTAGAGAGGAGCAGCTTCAAAAATTAGTGTGGGATATGGAGCATTTTGTTAGTTGGTTATTGGCTAGAATCCCAAGCAGGTCAATAGTAAATGCAAGTCACTTCCACTTAGCACTGTAATAATATATGTGAAATGAGTAGGTAATCTGGCCAGCCTCTACAAGACAAGCATCCATTTCAAAAAACAGAGAAGGCTTAACGAATGAATTGGCATCCTTCTGGTAACAGGACTGAGTAACTGTGGAAACTGAACAGATACCACATAAATGGCCTAGCTCCATCAGAGCACATTAAATCACAAAATGGGAATAATACCATTTTGGACTTAGAAGTTTTATTCTCCAATTCTGCCAGTATGGCACCTTTTCACAAACCCTTTGTGGTGAAAATCTCAAAAGAATTTATAAACACATCAAAATCTCTAGAAGACCCAAATCTTTATGCTTTTATTTTGTATGTTCGACAAAACATAATCAATCTCTTGCTTCCCTAACACATTTCCCACTACTTGTCTCGTAAAACAAAATGCTTTGAAGGCAGAACATTCTGCACAGAGAATCTCTTTATCTGTCACAAGTTTCATGTGTCAGTACATTACAATGATGAAACAAGATTCTTTTCTCATGCAAGAGTATACCACCAGTCATCTGAAATAGGGTTACATCCCTTGGCATTTATTAATTACACTGAAAATTCCCTGGACTGTTTGAGCACACCACAATCACTGTTTCTTATGACATTCAGGTAATTGAGGCTGCACTGTATTTTATATTGGAAAAATTACATTATTTTTTTTTAAGCTACCTAAAAACTGTTTCTCTCTGGCTAAATAGTTACCTTAGGCCAGATTATACAGCTTCAGGGCAGAAGTAATCTAAGATTTTGATAAATATACTCAATCTCAGTATGAGAAATGAAACTAGAGAAAGCTAGAGAATGTCTTTAGGAAAAATGTCTTCTCTAGGATGCTAGTGCAGCACTGCAACAAGTTACTTAAATTGGCCAGGGAATCTCCATCCTTGGAAGTCTTCCAGACTCAGGTAGGCAAAGCTATAACTGACCTCATATAGTGTTAGAGACTATGTTGCTTTGAGTGGGAGTCTGGACTAGATGACCTCTCTGAAGGTCTCTCATGAATAATATTTCTGTCATCTTTCTTTCCGTGAGCTATTGTTATGATTGTTCTGATTCAATTAGTGCACAGAAGCTCCAGTTCAAGGAATCACCTAAGAACAGGAAAGGGGACATGAGCATTAGCAGGGTGGATTAAAACACTTGCTTAAGTTGTCTCCTGAAATAGGTCCCCTGTACCCAGAGAGTAACAGCTTTGTTATCACCTGTGGGCAAAACCAAAAACCAGAAGAGTGAAAGAGGGAGACCAAATATTAAAATAGAAGTTCACAACCTAAAGAAAAGTGAAAAGAGCATTAAAGACTTAAGTGATCTGAATAAAGCATCAATTAAGGGGCAGGGAGTGGCATGGCAGATGGATACAGACAGATGACAGACGTGGGACGGGACATCAGCCCAAGCTGTATAGCATAAATAAAATACAAATATGAGGGGGAGAGGGAGACAGGAACATGTAGGAGAGGATATAGAAGTAACCTCCATCAACAACAGATATCCTCACTAGAGGCAAAAAGAATTCTAAAAAAGTTTATAAAGGATGTTTAAACTACAATTGTAGGCAGCAGAGGCACAGTTCATGGAGGAGAATTTTTCACTGCTATGGCTACATTGGTAGTAATGTACTACCTAAGTAGTTTAAATCTAATTCAGATATGTCCGCACAAACCTGCTGAAAAAAACAACAACAACAAAAAAAAAAAACACAAAAAACCACACAACAAAAACAAGCAAGCAAAAAACCCACCAAAACACAACTCGGAGAGCTGGAAACATTAAGTTAACTGAAGCTCCCATTTACTTCTTGACTGCACAGTAAAAGCACAAAAGAACAAAAGGAAAGTCTAAAATAGTCCAGTTTTCCATTTCTATCAAAAAGGCTCTAAGGGGAAAATTCTGGTCTGTCACTTTTCTACCCCTTAGTGGATGCCTCCCTTTTGAGTGGCAACAATTTAATGTGCAAATATTTTAGCTATTTTCTCATTCTCTGTTATTCTCAGCTGTAGAGGTAATACCCATTTTTTGCCTACCAGGAGATTTGCTACTAGATTGCTCAGAAGGCTTCTGCTTGCTTTTCCTGAGTAAGGCCTTTATTGGCAATACTCCACCACTAGATTTCAGCCTCCATATGCTATTGCCCTTTCATAGCAGGGAAAGATACTTAACTGATTTCTGTGAACCATGTCCAGATTTACAGCTATACATTTGTAGCTAGGAAGCAAAGACTGGGTTTGTTTTCAAAGCTTCTGTGCAGTCCACACTAGAATCTATACGGTCCATTGTTTCCAAGTTCTCCTCTTTATGTGCCAGTCACAAAGCAATTCTATTCAATCTTTTGAGGATGGTGTACAGAGAACAAAATACAAAGAACAGACAATTCTCTTAGGATAAAAAGCCATAAACTGACTGCTGTTCTCAGGCTTACAAAGCAGACTTCAGCCAGGTGGCTTCAAATTTTTACGGTTTAGTCAGTAGGGAACTCTGTTTAGTATATACGGTTAAGTACTACAGAGTTACCAGGTGTGGCTCACTGAACTTAGCCAATGATGTTCTTTTGTTTGGACCTTTTTCTCAATAATTGTCCCATGTTGCCTAGATGCATGCCCACCATTTTTTGTTCCTCTATTCTATAGGCATAATGCTGCACGTTTAAAAAAAAGATAGAAAAGCTGCTAAAATAATTACTGTTGCACTGAAATTACCCAAGGATCATTTTCTGGATGGAGAAATATAGACATTCTAAGTCCCAAGACTGCTTTGACCCTTGCTTGATTGAAAACAACATCTGTTTTCCAGGTTTTCAGCTGTGCTTGGCTAGCCAGAAGTAGCCAATTGCAGACAAGTGTGACATTTCCTCAGCACATTATGTTGACATCACTGACATGCACCTTATTAGAACAATGGGCAGCAAAAGTTCTCAACACCTTTCAAATCTCAAGTAGCTCCATCCCAAGAAAGTCANAGTGGGTTTTTTTTTTTTTTTTTGGGGTCCCTCTCCCTTTGGGGATATTCTGAGCTCCTATAAACAATCCTTCACTATTCAGTGTTTCAGAGCTGTAGATCCAGAGACCTACATTCAATAAAGCTGGCATAAATTACCACACACACACACCATAAGAATGAGGTAAACCCAGTACTGGGCTTAGTGGAGAACAATGCATTATCAACCCACTGCAGTCAGATTTTGTTTTAATTTTCCCTCTGTAGACTGAGATGATAATCCAGTATAATAGGAACCCAGGAGTACACAAGATAGAATGTTCACTCTGTAGCTGCAGAGAAACTACTCAAAAAAGCAGGTTAGGATTTCAAATCTGTGATCCTGTGGAATTTGAAGGTAGATCAGGAAAATAAAGATTAAAATATCAATACAATACAGCCAGTTCTGAGGTTACTAATAATAAGTGATTTTAAGATCAATACACTACTTTGTTTAACAGGCTGCTGAAACAGAGGTGTCTGAATAGAACAAATGTGGAAACAGCATCCTTTTCAGGAACAGCTATTTGATAGCCCCATCTGGGACATGAGATACTATCAGGCAAGTCACAAAATGTGTAGTGACAATAGCTTAATTCAGCAGTGAAAGAAAAATAAATGTATGACTACTTGAAAATTAATGACAGATGAGACTCCATTCTCCTTACTCTGACTCTCCATAATTGCAGCACTTGAGAAGGTGGGAGGAGGTAACACCCTTCCATGGCTGTGACAGTTGGATACTCAGATCCATCACCAAGAACGTAATTCTGATTTAACTTACCCTGGAGTCAGTGTCACTTCAGTTTATGCTGCCTGAAATTCATTGTCAGACACAAAGCCCAATTACTTTAGTTCTGCATCAGGCACTGCTCTGCTCTTTATCCTGAAATACCAATTTCTGCCACTATTTATCCTCTGCCTTTGGTGGTAAAGCTGGTGGCCCTTTTCCCTGTTTTAGTCCTGTCTGCCTCAATAATCTGGTTCCCCTGGCTAACATTACCCTGAACAACCTACTCCTTCCAGCACGTGTAAACTGAAAGGCAAAACAGTTAGTTTCATGACCAACTTTCACATATGGCCAGACAAAGAAAAGATCTATGTGCTTTGTGCCTAGAATTGCAGGCCCACATGGAAAATACACTGGCAGAAATTGACAACTTTCTCTTTTCTTAAGAGTGCAACTAAGGAGGAACAAAAAACAAGTGAAACCATCAGTTGCACTGATACAAGGAAAAATTGCCAATATAAGTAACTGACTTCTGCTTATTTAGATAATACGTATTCTACTTTGCCTCATTGGGGTGACTGACTGATGTGGATACTTCTTTTAAGCATTCACTGGTACGCAAACACAAGAGAATATGTAAAATAGAATAAATACAGATAATGCTTGTAACTATACTGTATGCAGATGAAGCTGGGTCAGTTAAAGACAACCCTGAAGTAAACAAGTAGATAAAGAAAGGCTTAGGCAGACTTTGTAAAGTTTGGGCCTGGAAATAAATCAATATTCTAAGCATTACTAACATATGTAGAATCATTAGATATTCATCGTAATTACTCTGGTAATTATGGAAAAAAGATTGAATTTTCTTGTAATTCTTAAAACTAAGCATATTCTTAAAACTAAGCATATTCAGATATGTAGCATTTCCAGGTTTTGGATATGTATAGACTTCACATGACAGGAAATATGCCAGGTTTCAAATTCATAACAAGAAAAGAAAAAAATCTGTCCTTGCTTATATTACATACATCACCTTTGATTATTGAACTTAAAAGAATGTTTTAAATTGACCTTTCGTTTGACCAATAATTCTGCTTGCTTACTTTTCTCATTTACTTTGGAAGTGAAAATAAACTAGCCATTTATACATTTGTTTAGACTTTTGAATGAGTTTCATTTTCTGGTTCTAATATAGTGTTTGGGTTATAAGCACCACAAGGGAATGCTTGTTTAAAAATTCATTTCTACTGGAAATTTTATATTCTGGAAGCTGTATAGGAAAATCTGTGTTGGTCTTCAATTAAACAAAACTGCAAGTCTAGTCTGATACCATTCATTTAAATTCCACTTTCTAAAATTTACCTTATTGTTTATAAAGCATTATGCAGCTAATGAACAGAAGAACTGGCTCAATTTGTCTTCATTACTGAGCACATCAGCAGTGGACCCAATGGACATCACCCAGTGGATTGGGGGGGGTGGTGGGAACAATCGTCTTACACTTTTGTGCTCATCAGCATTCAGAAAACCCTACACTATTTATAAGTGGAGCTGGCTCACGTTGTAAAACTTTGTCTTTGCAGTAGCATTCAAAAATAAACAAACAAACCTAGGGGGTAAAGGCACAGGATATGAGTAAGGATATTTGTGACCCAGTCAGGGACTACTTAATTGACCCTTAAGCAAAATTGTTAACGTCCTTTAGTTATTTATTTGCCTATGTGAGTAGCAATGCTGTGCATGTGTTGAAAAGTGTTATTGAGGTATGCTCTAGTTAGAGACAAGATTTGCATTTCATTCTGAAAGAGAAGTTTGTTTAATAACATTTGCTTTCTGATAATACAGTAATGCACAGCGGCTTTAGTCTCCAAACAGTGCTACTTAGATAGGCATCATTTCCTTTCAAAATAATAAGAAAAAAGCTAATACCTTGTGCTAAGGAGCAGTAAAGGAGCACTGCTGACAGAGCAATGAAAAATCCAATGGAATAGTAGTAATTGCAACAGGAAGTGATCTTAGCATGTTAACCCTCTATCCATTGCCAAGTTATTTATAAGCATCAATTTATTTACAGGCAGCTGTGGGAGATGCAGCAGAGGATAAAGCTGTAAGTTTGGAAAACAGTACATGGGTGATAAAGCTTAACAGGATGCAGGCAGAAGAAGGTTACACCATCAGAATCTGAAATACGACCAAACCTTACTCCCGTTTAGTATAAAATAGTGAGACTATGGACTGGGCACCAAGATTTAAAGCTGGGCTAACACTGTGAGGTCTTTTTCACAAGGTTTTCCTACTAATATGTTCTCTTCAGGCCCGCTATTCCAATTGCAATTGTTTTAAAAACAAAACAAAACAAACAACAGAAGCAAGTTTCACAAACAGGTATAAACAGAAAGCACATTTCAAAGTTGTAATCTGTGGTCTCTACAAATTACTTTCACATAGACATATCTGTACTTATAGCAGAATAGTCACTATACAGCTGACACACAGCAATCTCCAGGACTACAATAATGAGTTAAAGTTATTGTTTACTGTCCCCGATTGTAACAGGCCCTTATATTGTGAACATGCACAGAAAAGACCTTCCGAGACACATCAATCAGATGTTGTCATCAGTCAAGTAGGAACCAGAAACAGCACCACACAGTTCCTCTGAACAATAATTGTTCCCCAAACTGTTCAAATTATGACTATAATGTTCTCAAAACTGCTTTCAGTCAGGCTAGGGAATTTATGAGATACTTGAAATACTTTCAATCTGGACACAGTTCAGGTCAAAGGAACAAGGATAAAAATCATTGAGCTATCTGCTGAGTAATAACTTGGCTGAAGACTTGCAACTATTTTGTGAGGTGAGAAACCAACATAATTTGCCAGTCAAAGCTTGGCAGTCTTTGTTGCATTAACCAATCTTTCCCCCAAAATGCTGCATATTTTCTGCCTCCCATCAAACATTTTGTTGTTGTTTGACACCTTTGCACAGTGGCTCATGGAACAGGTATTTTTCCAGACTGCACATCCGTTTCAATTCTTAATGTATTATCCGAACATCTTACTTGCATATAAGAGCTGAAAATGCTCAAAACAAGTGTCAAAATCAGAGTGGAAATGCTATAACACATTTGAACAAATCAAAGGATTGTGCGGTCTAATTACACTAATATAAACACTGAAAATTTATTAAAACAATTTAACAAGTGGCTAAATTTTTTAGACAGCTAAACAAGAGTTCTGACTAAAAATAAACCCACAGGGTAGAATTTATTAGATAAACGCTTAACAGAGGCAGGTCTTTCCATAAAGTCCTTTTAAAATCTCAGCCTAAACACAGAATTTTCATCACTTTAATGTATCACAGCTTATTTGCCCAAGTGTAAAGTCAATGCGGTTATACTATGTTAAAACTGCAAGAACAGAAATGATCCCACAATAGTCCATTAACTTTGCCATTTTATCTGAAAATTTATACCAGGAAACATTTCCCCAAAACGTCAAGTTGGCACTGCACAGTTAAGATTTTGACACCTGCCCAAGAGACTAACCGTTTAGTTCCAAATATCCCATTTCAAATATGCTTAAAGGGAATTTTATCTTCCACTAACCTATTCAGTACAAATTCTATAGCAATTTGCAGAGTCTACAGCCATCTAGAGACAAGTGGGTTCTCTCAGTTATTGAGCCACAATGACTTGCATCACTCCTAAGAATGACAGCTTCAGTCCGTAATCACTTCTTTCCTGATACATGCCTGTTTGAATCCCATTATTCTGATATGTCCAAGTCGAATCGGGACAAAAGGAATATAACATCTATAGGAATCCACAAGCTTTGGTAGTCTCCAAAATAAAGCAAAAGTTGATCACCAAGATCAAGTAAATGCAGGTGGTTCTTTATGAAAATTATTTGTCAATCCACAAGTCTTTAACACTTTTTTGCCATATGAAACAATTGTTCAATAAATGCTCTTATGATTTATTTATGCATGATAAGCAAGAAGTAACAATTTCCTGTGACAAGGCAAAGCCACAGCCCATATTCACAAAATTTTTAGCCAGGACTAGTGCCCTAACAAAATAGGTTCCAGGGACGAAAACATTTTCTGAAATCAACCCATCCAGTGGATGGAAAAGGGGAAGAAAATTAAGACAAAAAAATGCCCTTCTTAATCTTGGAATACAAGTTCTCCTCAGACAAAATATCAGTTAGAGTCACTGTTATCTCCCTAAAATACTTATGGTATACAGCAAGTTACAGCTGAGCATTCATATGCTATACTGAGTGCTCACCTCTTTGAAGGTTCTGCTGCAAGAATTAGGTAGCTGCTCCAAGAGAACAGCTTTACTCCAAGGAGTCATCATCTGACAGCAGTCTCATGTTTGCCAGAAATTCTGATGCATCACAGTTTCCAACAGTCACCATCCCAATCCCTTACTTCCTTGATAACAATTATAACAGAGAAAGGTATTTCCGTGTAGCTCAATAGTTTCTGGTGAGCAGTTCCAGAGACATCTGGCACAAACAGGATCCTACACTTCATAACATCCAAAAGTTTATGTAAATGCCTTAGTATGCAAGAGCAGACGAAAGCCTGAGCAGATACCTGAACAGTCTGAGAGATAACATTGCTGTGGCACTTTATATCTGCTGGTCTATTAAAAGGTCAGCTAGAACTGAAAACCTATCCAGATTAAAAAGTAAGCAAATAGTATTTACAGAGGACGTGCCCTCTTACAGTGTATGAATACACCAAACACCATTAAACTCACACTCAGCAGATAGGGAAGAGAATAAGCTAGGTTTAATGTAACCTTGCAGACATTCTACATTAGAGTTCCATGAAATGGTTTGATTAAAAGCCAGACCACTGACATTTTCCAAGAAGACCTTACTACAGAACTCTCATACAAAGGCCAAACTCATGTTCCTCAATAAGGTACATTTTCTCACCTATTCCATATCAGGATTGGCATACTCACCACTTATTCTGTTGTTAATCACTATAATAAAGAATCAGCTTCAGCCATTACTGCTAATAGGGGTTTGGCCATTCATAAAGTTATTGATAATGTGTCTCAGTATTAGAGTTGCATACACTCTAGGGACAAAATTTCAGTAAGAGTTGTCTTCACTGACCTGATAAAAATAGAATTATTTTTCAAGCAAAAGAATTAAAACATAAACTGAGTATCATACTACATGTCAGTTACAGTCATTTGGAGCTCGAAACACTGTGAAGACCATTCCCATATGTATAGAACAAAATATAGTGGGACTATAAGAAATACTGAGTAGGGACACATACATTGAATATTATTTGGTGGGAGCATGTTAGGCAGAAGACTAATTATAAGAGTGGCCGAAATGGAAATGAGATTTTTCCCCTTCTTTCAAAGGAATGGAAAAGTAAACTTTTTTTGACCATACAAATTTAAGGAAGATGTTTGCATCACAACGTTGCTCCATTCTGTCTGCCAAGAGGGAAGCTGGAACCACTTTACTTTTGTAATTTTGTTCAAGTGCCAAAGTATTTGGATATAGCTAACCTAGAAATGAATAAATAAGCTGTGGGATCAACTTTCCAAATTATTCCACAACCTCTAATAGAAAAAAGAAGGGAAACAAGTCTCTATATTTTCTTGGAATAGAAGTTCTTAAATATTTTATTTCAGAGAAAAATCACTCTTATCCAGCTTCTAACTACCTAAACCAGTGGACTGACATGCTTTGTCAGCGCCAGCCTTTTTACATGCTGAAGCCCAGTTTACCTTGACAGGAAAGCCTTCTGCAGAACTGGACAGACACCTAACATGTAAAAACTGTTTAGGAGCCAGGAGATCTAACTCATGCGAGTCCCTGCAAGCAAAAGAGTTTGACTTACTGACATCTTTTTATCATCTTCAGTATTGGACTCGAGCTTGAAACATTAGTTTGAATATTTGGTAGCCATGGGAACAGAAGAAATGAAATGGCACAAAAAAATTTTAAATATCAACATTTTGATCAAACTGCTGAATAAACACTACAGAAAGTATTTGCATTTACTATGACAATTTAACTGTTCCTACCAACTAAGAGGCACTATATTTATGTGAAGACAGACCTATTCACATTTTATATCAAACACATGCATACCTTTTTATCAGTTCAGATTTTCTTCAGGTGCAAATATACATATAAATAATAATTGCCTTCTTTACAAAGACTGTCAGCTGATTGAACAACATTGTTACTGGCAACATTCCCATTTCAGAGGATTCATTTAATACCCCACCACACAGTTTACATTAATTTCATTTTTTGTTTTCCTACCCCTTTATGCTTTTATGGAATGCTCACAGGAGACGTTCCAGCCCTATTGTGTGCTGCTGCACTCCAGCTGCAAAAGGGCTGGGATTGAGGCCAATGCATGTGAATACTTGAAGGGTCACAGGGTCAGGAGAAATTGGCTGCTTCTACTCTTTCACTCTCCTCCGAGAAACTGCTCCACACCTCATCACTGTGAAATACACCTCCCACAACCGCTTTTGCCTAATGCAACCAAAACACACCAGGAGAGACCATGAGGTACTGTAAGGCTGAGGTCACATTCCATTTAAGCAGATGTTGTAAAGGAAAAAAGTACCTTTAACAAGACCTTGGGAAAGTAAAAGCATTTCTATTAATATTATTTGTAAAGAGGCTAGCCAGTAGAGCAAAGCCAGGGCAGAAAAGCTGTCTGTATTTTCTGTGTGTTAATGCCTAACGGTGGTATTTTTCCCTCTTCATTTACTTTTAACAGCTTGGAAATAACGACCCCAGAAACTGAATTCCTTGACTCGATCCTACAAGATGCACAACAACAGTGAAAGCAACGGATGTTTACTCACATTCTCCTGTCTCTTTCTCCATTCCAACTGTCTGCCTTCACTCCGTGTATTTCCTTAGACGTGATCAACAAGTATTTATGCTGGTAGTTTCTCCCTTGGGTGGTAGAACAGGATCCCCACGATTATTCATGTAATTTCATAAAAACAGCACCAATTAAGCTCAGCAGTAATCTGAGCAGATTTATATGCAGTGATGAAGTGCGTGTGGGTCTATTTATTCTTTTCTCTATTGAAAGATAACTTAATCTGTAATAGATTAAGGAATGTGGCACTTTTTGTCTGGAACGCTTAGAGGAATATTTATATTATATCCACTGGCTCATTTTGTTGGCTTTTTCCTACAGAATTTAAATGGATGCATTTTAATCATACTGCCATATCCAAAATACATTTTTGTTATGTATTGGAACTCATCAGCACTGGAGTGCATATAATCCTCTTAGGTGAGTTCACTGGCTTTTTAAATCTGTAAAACTCTCTATATAAAGTCATTGGAAACTTTCTTATTTTTGTTTGGGTACATCAATAATACTTAACAGTCAACATAAATCTACATTTTCCTGGACTTCCATCTAGGATGTACAGGATAATGTTCACGGAAGTTTAGTAGTGTGTTTTAGCTTTTTTTTCCAGTTTGATTTCTATTTTTCAACTAATTTGTCTCATTGAAGACTGAAGTTGCTAGGTTTGGGTACACGTTTCTTAATGCAGCTGGCTGCTAAATAACTTTTTTTTTTTTTTAAGTGAACGGAGGGAAATATTTAACACTCTTTGACTGAATACCTGCATACACTTGCAACCACAGACGGAAAGAGACAGTTCCTTAGTGGGAAAGCATGGCTATCTGGTAGACCAAATGTTGGCAAGTGGTCAAAACTGAGTAGAAATTCCCCTGCTCACATCTTGCAGAAAGAAAGGAGTTGGATACAACAACATAATTGCACTTGTGGGTGCAGAGACAATGATGCAGGATTTATTCTTAAAAGAGTAGAACAAAAGACAGGCCTTTTCCCCCAGATTGTGCAGTTACTTAATTATGAGGCTGCAAAAGAAAAATGTGTATATACAAATAAGAATACTACAGTAATGAAAATGCATGGATTAGCTTGTTGATGTAATCCACAAGCAAGGCAACCTGCCAAATCCATTTGAATGGCTCAAAGGGCAAATGCTCTTGGTGGGCTGATTACCTCCTCAACCTGTTTCCAGACTAATTCTGCTACTTCTGAACTACCTGGCTCCAGCCACCATCCAGACACACTCTCACAACCACTGCAGAAACATCTGCATTGACTTCAGACTGTATCATTTCTCAGTTGGTTAAACCATTTTCAACCAGAAGTTACCAATGCCCAGATGTGTCAGTGGGAATCCTTATACATTTCAGCACAAAGTCACCCTTTTGACTTCAACTGGGGCTGAAGCTTGTTTGTACTTCACAGCTGATTTTGCAGTGTGATAGGTAAGTGAATGCTCATTACATTAACTACACCAGGTCAGACATTAGCACAGCAATTTCTAGTTGTGAAACAGTAAAAAAGTTCATTGGAAAATAGCATCTTAAAACTGTAATAGGTTTTTTTACCTGCGCATATGATCTTGCTGTCAGTGATAAGATAGTGACCCTAGTGAGACTATTAGATGTTTTTCTAGTATGACAATACCAAATTCAAATCCCTAAAAGATAGATCAAGAAAGGAATTTGAGGCAGTTTCTGCTGGTTTGAAGATATTCTATTGAAAGTGTGCTGCAGAAATAACATACAAATCCAGATTCAGGTACATGATCTGAAATTAAAATCCATTTAAATAAATCACAAAAAATAAAGCATTCTGTCTTGCACTGCCATGGTCAAAATATATTATCAACTGTTTGCTGACAGTAGATGATTTAAGTTTACTCAAATCAGGTCTCTATACAGAAGTTTCAGAACTTCATCATTACCTTTTTTCCTCCTATCATCTTTTAAAGTTATCTTCTGAAAAGACATAAGTTCCACTGTAGTTTCTGCCATTTTAGTTTAACTATTCCCCTATAATTTTGAATTCAAAGCAATAATATAAAACCTAGTGGAAAATATACATTTTTCAGTGGCTTATTTTTTTGTCACTTAAAAAAGAGGGCTATATAAGTTACTATATAAAAAAAAAAACTAATTAGAAAAGCAGACACATACTATCCTTCTCCCTGTATTTCTGGCAAGTTGACAACTGCTCAAGAGTGATCAGAGACTGGCCTATTTCTCAAGGACCTCAGGAGATTATAAGACCTTAAATCATAATCTTAGGAAAATGCCTAAAGCAATCTTTCTAAATGAGCTTCTACTGGGGGGGGCGGGGAGGGGGGATGTTGGAGTTTTGCTCTCCAAACTGGCAGAGAGACTATAAACAGTGGTTTGAGGAAAGCTTGGGACACCCTACACTGACATGGACTCAGGCAAGTCTGAACTTCTGCCAGAATAAACATATTTTATCTGGGGTGGGGGGTAGAGTTGAAGCAGTGTTATTCTCAAGCAAAAATAAAGCAGTTCAACTAGTCAATGGTACAAACCAGTCCTGTTCAGTAAGAACGGGCTGGAAATGGGGGGTTGAGGGGAAGAACATCTTAAGAGCTTTCCAAACTGCACAGAACTGTATGAACACTGGAGAACGTCCTTAACAGGACTGAAGAGATAACTTCACAATGTTGTCCGTGCTATGATCATAATTTCCTCTTCACAGGGGCAGAAGCTGAGGCAGTGGGAGAGCCGAGCACATTGACCCCAGATGATTCAGCTGATTAGGGATTGGCCCTAAATTTAAGCATTGTCTTTAAGGATCTACCCTCTTTAATTCAGCCCCTGCACTCAGTATGAAGTATAAGAGCCAAAGTTTGTTTACTGCTCTGGAGCAAAATAAGTTTTCTATCCTATCATGAAGTTTCATGCGAAATAGCGTCACTTAACGTTGTTTGCAGGACCTGCAGTACTACAGCCTTTGGGAAGCAAGTAATTTATCAAATCTGGATCTTAATTCCTCTATGTGCTAGTGCCCCTTCTGAAAAAAAAAAAAAAAAACAGACTTGAAACCATTTATGCGCATAATAGCTTTGTGAGGTTAAACAAATTAAAGACCATCCTTGGTCACCATATAAGGCTCTAACATGGAGTCTTAAAATGTTCTTCTTTTGGGACATTTTACATTAATTTCCTTTGGTTTTGTTGTTATACTTGTTTTAGCACACAAGTTGTCAGCATGAGACACCCACATAATCCATGGAATGTTAAAACAATTTATTTTAACAGCTAGAAAGAGCTAGTTTGGCCTTTCACGTCAATGTCTAACACTAAGTAGCTTTAATTAGAACATGACTGATAAACATGAATATTCATTACTAGTTCTGTTAATGTTACAAGCATAATGTATATGCTTTGTGGTATGGGATATAAATACACACTCCTATCTAGTTTCCACTATGCATAGCAGTCAAGTATTTTGGAGAAGACAAATACAATTTTGGTATCTCTTCTTGGTTTCAGTGTCAATTTGCATAGTATAAACAGACACAAGCAAGTAGTATAGGAGGAGTAAACTTCTCTATAGTGCTACCTTTCAGTGGTCTTCACTGATGCTAATATATTTCAGATTATCCATTAGGTTAAAAGTACAAAAAGAAAACAGGAACATGTACACTTTCATTATTTCAAAATTAGTCAGTCAGTTCAAATAACTGCATCCACTCAGTAA
>VZSZ01011363.1:87246-228841 GCA_013398815.1 Ibidorhyncha struthersii | reverse complement strand
CAATATTGAAAGGAGAATATTATAGTAAACATTACAGTGTCTGTACTCAAAAGAAGGAGAGAAGGATGAATTTTACTCTTATTAACACCACTCGCAAACAACTTGTTTTATAAACTTCAGTCCAAATTAGAGTTATTAAAGGCTCAAGGTAGCCTGCAAAATAATCAATTATATTTCTATACCGTTGCTCAATTATATATCATTTTAGCTTCTGATTTTTTTTTTAACAGTAAGATAACATCATCCTATCAGTTTGTAAGAGCTCATAAAAATAAACCGATTGACACAGCATTAGACTAAGACTATTATTTTCCAGGGCAGACTTCTATAATTTGATGAGATGCTGGAAATAAAATAACCAAGATATTTCCCTTCTTTGCAATTAGTGTCAATGATATGTAAAATTCTTTGGAAATAGCAATAATAGAAAAAACTTGCAAAGGAGTTTATTTTAGCCCCTTTCTTTGCTGAAACAGAAAGTTTATTATCTTTATTTCTAAATGTTATTGTCCAAACTGATAAACCAATTGAGTGCTGTTTTTCCTTGGTAAACCCTTATTTATTTTATGTTCACATTTCATGGATTAGTATCAGTATAGGTTAAGTAATAACAATCAGAATTTATGATAATAAATATTTTGCCAACCAGTATAAGATGAAGGTCTGAAAAGGTTAAAAAGCTGGGGAAAAAACAAACAAACCTCTTCACAAGGATTTTGCCCTCCCCGCCCTCGCTTCGCAGAACATCACTAGATCTGACTGATGTTAATAGTTTCAATACTATTTGGTCTTAACATCCACATGTGCTTTTTGCTATCCCTGTGACATTAAACACCACAGCTTCCTATACATCTGTGCACACAGTCCAGTTAAACAAGACTGTTCGGTCCTCCTGCAAAGACTGGAAATGATGCACGTCTCACAGAACAGTGTAAAGCCTCATTCAAATATCTTAAACTATTGATGACTAGTGTACCCTGTTGATTTCAGTCAGACACAGAACTTCATAAGCTTTTGAAAAACTACCTTAAATTCATGTTATGCCCCCAGTTCTGACAGTTCTAGTCATGAGTGATATGGTGTAATAAGAGGCCACATAGACAGATATATAGAGCACATTTTCTTTAGTCAGTCTCCCACAAACAACAACAAAGAGTTGTCTTCATTCTGCTTTCAAGGAAATATCGAACTTATTCTTCAACTAAAACACTAGCACATGTCCAAGTATTCTATGCAATCTCAAATCTTCCTTGCCAAAGCAACACTTTATGTTTTGCAGCATTAAAACATTACAAAAGTGGAAAAGTAATCAGAGAGGTGGTGATTATAACCAACTCTAGTTTCTTTGTCAGATAGAATTTTGGTTAAATTAACTATATGAAAGATGTAGTTACTCTATCTAACAGAGCAAGGTTTAATACAACAGGTTTTTATTATAAATGTGCATTACAATGAAAAAAAATGCAGAAATTTATTAAAAAACCTCTGCATCATTATTTTTGGGACAAATTAAAAGGTCGCCAAATATATAGGTTCTTCAATGACTTCGGGAGCAAGTGAATTTAAATTTAGCTTGTTCTTCTGCAAGCATCTTATTCATCACTGATATTTCAGATATAATACAAGAAAAGATAAGTGGTATTTATGTTTATTTCTCAAATACATTGCATATATGCAACTACAGCTGTCTCTCAAACACACCTTCCTTTATGACTTCACAGAACTGGAGTTGGATGCAACTGTTCTACACTTCCACTAGTTCTTCAGAAGACAAATGATTCATAGAATAACTTGAGTTAGAAGAGATCCATAAGGATTATCAAGTCCAACTCCCTGCTCCTCACAGGACTAAACCATATCACTAAAACAGTCGTCCAGACACTCTGACAGGCTTGGTGCCATGACGACTTCCCTCAGCAGCTTATTCCACCGACCAACCACCCTCTCAGTGAGAAACCTTTTACTAATGTCCGATCTGAATGTCCCCCAACACAGCTTCGTTCCATTTCTGTGTGTCCTGTTGCTGGTCACCAGAGGGGAGGAGATCAGCACCTCCCCCACCACTGCCCCACTTGCTGAAGTGGTATACTGCAATGAGGTCACCCCTAAGCCTTCTCTTCTCCAAGCTGAACAGAGTGACCTCAGCCGCTCCTTGTTAAATCTTGCCCTCAAGACCTTTCACCATCTTGATGGCCCTCCTCTGGACACACTCTAATAGTTTGATATCCTTCTTATATTGAGGGACCCAAAATTGCAAACAGTACTTGAGGTGGGGCCAAACAAATGCAGTGTACAGTAGGACAATTGCCTCCCTCGACTGGCTAGTTATGCTGCGCTTGATGCGCCCCAGGACACAGGTGGCCCTTTTGGCTGCCAAGGCACACTGTTGACTCTTACTCAACTTGCCATCAACCCAGACCCCTACATCTCTTTCTGAAAAGTTGTTCTCCAGCCTCTCACCCCCCATTTTGTATGTATAAACAGGATTACCCCATCCTAGGTGGAGAATCTGGCATTGCTTTGTTAAATTTCATATGCTTGGTGGCAAGGTCTCTCTACCTTTGAGGGAGTCCACATCTCCTCCTAGTTTAGTATCACCAGCAAACTTAGTTAATGTACATTCAATTCCTGCACGCAGATCTTTTAAAAAAGATTATGAGCACTGGCCCTGAAATTGAGCCCTGGGGAACCCTGATCCTGACTGGCCACCAGCCTGATGTAACCCCATTCACTGTAAATCTTTGAGCCCAACCTGTCAGCCAGTTGCTCAGCCAACGTATTATGGACTTGTCTAGCTGTGTGCTGGACATTTTATCCAGAAGGGTACTGTGAGAGACAGTGTCATAAGCTTTGCTAAAATCCAAAACCGTCATATCTAGTAGCTTCCCTTGGTCAAGTAGTTGGGTGAGCTTGTCATAAAAGGAAATTAAGTTTATTAAGTAAACTTTCCACTTGTGAACTCATGCTGGCTGTGACCAATGACTGCATTGTCTCTTAAGTGTTTTTCAATATCTCCCAGAACAACCTTCTCCACAATTTTACCAGGCATTGAACTAAGTCTGACAAGGCCTGTAATTACCAGGATCTTCCTTCTTTCCTTTCTTGAAAATTGCACATTTGCCAGCTTCCAGTCAACTGGGACCTCTCCAGATTCCCAAGACCATTGAAAATATAGTGAAGAGAGGTCCCATGATGACATGGGCCAGCTCTTTCAGTACCCTGGGATGAATCCCATTGGGCCCGTAGATTTATGCACATCCAGCTGCAGCAGCAAGTCTCATCTGTATTTGTAAAAATAGAAAGGCAGATCTCCCATTTCAGAATCAGTGGTACTACTCTTTCTCCCCTATGTATCATTATGTTGAAACCCATCCCAAGACAGAAAATTTATATAAATTCCAGGGATTTTTTTTTACATTATAATAATAAATTAAAACTTTGAGTGACATCTCATATTTAGCTATGTGGATAGGGGGGCTTGCCAACACCCAAAACACATCTAATGTCAAGTCCTTTAAAAACAACAAATGAAATAATTTCCAACCATTTTGACTTTCCCAATTGCTAAAAGTTTTGATCCACACATCTAATAGACCCTTAGCAAGACCCACAGCAGCTTCATTACTGTGTCTTGAAATCTATATAAGCCATCTATCTCAGTTAGCAAGGTAGATGGAATCATACTACTAGCTGCCACATGACAAAGCCGCCTTCAACACTAACTACAGCTGATCAAATAGTCCACTGCAAACTACTTATTGGATCTAGCACAAGGTATCTATGAACAAATAACAATTTGATTGAAGTGCTGAGACCACAGTAAGAGTGGATTTATTGGTTTATAGCTGATTCATTTGAGCAGTAGAATGCTCAGATAATTTGGGTGGTGAAGTCAGGCAGGCCTATAGAGGTTTTTTCATTGTGTGCTTGTGTGTAGTTGGGGTATCATGCTATGTGCAGTCTATTAATGCTCTCCAATATTAACCCTGACACTGTGCCTTGATTTCAATATATAGAGTTAGTATGTGAATACAAACAAGGAAAGGAGAACTCAAATAAGAACGTCATTTATATATTCTCTTTTACAAAGTGTAAAAGAAAAGCAAAGTGTCCTAAAGTTTGTTCAATTATTTACAAATATTCCTCAGAAGAAAGAAAAGCACACAAAGGGAGAATTCTATGTGAATGAAAATCACTGAACTAAAGTATTAATAAGTGGCCAGCTCAGGACCTGGCTAAGACTAATATGACACAGTAAATCATCTAATCCCATGGATCTTTATTTCTGCTTCCAGACAATTAGACAACCATACCCCCAGGAGACTCTCTGCTGGAGAGGGTCCAGCAAAGGGCTACAAAGATGATTAGGGGATTGGAACATCTTTCACATGAGGAGAGGCTGAGGGATTTGGGTCTCTTTAGTCTGGAGAAAAGAAGATTGAGGGGGGATCTTGTTAATGCTTTCAAATACTTGAAGGGAGGATGCCAGGGGGATGGGAGCAGTCTTTTTTTGGTGGTGCCCATTGATAGGACGAGGGGTAATGGGCACAAACTTGAACATAGGAAGTTCCATCTTAACATGAGGAGGAACTTCTTTACTTTGAGGGTGGTGGAGCACTGGAACAGGCTGCCCAGAGAGGTTGTGGAGTCTCCCACTCGAGACATTCAAAACCCGCCTGGACGCTGTCCTGTGCAACCTGTTGTAGGTGACCCTGCTCTGGCGGGGGGGTTGGACTAGATGATCTCCAGAGGTCCCTTCCAACCCTGACTATTCTGTGATTCTGTAACACATAAGATATCGACACAAATACTATTTATAATTCAGTTAAGCAATGTACTTTGAAATTTCTATTTGCTGACACATGAATACAGTGGGTTTAAGGAAATAACATATGCCCTCAGCCTTTAATTTGATTAGATTCTATGTGCAGCACAGACTACAGATAACACACAGCAAGCATAGACAAACGTGCATGTTTTTAAAAGTATGATTTAGCCTTCTTCCAAATATAAGGAAAAAAACATAACAAATAGGGGGAGGGAAGCAGCAGCCATGGTACAGCGATTTTTCAACCATAATAGCATTGAAAACTATATGTATAAAAACATATAGTACTTTTCATTACTTTGATTGCTATCCATCAGGAGATCAGAGAGCCAAACACCAGTTATTGTGATACCAAATATACGATCCTGCAATCATATGGAAGTGGTAGTTAAATTAATAGTTACCCACACTTAGTAAATGGTAACTCTACTAAGGGTTGAATTGGCTCACTTAGTACGGACACTGCCAGAAACATTTATATTTGTGTCACAGGGTTTAATAAATAACCAAGCATCTACTTTATTGTGGAAAAGTAGATCATCTCTGCTTCTATTTGATGAGCTCTCACAGCTGCATTCCAAAGTCAGTCACTGAAACAACCAGTGAGGAAATGGGGTACCTTAGCAGAAACTCAGTTACTTCATTAGTAAAGATACACAGAATACCTTTGTAGTGCTGACAGTCCACACAATTTAAAAGGATGCATTTGTTCCTGTCTGATTTGTTGACTATAGCAAAAAACACCTCAAAATAAAATCCCATTGATTAACACAATTTAAATCTTGGAAATTAATAAACCTTGTAAAAAATAGACTACATTTGCCCTCAGTGAGACCTGAGGTCAGTAGTACTATGCTGAGAACATGGTTTGAGAGTTCAAATTCAGCATTCACAGTCCTTTACAAAGTACAAAACTTAGCAAATTACTTGCTATCAGCTCTAGTGTAGCAGCTGTGACAGTGGCAATCGTTGCCTGGCACATCTATTGTATATCCCAAGTGTTTTCTCAAGGCATAAATTCACAGAGTACTTGTCCTTGGAAATTTGCCTATTAATTTTAGAACTTAAAAATTAGAAAGCCATTGATAGTGAAATATTTAAGATTTTTTCCAATTTTACCATCTTGGAAGAAACAAACACAGGTGGACAGTTCTAGTAGGACGTGCTAATTTGTTGATAAAACCACAGATATATCCTTTACGAAATGAACAGTATTTTCTCTTGAAATGATAAAAAGGTATACTGTACTGTCATATATAATCAGTATCATTTGTGAAAAAGATTGATAACACACCAAGCAGAAATAGATCATAGTCTTAACACCAAATCAAATGAGGAATAAGTGTAAAGTGCTTAAATCATAAACTAAGTGTATTACAGATCTTATTCAAGAACCATGACATTAAATGGAAAAATAATCCATATTGATTTTAATAATTTTTCTCTGTTTTTCCATCTTTTTATAATAAAAGTGAACTGTGGAAAGAGGAAGAGCTGAAGGACAGGGACACGATTTCTTTTCCTCAGTATTCTTGCAAATATTTTATCCTTTTCATTCTGAAGTACAATTTATAAAATTGCTTATAATGAAGAATAGTAAAAAAAGAAAAAATAGAAATTGCTCTTCAGCAACATGGTTCTTTTTTGTGTTCTAAAACCTTTCATTACATCTCTTTTCTGATTTTAACTAATATTAAAAATGACACAATAGAGAAGAGCTAAAGAGGGCTACCTGACCCACTCCCAGGGAACACACAGAAAAGAGCGATGGCAATTCACATGTCCTTGAAGCCATGAGAATTTCTACTGTTATACCCTCCAGAAGACTGAGTGACTACTGATGTGTGCAAGGTGAGGTGTCAGTGAGATAATCAAGACTAAACACAGGAAATAAACTTAAGACTTGTAATTTCAGTAATATAAACCTCACCTACTTTAATTTCAAGTGCACTTATGACTACCTTTTTTCATTTACAGTTGCTGAAGTTCCAGCATTGGTGTTAACACAAACATTTTTCATTCATGAATCTCAAAAGAGGCCAAAAGCAACACTGCATTCATTTTGAAAAGTAGATTCAGATAATTTACCACTAGGCCTAGAAATGTCACTAGTTCTGAAGTTTTTAGTTGAGTTCCATTTGTTGATGTCAACTTACACAAGAGGTTGCTTTCACCAGGGAGACCACTTTCCTCCACACTTCTGCATACCACTGTGGAGAAAAGCCATGTGTTTAACAGCCAGTTTTAAACAATGTACATTTGATTTCTCCATAGGAACTTGTAAGTTGGAAATGCATTCCTCTCCTTGCTCTGTATCAAGCTGATCTTTCTCTTCTCAGTGCATGCTGCCAGGTAAGCCCCTCTCCCACATTCTTGGGATGGCAAATAGATATTTGCTTGTTGGATATGTTGGTATTTGCAAATAGTCTTATTTTGCCATTCCATTTGGAAATATTTTGCTGGAATTAAATGATGCCAACCCCCTTCTCAGTAATGCTTACTTGCATTCTTATTAACAAAAGTTCTAGCACCTTCTCTAAGTAGAAAATTTAGGATTTAATATTCTTACTATTGCCTAACGCTCACTCTTTCCCCATTTTCTTTTGGGCAGATAGAGTGCTTCCTAACACCATGCTACTGCATCTATGGAACAGCTGTTTATATGGGGGTGGCAGAATGAACCCAGATGTCCTTCCTCAAAGGAAATCGGTGTTGCCAGGTTTCTCTCTTTAGTCTTAGAGAAGAGGCAATCAAAATATAGATACCTTGTACAAAGCAGGAAAAATTATTTTCTGAGCTTTCTTCCTGCTAGGAAACCCATACTAGAGAAGGCATACCTCGGCTCAAACAATCACTGCTAGAAGCTATTGTGAGTATGTTTTCTATGTGTTCATATAGACTACCAACACTGTCTTATTTTATATCATTTTGGCTGACAATTCTTAACAGATGAACTGGAAAAATTTAAGAAAGGTGTGAAAAAAAAAAACCCAGAAGTCTGATGCAACTGTAGCAGTAAAGTAATTTCAGAACTCACACCAAAATTTTATTAATAACTGTACATTTTGTTGTAATGTATTGCAGGGTTAATTAATAATACTGTATAACTAATAATTAATCTCTCTCAGATTTGGCATTTTATTACTCAAAGAAAAAGATGACTTTTGGGACTGAAAATGTAGGTCACAGAAGTATGCTAAGGACATATTTAGGGAATTCTTGTAGGATTTCCATCCTCTGAAATGGATAGTTCTATTAGTTCATTGAATAATATTTTTTTCTTTATAAAGATGTAGATAACACTAGCTGGAATAGCCTTTTGCTTATGAGTCCCCCCTACTCCTTTTACATCTATTGGGTATCTTCGAAAAGATATAACATAATTTGCTCCTTGTCTTTTTGGCCTTGAATCTCTTTCCACTAAAACAATAGGCAGAATTCCCACTGAAAGAATATTGAGGATCAAGCTTCAAGTCTCCATTATTAGACTGTCACATTTAACATCACCTTCCTTGTCTCTCATCTACTTCTGATTACCTGGGCCAACAAGTGTTCTTTTTCATAAAGAAAGGTGCTGCTTATATCTTTCCATCTTTGGTGACAGAGAAAATGAAATAAACTACATGCAAGCCTCAGAGACATCTTGTCTAAATAGATCACTACTACATAAAAGCTAAACTGGCAACTTTTACGTTTTGTCACTGTTTCACTATCCTTCAAGAATACTAATCTCCAAACTAAGAATCAGGTAATAATCCTCAAGAAATCATCCCATTATAAGTTAATGGCTGGATTTTCAGTTAATGGACCAAGCTGAAGACAAGGGCAGTTAACACTATAACAAACTACAGTAATATAACCAATTTCAAGGGTATTATTGCTATCATAAACCTTATTAAATGGTTTATAAAAGCAATAACTTGGACTTTTTTTTTTTTTTTTAAGTTACACGAAGTAGAGTAAATGAGAGACTGCTTTGTTAGATAGGTTGTTTCCAACCACTTTCCTAAGCATTTAGGACAGAGGGAATGCTCTGATAGTCATATAATGAATATTTCAAATGCACCAGAGGTGGTTGTTTGCTCTAATAGGTGGAGGAAATCATTAACTCATTTATGTGATCAGATTTCAATGATGCTGGTCTATAGCTCAGTGTAGAAAAAAAGCACCAGATTCAGACTATGCCCAGTTCCATTGCCAGAGCCCATCACTTGACCATTTAAAAATTTTTAATCTGCCAGCCAATTACATTACAAGGCCAAAGGAGGATGAAAATAAATATATCAAAAGCCCTGTTCTGCACGCAGTTCTACAAGTAATCTAGATCAGTAACTGCCAGGGAAAAGTCAAGCTGTATGTATTTCTGCACACAGAAGAGTATATGTACCTCATTTAAGAAAAATACACAGTGGAAATAGATTTTACCTCGTTTACTCTCAGATATGATGCATGTTTTCTTCAAGTGATAACTTAGTGCTTAGAACAATTAGTACAAGATGGAAGTCATTTATTTAAATAACACATTGCTAGGCAGTTCAATAATTCTGCTTCTAACTTCAGTGAGCAGACAGAGACACTCAACTCCCATAAGAACATAAGAACAAACATAAGAACAACCAAGCTGCACCAACAAGAGAGGATGGGGGAAAAAGATCTTTANGGGGGAAAAAAAAAAAAAAAAAAAAAACAAACCCCAAAATCACACAAGGAAAGAACATACATAGCACACTGAGTCTGTACTAGCCACAGATGCTTGAGCTACTCACATAAACATTACAATATATACCACATACAGAACATTAGTCTTTGGCTAGAAGGTGGCAGTAGTACACACCTGCAGAGCACTAGCTTCATACTTCAACCCTTGCATTAGCACAGGTGGTATGGAATTTTTCACTAGTTCCATAATTTCACAGCAGTAACAAAATGCTACCATTTATTTTTTAATCTCAACCCTTCCTCAACTCCAGAGGCAATCATGGATGCTGATGCTTCTGGAAATTTATGTCCTTTCTCTAGACAATGGCTTGAGTTTAGTGTGGGTCTGCCCCTCTTCATTCCTCTATAATGTAAGATTATTCTAGTTTAAATATGTGCCCTTAATATTATCAATTATGCATCATCATTTTGGCTAATATAGACTTAAATCTGTTTCCAATAAATAAGAGACAGTATCCAACATACAAAAATACTTGTTTATTCAGAGGGAAGAAATAAGAGGGTGGAATGGTAACGGCTCAAGTTATTTACATAACTTTTACATTAAAAAGCCCTGAAAAAACTAAAGGCCCTGTGTCAATGGACACTGTAAATGGAGTGCAGTTAATCATGTTCTTTTACGTTATCTGTGACCCAAGTATTTTCTTGAAGCATCTGTTTGAATAACTGCATCAGGGAATAGAAGAAAATGTCATGCTGTTGCAAAAGGGCAGTCATTGTAGTGGGATATATAAATATGAGTATAGCCTGCCAGATGCACAATGTCTTTTTGCTCTCCTCAGCACTGATAAGGCCTCCACTGGAATATTGTGTGTCAATGGAGATGTGGCCCAACAGCAGAGTCCAGATCCAGAGTACAGCAACAGGAGTTGTCGCTGGTTCAGAAGATGCAACAAATAGGAAAAAAAAAATCAGACTTATTTAACCTAAAAAAAGGAAAGACTGATGGAAAAAAATATTATCTTCAGATACAAGCATTTTTTTCAGAATAAAAGAAATAGAATACAGTAGACTATTTCAACTGGAAGGGACCTACAATGATCATCTAGTCCAACTGCCTGACAGCTTCAGGGCTGACCAAAAGTTAAAGCACATAAAGGACATTTTCCAAATTCGTCTTAAACACTGACAGGCTTGGGATATCAACCACCTCTCTGTGAACTGCTTGAACTTCCTCTTGGGAAAGAAATGCTTACTAACATCCAGTCTAAACCTCCCCTGGTGCAGGTTTGAACAATTCCCACATGTCCTCTCACCAGACACCAGGGAGAAGAGATCAGAAACTCCCTTTCCACTTCCCCTCCTCAGCAATCTGTAGAGAGCAATGAGGTCACACCTCAGCCCCCTTTTCTCCAGACTAGACAAGTCCTAAGTCCTTAGCCTCTCCTCATAGAACATTTCCTTCCAGTCCTTTCACCAGCTTTGGTGCCCTCCTCTGGATGCATTCAAGGACCTCCACATCCTTCTTAAACTGGGGGGCCCAGAAGAGTACACAATATTCAAGGCGAGGCTGCACCAGTGCTGAATACAACAGGATAATCACCTCTTTTGACTGACTGGTTATACTGTCTTTGATGCACCCCAGGATGCATTTTGCCCTCTTGGCTGCCAGGGCACACTGCTGACTCATACCGCCCCTGCTGTTAACCAGCAGTCCCACATCCCTTTCCTGCAGGGCTGTTCTCTAGCCACTGCTCTCCCAATTTACACTTGTGGCCTGTGTTACTCTGTCCTAGGTGCAGAAGGTGGCATTTAGGTTTGTTAAATTTCATCCCATTAATCGTGGCCCATAGTTCCCCATATCCACGCTCAAAAGGTCATCAAGTGATAAGCTTAACCTATAGCTTCCTCAAAGTTCACACATTAGGAAAACTATTACCAAAACCTGAATGCTAGAATAGGTTTTCTAGGAACATCATGGTGTTCCTATTGAAAATCTTAAGATCTACTAAAAATTTCTATCACTGTATTCCATTTAGTATCAAATCTATTTATGGAATTCCAGCTCAAGAAGAGTTTGGAATACCGATCCAATTATACCAGGCTCTCTGAGTCATAAGTGGAAGTTATCAGGATCCATGCAAGGGAGAATAAATATATTGCCTAAAGGTTTTTGTGTTCATCAAAAAATTGTGCTATAAAATGCTTCCCATATGAAGGAAAAGCCTTTTGGCAGATAGTGATTAGAATGGAAATTCTGGAAGCTGAGGACCCTTTCTAACTTTTACTGTGACCTGTCACATGACCTTAGACAAATTTGAGACTGTGTTTAATCAGTCAACCTCAAAAAATCCCCCCAATTTGGCCATAAGAGCTTTTATTTGAGATACAACTTACAAAAAACAACGCTATCCATTGGAAAGTAATTCTTGTTTCAAGTAACAGCCGCTTTCTTATAGTGCTAATAACACTGAGCAGTCAACTGTTGCTTAATCAACCAGCTTTTTCCACACCTGGTTTACTTGACATAAGCCTGTTATCAAAGCATCACCGATTTGTGAATTTGCTGATTGGATGCACCCTCAGCCACTGCAGGAGAGAAACATCTTTTCCTGCTTTTCACATGGTAAATAGAGATGTTTGAATGGAAGAATATGTGCCTTGAATTCTACCTTTTCATATTCAGCAATAGATCAGAGGAAAAATAAAACAAATGTTTGCGATATTTCATCTCATGAAAAGTGCTTGATTTCTTTACCAGATGGTAGTTTCTCATCTTTATAGTGAAGATAAACATTATTAGATTAATTTAAAGGACTAATTTCAAAGTTAGGATGACAGAACTCTCTACATACACCATAGAGGTTAAACATCAGTATTACAAATTTTTAATCCACCTATTGTCTTCCTCACACACTTGCATACACAGAATTAGTTTTTGTGTCAGTGTTATTTCATTTTAAAATTCCTCAGAATAGGATTCTTCCATCCTGTTCCTAAAGCAGCTGTTCCACATCCTTAATAGATTTTGCTCATTAATCTTTGTTTCGATTTCAGATTTCCTTTTATCGTCAATTTCTGTCCCTTTGTAGTCCTTTACAGTTTATACCTTCCAAATAGTTGTATAAAAATCATGTTCTCTCATATCTACAGTATAAGTAAGTTTTGAAAAGATTAGTTTAATCTGTTCTAGTTTCTTTATCATCTTAATTAAGAGCTACAGCCTTCAGCTTATTAAAATCTAGGTCCTGTGATGCCTCACTTTATTCTGGGCTAAGCAGGACATGAGGCAAGCATTCTTCTTTCCCAGGATATGAGAAGGATGAGGAATGGTATTCACCTTCAGTACTCTTCCTCTCAGAGAAAGGAGAGCCACAATGATACTGTGCTTTTCGATATTTAGTGCACTGAGCCACAGACTGGCATGCTGCAAAATGAAGTGGAGGGAAATACTGATGGTATTTCCTACTGTCATAAGGTCTAGCACATATCACACAATTATCCACTAGCAGCCCTTGCTTTTGGCTTATTTTACTCATCATCTTCCTTCTTCCAACAGAATACCCACGCAAAAGAATTTTCCCTCCAGTACACGCCATCTTCCTCTTTCTCACAAACACCATTTTGTTCTTTACTTTACTTGGTCCTTCTGTATTAGTTCGCTCTGTCCAAAGAGTTATTTGCCATTTCTTCAGCTGAAAGGGTCATTAGTATGCTGGTTACTGCTGCTTTTTAATCACAAAAATGGATTTAACCCCACTAGCAGCAGTACCCCTCTGGAACACCTCATCCTTGACAGAGGTCCCTTTCAATTACGGACTGTGAACAGGCACATCAAATTCCCTCTTTTTGTACTGAGATAGATCATTCACAGTTAGAAAGCTCCTTTGACTTTCCCAGTACTGATTAGGGCAGATTTGGACTGGTTCCATGCTGCATTACATCCTGTATATCTAGCAGATTCACAGGCAGTGCATCTATATTTCACTGCAATCTGATTACAACAGACAACTGGCTTTAGATTTTCACTTCTGTGATTTCAAGGCAACAAGCAGTGAGGAACATATGGCACCGTTGCTACAGGACTAGGATATTTAAGTCTTCTAGAGAACCAGCTGACCTCTGACTTGCAAATGGTAATTTTCTGATTTTTAAAATCTCAGCAGTCTACGCTGCATAAAAATTGTCAGCTAGCTTAACAACCTGTATACATACAGCATAATGTCTTCCAATAACACTGCCTGCCAGGAGTCACCATCTGTACTTCCTCTGTTGAGGACAACCAAACTGTTACACAAAGTCAGGCTAACACAGGAATAACATACAAGATTTCTCACCACAAATGTCAGGGTACATATGAAGGCTTCACCTTCATCATTTTGTAGGTGCATAAAGATTCCCATTTTTATACTGTTTCCATCAGGTTCCTAAACCACAAGAGCAAGGAGAGCAAGTTACTGCAACAGAACAAGGTCTTTGGGAGTGCGAAACTTTTCAAGGCTGTGACAGCTGGCTGTGTCTTCATATGACATGTTCTGAGGGAGTGAAAAAACAAGCCTACCCCAGCCATCAACCACTAGAAACGGAGGAGTGATAGAGCCATTTAGATAGTGGGGCAAGCTTATGGAAATCTAAGTCTTGCTTTTACTAATGCAGGGGCAGCTGCTTAGCTGGTATAAACTGATCGAGTAATGACAAAATACACAACTGAAGATCTGCCCACATTCCATTGTCTTCTCTTCTATAAGCAAAAATGTCAGTGTTCCTCATACACATGCTCTTCTACAGCAGCTACACAAGAGTAAGAGTAACTAATAACAAAAATTGCTCTCCCAAAGTTGCTATTGATCCTGCTTTGCCACAAGTGGATCACCAAATGCTTGCCACACTGACTGTCCTACAGGCAGTTCGCTGAGCTGTGCACCTCTGGCAGCTGAGGCCTCATCTAGGTCCCACCCCAACTTAGGGGCTCATAATACTCCACTTCACTCAATTGATCAGCTTCAATTCGTAGTTGCAATCTTTGGTACAAACAGAAATCTCTTCTACATTCTGCTGTCTCCAGGATGATCCTGTTGCACAGTTCTTAGTTCAAGCTTTCTTCCTTGGCTAATGTATTGCTTTATGCTTTATACTTGCCTTCCTGTTGTCTAAGTGAGCTACACGACTGTCACATACAGCACACAGTTCTCTTTCTGGGTCTCAAACTCTCAGCATTCTGGGAATTTTCTAAGAAAACAAGCTAACAAAACTAATATTATAAAGATTCATATTGAACCGTAGAGGGAACAGTTGAAAAAAATTTCCGTTCCTTCCTACTGCCATCGTAAAGAACCATGGTAATCAAAAGGAGAAGAAAAGAATGCAAGAGTGATTGCTAAACGCGCATGTAAATGTGCTATTCTCAGCCAACAGCACCTTGCAGCTATTTTTTACTGGGGTGCACAATTGCTAAGATAAAGGAACATTCAGGAACTTGCGTCCTGCACTTACACTACTTTCTATGAAGGTACTTCTCTGGCGAAGAAAGTTACCTCTATCCCTGTGTGATGACATGCTCAAAGTTTCTTTGATGCTATCTGTGAGATGAAGGTGGTTTGGGGGAGGAGAAAAAGCATACAGAGTTGGCTTCAAAAGTGTTAGATTTATTTTAGAAATAATACTGGAATGCACAGGTGTTATGTAAGACTATTGCAAAAAAATTCTTAATGTATTTGCTTTACCTGCAATGCCATATTTGCTCAGCAAATCAGAACACTGATTACTTACAATGGTTACCTGTGCACCACATTTACAGTATACACTTGGAGTAAGCTTCACTTCAGCATTTGGGACTTTTTGAACCCTTGGGTTTTATCCAGTTTTCCACTTGGGTTGAATGAGACACAAGTAGGTCAAGTGACTCTTCCAGAGTCACAAAGGAAATATATTATTTACATAAAATCAGAAATCCAGGACACTCCTACTTTTAGTTTTCTTGCTTGTAAAGCTAAAACTTAGTTCACGTATTCCAAACCAGAATGATAGCAGAAAAATTATGACAAAAAAACCTCTCTGTAACTTGTGAACAAGTGTTTTCTGTATAATAAATAGCTATGCTGGAAAACACTACTGTTACTATGCTTGCTTGCTCTTTCTCCCATTTTATACATACACGAGTAACATACACTAAAGAGATATGTGCTACAGAAGCTAGCAAGAGTTCAGAAATTAAACTTTAATCTTTAGAGGATAAGGTCTGATTAGTTAAGGAGTCGTTCAACATTTCTGAAAACCAGGTACCCTGCTCCCCCAGTAGGGCCCCTGGACTAGAGAATATTAATAAAAGAGCCTTCGTCTTGAACCTAGTCACTATAGAAAATTATATCTATTCCTCAGCTTCACCGGAAGTCAAAAAGTTGTCCAAATAAATGACTACACCTCTTTATTGTAAAGAGGCTTATTCAATTGGACTCTTAACAGATGGTCTTAAAAAATCTACCTAAAAGAAAGCATGCACTGCCATACGAGTATACCCAAGCTAGAAAACCTATTATTTGGAAGAAGCCATCTGTAACATAGCTCAGTAGTAAAGGTGTAGCACTACACAGGTGCAGTTGTGTTTTCCAATATCTCAGCTAGCTTATAGACTCCTTCAGTCCTGCAAGTTACAGCATAAGATACCGACACATGCAGAAACAGAAAGAAATCTACAATTACAACCCATTAGAAAAAAAATGGACAAAAAATATTTTACATTTCAACATTTTATACAAAAGTTTAACTTTTAAAAAAACTATTGCCAAAAGAAAGGAGGGAACACAAAGCCAGCTGTTACCAGATGAGGAGTCAAGACTTCCAAGAGTTGATGGGTCCAGGAAAGTCTCACAAGAGCAAACCAGGACCAAGTCTGAGTATGACAGGCAGCAAACATAACAGTGGCAAGTTCAGTGTTTCATTTAAAAATTACACCTGAAAAAAGAAATCTTTTTCCTGAAACAAGAAATGCTATCTAGCTAGCTTTTCTTCTTAAGTACAGCTGACTTTAAAGCTCGTACTTTGCAGCTGATCCTTTAGGGATCCTTTACAGATTTCATGGATTTCTAAAGCACCTGCTCTTCTCTCAGGATACTCAGCAGAACACATCACTACTAATGCCATTAATAGTTTGAATTTCCAAATTTATATTTTGAACACCAGGATACTCTTAGATAACTCAGCAACACACCACTTCTGCATTGATAATAGGTGCAATATATTCAGCATCAGACTTTTTGCATGTATATGGTATCCATGCAATTTTGTATGCATGCAACTAACTACTCTTCCAGAGCCTATAAATGCCACAGTAGAAGTCTGCAAGGGCAGTCTTATTTTTACGCTATGCTGAAAACCAACATAGACTGAAATTGCAAACAAATCAACTTATTCAACAAAACAGCTGCCAAAACTTTCTTCCAAAAGCCACATAGCACAAACCCTTGCCCTCAAAGCAGATACCCAATCCTTCTCATAATCCAGTTTACCTACAGCCTGTGATTGTCCTTCAGAAGCCGAAAGTTTTTCTGTTTTTTTTCGGAAACCAGACCACAGTGCTCCTGCTCTTTTCAATCTTGTTTCCCTAAGGAAAACACACCTCCCCTCTTCGTCATCTTTTATATTCTACAGCTGGGCCAATTTTCTACCACTCTTTAATTATAACTTGGGTTAACTCCTTCATTACTGGAATGAGTTCATGAACACAGATAATACTTAGGGAAATAAGGGCAAGTACTACAGCAATGTCCTAAAAGTATTGCAGGTTATAGATCTATTTGTGGCTATTCTTTTATACATCAGTCTTTGTATAAACCAGAAAAGGCTGGTCCTGTAGCTGTGCTTATGGTTTCTGTGCTTTGGTTAAACACTTCACATAATTTCAAGGGCTGAAGAAGGTACAAGTATGCATTTATGAAGACAGGTTTGCCAGCAGGAAACAAACTGATGATTGATACTGAAAAAGTGAGATCCAGTAGTAATTTACTGCAAACAGATTTTCACACTCTCTGACTATTTGCATAATTCAGTCTTTACCACCAGTAGAATTTGTGTCAGTTTTATTTACAGTGCTCCCCAAAGTTGCTTTCTGCTCTTCAGCTGTGCCAGAACCCACCCATTCCCATAGCAATATTCAGCGGGAATCTTTCAGAGCCTAAACTGCTTTCTAACTTTGCAGAGCATATATGAGGTATTTTAAGTTATGACATACCTAAATTCAGATTTCTCTATCATATCAAGACGACTGTTTACTTATTAACCTTATGTGAAGCTGCCTCTGCAAAACAATGCATGCCTTCTATTACCTAGCTAACAGATAGCAACATATGCTAATATCCTCTTTGCACCTGAAAGAGTGAAATTCCTAGTCACAAATCGAGAGATACTTTGAAATATTCTTTTTATGTATGTGTTTTAATCACTGAAGTCAATTGTCTTCTGAGACATTCAGGAAAGATGGGATTACAATGTTCTGAGATAACTAAAATTTTAGGAGATTTAAATAAGCATCCAAACTGTCAGAGACTTTCCCAAACATTCAGATTGGAGAGTCAGAATGGAAATTATTTACATGAATTAAATTATGCTAGAAAAAGGCAAGAATAAGAAAAGCAAAGCACACTGGAGAACCTCAGAGGGAACTCACAGAGGAGTCAAGGGTATAATGAAGGAGACCAAAGAGGAGAGCAGTTTGTATATTGTTTAATTCATAATCCAGTTTAATCCTACTGAATGATTGCTTACTTCAGGCAAACTGGTTGCTAGGCTATAAATGTTAAGATGAACCACTCTTACAATAATTTCAATACTTCCCAGCCCTTATAAATAGTTACTGCTGGTTGGCAGCCTGTGCCACCCTTTGCCTTCTTCCCTAGCTTGTTCATACGAGTTCTCCCATCTGTATTTCATGTACTGATTCCAACCTTTGAAGTGATTCTTTGTGGAAGTACTTTAAAGCAGGAATTTCTGAGGGTTACCACAAATATGGAGATGAGCTGGAAAGAGTTGGTATGCAATACAAAAGGCTTGTTTCCTGACATTTTTCAAGGAATGGCATTCTTAAAGGCAGGGACAGTACGAAATCCATATTAACTCCTAGATTCTTGTTTTAGAAAAAAAAGAAGAGAATAAAAGGTTAAACACACACATGACTAATCAAAATGGACGCCACACATGAATAGAGCCAATTCACAGAATACTTACCAATCTGTCACTTTCTGTGGCATGTCTGTAACTTTCACACTAGTGATTGTATTTAAAATAAATTTGTAATTCCACAGGTTAAATATAACAGAATATATAAAGCAAGATATATGATCTAGGAGGGATCATAAGGCAGCTGATCTGCTTTTCCTACCCCAAGAAAAATTTGTTTTACTACTTATTAGGCTTTTGCCCAGGACTACCCTACATGGAACTGCAATACCTCTCTGGTCACATGGGGCTTTTTCTTTTCATAGTTTGCCAGGGTCCTCTCGGGTGACTGTGGTGAGTTTGCTGACTGCAGCTCACATTTGCCGATCCTAGTCTTATTCACTGTCTGTGACTACCTAATTGGCACACACTGCCTCAGTCACTGTCCAAATGTTTTAATTAGCATTCACAATACCATCAGGAAAGAGAGAGCAAGTATCTTTTGTGGCTTGTTTAGATATCTCCTGTTTCATATAAAGGATTTATCCTCAGAAAAACTTGTGATGTCTGACCTTGATATGCATGGAAAATTTTGCCTGGGCATGTTGCCAGACGTTTTGTTTGATATCTACATTTTCTCCTTCTTGGCCATCCTGTTGTTGTATTCTTTTTTTCCCTTCTGGCTTCTTGGCTTTTTTTTATAACTACTTCAGGGCTCATTATCTTTACCCAAAGATATTGGCATTACAGATCTTTCCAGTCATATCTTTTAAATGTTGTTCCTAATAATATACTATGAAAAGCAGAAAATTTCAGAAGCATCTAGCTAACTTAAGAACTTAAATTTCACTGATTTTCAATCAGGCAATTACGACATAGTTGTCGACTCACATAAACTATGAAAATAATATTTTACATTTACAGTTATAAAAGCCTATTTGACCACATATTAAAACATTTACTATAACATCATGTTTGACTCTTAAGGTATATTTTTCCAATATTTAACAAAAAATCTTGCGTAGTGTAAAAAGAAAGAAATGCTCTTTCTAATTTTTTACTATTGTCCCTTGAGAATTAAGATAATTAAGTGGGAGGATCAAGTGTATTTGTTACAGCTACAAGTATCTTCTCCTACACATACAAGCTCACCCCCAATATCCGAAAATATATACATAGTTAGGTTCTCTTTCCCAGTCTCACTGACAGGATGAAAAAATGATGTTGCTAATAATTGGAATTTTCTCAACTCTTAATTCCTTACTTCTCTCAGAAAATTCTTTGAAAAAACAATTGAGATAAATTCCATCATTGTAGCAAGGTAAACCACTGGCCGCTTCTGAAAGCTGAATGGGTTCTCTCTACTGCTTTGCAGTCTGTTAACTTCAGGTATTTCCATGGCCTTAAAATATGGTCTTGTATTTACTAACTTATGCAATAATTACTGCTTTTACCCCCATTTAAGCATTAGACTGGTTGGTCCTGCTTTAGCCTTATTCTTAGGAGTTCTCCTAATATCAAAAAGCTGTGGTACTGGTAATTTTCTGTACTAGTGACCAAAGAGACACATAAAGTATAAGAAAAAAAATAAATCAAAATGTAACAAAACAGGACCTTAAAATTTGAGGCACTGGGAAAGAATGTCTGTCATCAACTTGCTACCGTTTTTGTACTGATGTGCTGGAGGTACTGTTTTATGAATCTCCAAGTCTGCCAAAAAGCAGACAGTGCCCAAAATAAAGCTGGAGGAAAAAAAAGAGAGAGAGGGGCAGACAGACAGAACGCACCTCAACCAAAACTGTAAGTTTGACAAGCAAAAGTTTTTGTAATTTTTGTTCTGCAATTTAACTTATCTAGATAATTATATTAAGAAAAATGCAAACCAGCTACTGAAGATCTTGTGTGTAGGCCAGAAATGTCGAACTGCTTCTCAAAGGAAAAGGTGGTGACAAAATACTCTGTATGAATTTCTAGCCCAAAGAACTGCCCAATCCCATCTATAGAAAAATCAAGGCTATCCAATATGATCTTGAACTCTGTATGAGGACAGGACATGCACACCAGCCCAATTAAATGCTCCCAGATCCTTAGGAGAAACTGTAACTTTTCAAGCTTTATATGTAGTTATTAAATTTCATGCAAGGTAAAATGATGATTTGCTCTTGAAAAAGGAAGAAGTCTGCTGAAGCTAAGGCAAATTAGTATTGTTGACCTTGGCCCTGACTCTGCTCCTGTTTGAGTTGACAGAAATACTCCTATTAATTCTACTGAGACCTAGATCTAGCCTCCTGTTGAAGTAAAATCAAAACCTTTATGTTAGAGAAATTTCAGGCAACGCTAAGATTACTAATATACAACATGATGTTCTAATATTGAAGAGTTATTGTCTCATGTAGGTTGAGTCTCTCTTTTATTGACAAGAAAAACACATGCATGCATTCGAAAAGACACTGTAATCTTGGTTAACTGTGAAAAGGAATTACTTAGAGAAGATCTATAAATTATTTTTTTAGATGAAAACTAAATCTATGCTTTTAGGAATGCAGGAATGCATACACAGAATATCTGAAAGTCCTGGGCAAATCATAAGCAGCCAAATAACTCCCCTGTCCTGGGTAAACTGGAATAGACTTCTCAGGACCACAACCCCAAAGTGATTTCAATGTCTACATTTCACTGAACCTCTATTTTTTTTTTCCTATTTCAATTAGAATAATAGTGTTACTTTCTCAGAAATGTTGTGACAACGAATATACTTAAACCACAAGATTTCTCTTTCTGCTGTGCTAAATAGAACTGCAAAGCCAAGGTCCAATCTGACTCATACTTTCTTTAGTTAATTCATTAAATATTTCAACTCCAGCAGGAGGAAAGATCACCATACTTGCTGGATTTGTGTTCTTGCCTAAAAATTTGTTTGCTTAGTTCAAAAATCTGCTTTGTATATTCTTTTCATCAAACTTCAAAGCAATTGACAAATTGTAGGTAATCGCAGTAAATCAGGAAAAAAAAAATAGAAAAAGCAATCCTAAGAGGCATGACAATTTGAACAGATAAGGTGAGTTCTGCACAAATTTTTTTCCCCATTTTTTAAAATCATCAAATACGGTAAGTCAGCTATCTGGACAACACATTTACCTTTCTTATGAGTTGAAGGGTTAGAAAGAAATTTTATCCAATGCCTATGAGAAACCTGTTTTTTGTTCTAGTGAAGTTTAAAGGTGTAGACTTTACTGCCATATTTCAGAACAGTTTATTTGAACCATGGAAGGCTTATCTAAGCCATTGTACATGGGAGCAGAGTCAGAACTACGGTGATGTGGTGTCATTATTTTAAGTGAATGCAATTTTTCAAACTAGCATTCACACCTTGCAGATATTTACGCTATTAAAAGTAGTACTTTCCTTGCATGTCTACAAACCTTAAGGATTTCAAATTATTATGTATAGCATTTAATGTTAATTCGTGTTGCCTGCTAAAACCTGGGGTTTTTTTTACCACATTCAAGAGTCTAATCCTGTAAAGAGCTTTCTGCTCCGTCTGCATTTGTATGAGGGACAAGCAGTATTCTCAACCCTCTTCTAATCTCAAGAATTGTAAGTGTTTAAGAGTTGTCTCTTGTCTGTGATTTGGGTGAAGGAAATGACCTATTGTGCGGCAAAAATAAATCACTTCCCATACAAAGGAAAAAACAGTCCTAAACACTGAGAATTCCCGAGGGAGCGGATTCTTGAATTTGTGTATCTTGAGTATCCATTAATGCAAAGCACAAAGTATAGCTATGTTCATGTAGTTTAGACAGAACAAACCAATTTCTTATGCAATTTTTGGCAGATTTGGCTGTCTATCTTCAGATTGCAGGGCTTATAAATTTAAGTAGATCACCTCAATGGCTTACTTTAATACAAATCCCTATATGGTGGGGATATCCCTTTAAGGAACCCATACTTCGAAGAAAGCAACTCTTTATTTCGCTGCAGTATTTTGAAATGGGGAGGATATATTTCCATGGAATTTTTTTTTCTTAAGGAGTATTATTGATGCCAGTCTTGGGAAGTAGGTATACAGTTAAATGAACAGAAGACTAATAAAAGACTCAACACAGGAATAGCCACTGTGCTTTAGTTATTACTTGTGTAAGGAGGAACTATAATCCAGTGAATATTATTGTTACTTTTGCTTTGCACTCAAAAACAGTGACTCTGGTTCCTCCTCAAAACACAAAACCAATGATAAATATCTCCAAAACTGCATGGATACAGTGGCTTCAGTACTTGTCTCCCTCCTCATCAAAGCACTGACAACAGGTAAGGGACAGGGATCAGAATTGTGAAATCGGGTTTTTTCCAAAAGAAAAAAAAAACATAGTGTGACATATACAAAAATGTTTCATTATGCAAAAAGAAAAAAATCTATATCTTATTAGCATTACTAGAAGCTTATGACTGAAAAAATGAACATGCAACACCTGAGAACATATCATCGCTAAAAGCAAGTTCTTGGAAACCAGTAAATGCAGAGTTAAAGGGAAAAGTTCTATTTTAATTCTGCCCTGTCTGCTTTGTACATTAAAACATGTCACATGGTTTATTTTACATTTCTCGATTTATTCAGGTTATAAGGAAAATTCTAACAAATTTCTGATACACATACATATGAAATGAAAATATTCTATTTTTAGGTTAAAGTTTCAGTCTCACTGAGATCTAATAAAGTCCAGTTTGAAAGAATTTCATTTAATAACATTAGTTCTGTAAATGTACAATATTAGCTGGTAGAAGCTTAACACTGTCTCAATCTGACAGAATTAAAACATTTCAGGTTGTTTTGAATGCCTTCATTCTGGATGCACCTTTAACAGAAAAATACCAGGTAGTTCAGATGGGATAATAAGTGGTGATGGGAGACTGGAGCCTGATTTCCTGTGGATTTGTGTCCTTTGCCTTATTAAGTCTACTACTGTGGTAGCTCCAGCATCGTCCATATCCCGTAACATTCATAGTGAGCAAGAGAAGTTCATATAGTCTGAATCTCTGCTACCAGTTGACTGGTGGTTATGTGCCTGCTGCTGGGCCAGCTAGCTTATGCCAGATAAAGCACGTGATGCCTGAAGTCCCCTGGGCTTTTCCTCAGTGAACGATAATTTGGATCTTTTTCGTGTTCTCCAGTAGCTGATTTAAATGAAGTTTGAAGGTACAATCCTCTTCCTCCTTGTTTGTTGCAACTGGCCGAATGTGACTTGCAGACCAGAAATTGGTGAAGACGACAGGTAAACTCAATAGCTTACAGTTATTCATTTAGGAAATCATCCTACACATGATGTAAATATGAAAACTGAGGATCGAAGATACAGCATCTGGATGCTGTATAGACTTTCATGGTATTTTAAATAGCTAGTGTCATACACTACACATTTATATCACAATTGTATTTTCAAAAGTATTGTCTCATTCTGTGTAACTAATGGATTTCACCCACCAGAAAAGCAAAATGAAAAAGCACATCGTTGTTTCATAGGTCGTTCTCTATTTTCCCAGCCCACACAACAATCAAGCAACAGGGTGTTGAAACACTTATGGCTTCATTTAGCTGGTAACTTTTAAGTGGATTCTGAAGGTCATGACTTAAACAGAGGGAGCTGTATTTTCTATTTTGGTCTGGTTTTAATTTGGGTAATCTTTCCATTAAATATAGCTATTTATGACATATGTTAAAAGCCTATATTGCTAATTTAGCTTAAAAAAAAAAAATTTAAAAATTCTAATGGAGTTGTATTGGAAGTTTTCCATAAAATTAATGTTCCAGACTTAATGGATGTCTGAGGTATCATTATTAACGGGAATATTCCATAAACTAAAATCAGAGCCTTTGAATTGGTGATCTGATACAGTTAGATCGGAACTTATTGAAAGCTGGAACTGTGCCAAAGTACCCAGGAATTCAATTTAAACACCTTATGGAGGTTAATGCTTTTACAGTATTTACTTTAATTAGTGTTTTATTAAATGCTCAATTTCACTCACATACTTGGGCAAGAGTAGTGGCCAGCCTGTGGATAAAGCAAGTATGACAGAGGTAAAACCACTTTAATCTCTCTTCAGCTGTCAAAAATACTGATCTTTGTGATTTCTAGGGTTATATTGCTTTTGGCTATGTTACCACTGAGAAAGTCATGTGAAGTCATATGTGTGTATCACAGACTGCACCATGGCCAACCAAGATTACATTACAAACTGTAGGTCTCCTCACAAACAATTTTGCTCTACAGATTCACTCCTATTGGTATGCACTACTTGATAATGTAAATATGAACTGTAACTCTCCAAAATTCGTGGGGTGTGTTGCATGTCTTTCCTTCCTGCCCACGCTGAATTTAAAAGCACCAGTTTTATGTGTTTATTTACACTATGTATATTTATCCTGCTGAGAAGGAATGGATTGCCACTGTAGATAACTCTTAACACAAAAGAGTATATTCTTCCTTTACTTTGGGACTGGTCCTAGGCCAATGAAATCAGATGTTTTGCCTATTGACTGCAATAAGCTTAGAAACAATTTCTTACTCCACAAGTGAACTCCGTAAAGGTTTAATATTTCAACTCATATATCAGCTTCACAAGGCCACCATATTTAAGCCTTTTAAATGTAAACAGATACAAAATATTTCTATTTCTTCATCTCCAGTGGGGAAGTTTATTCTTCAAGATACAATTACTAGTACCCAGTAATGATAATGACGCGGTTACGAACCAAAGTAAAATTTTCCACATGGAGACAATTCAGTAGTTGATATTCTCTTATTTCTTGGCACCACAGGGCTCAAAAAAGAAGTGTATGCTTTTGTGGAGAGCACATTCTGAGCTTCCAAATGGCACCTAACAAAAGCCACTAACATAGGTAGATGCCATTATATTCTATTGTCTTCTTCCACAGTGCTGTTATAGGCACCTGAATTCAGCAAGCAGTTTTTGTAAAACTTTGCAAATGGGGAGACAGATATGAATGCTTGATTCTCTTTCCAAGTTCATTTTATTATGGACAGAAGAGTATACAGACTAGGCTACAGACACTAGAGTATATATACACATGCACATATTAATAAATACAAGGAAGATGAAAGAAATGTCTTTAAGTAGTCATTTTCAGCACTGATGCACAGAGCAAAGGCACATGCAAGTTGTTTAGCTCAGTTTAAAAATGCAAGGGCTTTAGAAGAGTTTATTTTCTGAAGATGAACTCACAGTGGAGCTGATTTGTAGGCACATTTAAATGTGCACATGGACAATTATCATGAGGTAAGCTATTGAGTGACCTTCTAATATTCCTGCTATTCCCTAGGAAATGCCAATGATGAAAGAAATGAAAAATATAAGCCCCCTGATATTTACAATACAGTACTGAAACAGAAGAATAAGCAATAACACTGAATAGTTAATGCACTACAGATAAGGTTCACACACTGTCTTATTCCCTAGAAACTTATTCATCTCCTAGACTCTGAATATACTCTGGATTTAATTCTTGTCTTTATAAATAACTTTTTGGTAGTCTTGATCAAAACACTCACTACGCTGCATTCCTTACATCCAATGAATTAAGGCCGTACCTTCCAGAGAGGAACTGGAATGACTAATTCGTTCATGGTTATAAAATGAGTAAATATTTACCAAGACAATATTATATAAATGTTTAGATAGCTATTTGGCATCCTGGTCAAGAGATACAGAGGTCCACAAGCAATGAAATGGAAAGAAAAATTAAAGAGATACAAAACTATGAAAGGTTGTGTCTACAAATTAAAAGAAAAAGTGGTGAATCTTTAAAAATAAAGAGGAAATCAAGAAAAGAGAACAGTACTTTTTACCTAAAAGATCAAAAATTAATATATGGTATAAGTGACTAGAATAAGAGATCAGAAGGGTAGAATAGATTATTAGGAATAGAAAAAAAAAAAACACAAAAAGAAAGAAAGGGAAGAAAATAATTTCTACCAAGGAACATTTAAACAAAACAATTTTTTTTATACTTAAGTGCTATAAAAGAAATTCAATACTATTTAAAAAACCCCAAACCAACACCAAAAAAAAACCACTAAAAAAAACCCTGCTATTAAAGTCTGTAATAAGAACCTTTTAGAAAGAGGATTTTTTTTCAGATTATTTTTGATTTCCAAAAAATGAGCACAGTGAGTCAGAAACATTTATAAGTCACTGGGAGCAGCTTCAGGCTCAGACCATTTCAGTAGGATTGCAATGTTTTACATAATTCTGGAAGGAAAGTGGATAAGAAAGAAAAATTAATAGTGAGGAAAAAATAAGCTGTCACAGATGTTCAGCTGATGAAAATCAGCTTCAGTGGTACTACATTCATTTATATTCACTTAGAATAAGGCTAAGAAGATATTGTAACAATTAGCTTTCTGAAGAACATTGATGCCTTATTTCTTGCCTGGCTCTCTAGGGACCTCAGAAGGTAAATGTATTATACTGTGCTTGAGCCTAGAAATGATGCAGAAGTTTATGGGAGGTGGGTAGTAGAAGAAGATGGAGATAGGGAAAGGAGGCAGGTACACATTCATTCAACTCTCTGCATGTGCCTGCACCTCTGCTCCAGGGTGTCATTGCTGCTTTGCCTGAGAGAGCTCCAGCCGTCCTTGATAAGGGAGTACCTAGGAACAGCAATGCTGTTGCTGAAACATTATAGGGGCCATAAAACATGAAGGGACAAGCAAAAACGTCTACAAGAAAAATTACAACATTTCAGTGTAAAAATCAGGCTCCTTTAATAAAGGTATGCAACACCTACAGTGTAAGGTACCGTTCTTGTAGTCTTTCAGTCTGGTACTTTTTTGTTGCCTGAACAGCTCTCCAGCCCAAGGATTTGACCGGAACATCAGGTACAATTGTGCTCTAAGGTCCATCTGGCTGCGAGGGGTAGTGCCAACCAGACCTACAACATGGTTTCAGTAGTAGGCACTATCAGATGTTAATTCCTTAAGTGACAGAAAAGTTTGAAGCTATTTGCTCAGTTCAATATTTAGAAGTACTCTAACATTTGCATTTCAATCCTCATGTTCAACGAGCCACTGCTCTTACAAGGAAGATGCAAAGATGCCTTTAAGCCATTGCACGTGATCTTCTGGCTATAAATAAAAAGAAGTATTTCTGACAGCTCTGTGCCAGGGTACAGAATTAGAGCTTATTACATTTATGAAGCAAGATACTGCATATAGCAGACAATTGCCACACCGAGGCCTTTAATTACAATGAGAACTGTCTATGCTTTAAATACTTCCACTTTTATGGGGCAGAGCAGCAGCTAAGTGCTTAGGCAAGGCTGTAATGTTGTCTTCTAGACATCGGCTGAGAGCCAATGCTCTTATCTCAGAGAGTAGTAGTGTAGTGTAGTGTATTTCTACCTATTGACCTGAAGACTGGAAGTTCCAGCCATAACTTGAACAGGCTGATTATGTGGCTACTCCTCTGTGAAAATGGGGGAGTATATAAAACTCTTAACAGGCTGATGAATTAGAATAATATCCTTGCCACGTTTTTTCCACCAGGATGAACAGATCAGGCCAGACCAGATCAGGCCAGCTCAGGGGCCCACAGGGCTTCAAGCAAGCGTGGAAAGACCTGGATGTGAGCAGGTGTCCCAGATGGCACTAATATTGCTTGAGGCATTGCTGAGAAACACCAGAGTGACTGAGCTAACAGTGATACTCTATCTGGTATTTGTATGGTACCATCCTTCCACAGAGGACAGAGGAAAGTAATTGATAGGCTAAGCAAATGTTACATATATCACCATAACATACGTAAGGTAAATGGTGAGGCTGCAAAGAAACTAAGGGTGACTGTTCGTAGGATGCTTGCTATTCCATGGCACTGTAAGGTTGGCAACCTAGATTCCAACTCTCTGTTTCTTGGGTAGATGATGTCTAAAATATTCATCCCTCTCAACCACACAAAAATTCCTGCCCTGCTGGTGGCCTTCTTGTAAGTTTTGTTATTAGCAGGGGTGATTTGGCCCCAGGCAAAGTATTTTAAAGCAACCCTTGTAAGCTGGATGCCAGGGAACAACAGAGACTGAAAAATCTTCTTCCAGATAAGCAAAATATATCTAATCCTATAATAGCTAGCATGAGGTGTTTGGCAGGCATCCCAGAGTGAAGGACAGAGCTGATCAATATTAAACATTCACAAGCAAATGGAGCAAGTCAACAAGAAAAATAGAGGAGGTGGCCACTATTTTGAGAGAAGAGGGAATGCTCAGGTTAAGGGAATCAGAGTTCAGACACTCAGATAAATGCAGATTTTTTTCATTTGGATTATATAGCTGTTGAACATGATTAACTATAAGCACAGATTTCTACCTGTCTCACAAGGCCTTTCTGCAATATAGCTTGTGCCAAAGCTCTTCAAATTCCACAGCTGAAATATGACATTCTTTTTAAGAAAATGGCCCTACAGATATTATTTTAATAAGGCTAGCTTGTGGCTTTTCATCTATATCCTTTGTGCAAAAGAGAAGAGGAAAAGAAAAAAAAAAATAGCAACCTGCCTCACAGAACTTAAAAGTTTGAAAAAGAGAAGAAAAGTAAAATTAATCAATTAAAGAAAAATATTCCCCATCAATTTAGTGTATCCCAATAACACGTAGCTTTTCAACAGCTGTCCTGAGAATTCCCATTCACCAAACTTCAAAATAAGATCGGCTCTTAATTCATTCACACAAGGACACAATGTGGCCCATGCCATTCTAAATCCCCAGGACTGTTTATGACGTCTGTCACAATTATGTTCATCTGTGCTTTGAATTCAATTCTCTGTTCCTTAAGCTTTCAAGCCTTTCAGTCAAGAATATCCATTCAGAGATGATCTTAATAAATTAGAGTTGTTTTGACATGCAACTGTTTTAGACCTTATTGCCATGCACTCATCCTCAGTTCCTGCTGGTTTTTTAGTAGTCTTCCTGACTAAAATATGTTCTTTTTATCTTGAGGCTTTTCAAAAAGATAGGGAGTGTCTGGGACATTTCTTACCTTATCAGGACAGGAAGGAGATGCAAACCTGCAGGCAGCAGCACCTGAAGAAACCAGATTTCAATTCTTCAGCAAGAATGAGACCAGTATTTCCAGAAGTCCTTCTTGACCAACATGAAGAAGCAGGGTACAGAGAAGGTTCAGGAGCCTTGGTGTGAGGGATGGGGCACATTTGCTCTTACCAGCAGAAGATTACAATTAACTGTTCAGCATATCAGAAAGGGCAGTTGTTTTGAGACTCTCATCTCCAGCTGCTGGTGCAAAGAATAGTCTTTACAATTTCCTCTTCATTAATATTTTCTTCACTATCTGAGGGTGACAGCCCTTTTGCATAATACATTTGATTTTCCTGTTCACACTTGCCTGGTAAAGGAAACCAATTTAGAGTGCATGATGCAAAAAACAGACAACATTCTACGTAGCTGCTCTCTGTATACATCATCTTGTTTCTATTCACTTCACTTGAGTTGAATTCCCCTCCAGAGGATAATGATGCTCTGCTCCTAATCATATAACTCCTATGTTGAAGTGAGGTTTATTAGAAGCCTTAAAAAATTCCTACCATCTGCTATGAAGGCCACTTTATAAGACAGGAAGTTTCTGTAGTAACTAGTGATAAGTGAAAGATACTTCTCTAGCTTTCCTGTGTTTCCTATGTATGCTTAATCCTATTGTAGTAGGAAAAAGTTAGAAAAAATAATCAATAAACCCTTAAATCACATAGGAACGGAAGGAGACAAGTGAATGTAAATTAAGATGCTGTGTAATTCCAAAGAAGAAAATTCAAAGAAACTACGCAGAATTCAAATCATTTTGTTACTGAGTGTCTTGGTGAATGATAGCTCTGGGAACAAAATTCCAGCAAAATTTGTTAGTCAAAATAAATGTTTTTAATTATGAAACAAAGTAAGTTTTAATTCAATTGTCTCAAAATAGAAAACAGAACATAAATGCAAACTTGAATGGGAGAAACTGGAGACAGAAAACAAATCATGATTGTTTACAAAGACTCCAAAGACATCAGAGTATTTAAACGTATGCTCATTTTCAGGAGCTTGGGAGTGGAAAGTGACATTCCCTGTAGAAATAATAGATAGGGTATTGGACACTTTAGTCAAAGACTCTTCTAATCCCCACATATATGTTTCACCTGAACAGACAAAATTCATAGCCTGATATAATTGGAGACATAGTGCTAATTGATGGAATAACTGTAGAAACACCACATGTAACTTCAGAATTTAATTCAAAACAATAAACACCACCTTAAACAACATGAATATTATTTTGCTACTCCAAGAGCCCCAGCATTTGCTGTTCCAGTGATGACACAGTTACTCAGTTCACTCTGCTAGGTTCCATAGCATTCTACTCAATGAAGAAGCGCTATCACAATTCACAGATAAACTGTACATGACCTTTGTAAAACAAAAATGCTATACTCCCACATCAGTAATCTTGCTAGCTCATTGTGTGGCTTATCTAATAACTTGACTGCAGATAGTACCGAAATGGCCTGTTTATTCTAGACCATTCCCATGACTTGCCTCGGTCATTAAAGTTTCTGAACACCTCTAAGACTTCTAGCTCTCGTAGAGGACCTCTAAGCTTCCAGTTGTGACTATTATCACCTTGGCACCAGTAATGAAGGTATATGTCGCTGCTAAATGCCACTTCAGAAGCCAGACTTTCAGTTCCCAGTAAATAGCTCCAGGAGGATAAGGCACACCCAATCTGCTGAGCTCTTAATTGTAAGTCTTTCTGTAGAAGTCAACAATAACCTTAAGACTCACTGTAAGCATAGGCAAAAGCAACAAAATAGCTCCATGAAGATATCTCCATGGGATTTCTAAACTATTTTCCATATATGTTCTCTCAAAGTAAGATGGACTGAGTGTTTAAGTAGCATAAGATCATGGTGAGTATAGTTGGCAGGACTTGGGAATAAGAACCTGGAGAATGCCTGTGGGCAATTCACATACTCAACAGCTGTGGCTTAGGAAGCAGACAAAGAATTTTAGACCAGGAAACAGAAATCTATGAATTTCTTCAGGAACTCATAATAATAAACAACAATACAAAAACTTCAGAAATTATGTGACAGAAGATTTAAGCTACATACGCAAATTCTCCACTAGAACTTTATCCTCTGCTCTTAAATGTGACCTCTGATAAACTTTGTCAGACCTCTGAATGTTGTGATGAACAGCCGAATGATGCGTGCTCCAATAATCCTCTTGTCTCTGTCATTAGTACTCAGCATAGGAAAAAATGACCTGCAATAGCAATGTCATATGCAATACAAAAAAGTCACAGATTCATGCTCTTTGGAAAAACTTATTGAGTAATGAAATCAGTAGAGATTACTATCTTGATCTTACAAAAAAAAGTAACATGAGAATGCATTTCTGCTTATCCTTGCCATGCATAGAAGACTTTATCAGACTGTTTTCTCCACGTAATGCCCTCTTGTGGCCCTAATCATTCTTGCAGAAACCATTCTCTTTTCACGTGCCTAGCAGACATCCCTCTTCCTGGAAACCTCTCTTCCACCTGCATCACTGAAATTCCACTTATTCCAGCCCCTGGACTTTATACAAAACAATTACAGACAGTTTTCTTCCACTGCTTTTCTAACTTGCAGCAAGCCATCTGCTCTGCCTACCCATAGCCTCCTCTATCCCTTGAGCTTAGGAAGCTGCAAGGCAAGCCTCCATCAGCTCCTGAGGGACCACCTACTGCAGACCCATTAGCCACGCTTTTTGGAAAGATCTTCAGATCCCTGGAACCACTTCAAAGCTGCCTTTGCCAACAACACTTGAGGTTCTCCACACGTTTCTGGGATGTACTTTTTTCAATCACAAAGCCATATCCTTTCTAGTATCCCTCTACCTCAGTCTTTAATGTACTGTTTTACCTCACAGCAGACCTAGACAGACTATTGTACAATAAAGTAAATCCCGTTCCCAACTGGTTTACTAGGATGTTAGCCACTGGACCATTCTTTTTAATTTCCTTTAAGGAAGCCGTATGGTTTCTCAGAAATCCAGTCGACTAAATTAGGTGAAATACATAGAACATTCGTACAGCTGTGTTATCAGGCAAAAGTCATCTATATATTGCCCTTGACAGCATGCAACCAGTTATGTTTGAGACATAGTGTACTGTTTGACTCAGTCATTGATAACTAATTATTTAACTGCCATCACAGGAAAATGCACATCATGTGTTGACTATGCAGTAAATATCCTCTAGTGTTTGGGATTTTTAGTTAACATAAGTGCTGCTTTTTTTTTTTTTTTTAACACAGCTGATCACATCTTATAGTAACTAAGATGTAATTTAATATGATGAGGTTAAGAGAGAGAAAAAAAGCTTGGAAAGGGAAAACACAGCATTAAACAACACAGATTTATTGGTGAGGGTATATCACGAAGGTCATGTGTCAAGGAAGTTCTCTATCAAATCCTTATTACCAAAGTGTAATAACTCTATGTGAAAGCATACTGCGTATCAAATTGACATTCAACACACTGTACTTTGACCTAGAAGTCAGGATGATGCTAGTCTATTATTGCAGATGTTTTTATCTTTCCTCTTTGTGATTATTGAGATTTTTTTCAATGATTTCTGTAAGGATTTTATATCATTGTGATTTTCATTATAAGAAAGTGACAGTGATGATCTTCTCTCACTAGATCACCAAACTGCTGTGATAGCAGTGATTTAAGACTCGGAAGCATGGTAGGAACAACCAAACACTGTCAGAGACGATAAACACAAGGAAAGACGGTCCTATGACTCTCCTTGAGTCCTGGAACCTAGGAATTAAATAGCTCAGGGTTCAGTATTGCTGCTGAAAATTGCAATAATTTAAATATGTAGTTTATAATGAGTCAACTTCAGTAATTACAGTATTTATAAGGAAATAGCCATGCACATAATGCTTTTGCACTCAGATTCCTAATCATTGCTTTTCACTTAGGAATATAAACAATAGAAACTATGGGCAATAGAAACTACGGGCCATTAGAAAACACAGTTTTACCTCATATAATGTCTCTCAGCTTCCTTTGAACTTCCCTTGAACATACATAGCTGTATTTGCTGTTTGAAAGGCAACCAGGATACCAGTGTCAGCTCATTGTCTTCAGATATGTAGACATTTCTGGTTTACTAAATTTCCTAAATTTCATTCACCATGAGTCCCGGTTTTCTGTAGTCTGCTTCCATTCAGAGTAATTTTGTCTAACCTTCATTGTGACTAAATCAATGTAAACACTGAAAACATTTTTATTAGGAAAAACAGCGCTAAGGCGTTTTTCAAGTTACAAACAATTTTGACTCATTGATTTAGTCACACGTGATAGCTTTTCCAATTAAAATATTTTTAATACAAAATTTTAAATAATCTTTATTTTTCTTTAGCTTTCAGAATCTTTTAAATGTGCCTCATTGAACATGGAGTAGTTAATAAGATTTTTCAGCCACCTATAATTTATCATGCCTGAAAACATATTATATGAATGTAATTTGGTAAATTAAAAGAAAAATCACACTTTCCTCAAAATGCACTATAAAATACTGTCAGATGTGCACTAAATGCTAACTTTCTACAGTCTATAGTAGTACAAGGGAATTCCTACATTGACTCATGACATTATGTCTAAGAATAGCACTAAGTACAGCAACAACATAAAGGCTTTTTTTGGAAGATATTTAAGAGTGCTGATGACATTTCAATGTAGGAAAGGGGATGAAGAGACCTGGATTCCCACTAGACTGCAAGATGATCAGGGAAGGGTAAACATTACACATTGCAGGCCTTAAAAGCTGCCTGGGGATACCTTTAAGGAGCAGAGTTACTGCCAGCGTGCCCCACTCATGTTTTCTCAGTGGGGAAGAAGGAAAATTGTAGCAGGAGTCTCTTTCCATGGTAAAGAAAAACAGAAAAGCTGATTAAAAAAGCCAATAGCCAAAATAAAAAATTTAAAAAAATTAAAACATGTTAGCCTAGAGCTTGCTTTTAGGAAATGGAGGTACTTGTGACAGTAGTTTATTTGTACCTATCAGAGTGGCACCATTTTTATGTTTTTTTACCCTGTGTGTGCTGCTGATACAGAACTCAGCACACTGGCAGTACAATGGAAAGCACAGTGTAGCTTTACAGAAAAAGGGTCAAAATCAATCAAAACTCAAATCTGTTGATTTTTAAACCATTTTTTTCAGCAGTTAGATCATGTACATTAGTTTGGTGGACACACTATTCTTTTGTACAAAATAATAGATGTAATTCTTGCTGTGAAAGGAAAGTAGAATCCAACTTCACAGAGTTATCATTCCCACATAATACGAGTTACTGACAAGCTAGATCAGCTGTGACAAGGGAAACTGTAAAACATTGTTGTAAATTACATTTATCACAGACTTTTGACTTTTCTACCTATCAAGTGATCACTTAGTCCAAACTTTGCCTTCCAGTTCATTTCCCCAGTTCTGCAGCTATCATTTGAAATCCGAGTAGTTTCAAGGGAAAACTTTTGAAAGTAAAACAGAAGAATCACACTTTTCTTCTTCCTGCCCTGCTTCTCTACCTGCCCAAATGAGATTGTTTTTTCCTTGATTCTACTGGCCAGAAGCCCAAAACATGCAAACATCTTCTTTGGATCAATGACCAGCCACCAATTTACACTAAATCACACATTTCAAATATAAAACTAATTACATCATAACATTCATAAGAACTGTTTTAGTAATTCTTTCACAATTTTAGGAATATGTTAACAATAATGTTTTTTTTCACTTTTAAGCCTCTAGAATTGCAATTACATTACTTGCAGATCTTGCTAAAACATGGTAAAAATTATTTGAAAACTAACTAAATACCTCTGCAATATTACTAAACCACTTGTTTCTATACTGGGACAGTCATACTCAGAACTCTTACTGGCTTGGTGAGTCTAAGTATGTGCTAGTAGTTCACATATAGAGTTCCTGTCTTTAAAAGAGGATATCATCTTTGTCTTTAGGAACAAATGAACCAAAAATATTATCTAGTCCTACTCCTGTTTCTTCTGCAAATACAGCTCTTGTTATTTCCATTGTCTTTCTCAGACTTAACTCCGTACAAACATATCAACTCTCAGAACTTAGTCACAGTTCTGATGGTATCTGGTGTTTCCCATTATGTCAGATTATTGAATAAGAACCTCAGCTTTTATTTGAGCCCACCTGATCTGCTGAGAAAAAGTTGAGTAATTGTTTACATTTGTTGATTTTAAGAGATTTTTGTGTTTTCTAATGGCATAGTTCACAAGATAACTTGGAACAATTAACACTACTGATATGACATGCAACAACAGTCTCTACATCAAGCCTTTATATGTGAATTCACTCTGAGTAAGGAATTATGTATTTTCCATAGAGTGAGAACAAGGGAATACCATTGATCTTTCAGAAACTAAGTGTATATTAAAGATCTTCAGAAAATTTGTTGTGTAATAATTTTTCAAAAGCAGTCCAAAGGTTAACTACTTACATACTTTTCAGGGAAACTCATTCATTTCCATCAATATAATCTTAACCTACAGCAGACTATTCAAAAGAATTACACCTTTACTATACAATATGAAAGACAACAATAACAAAAAAACAATAATTGCATTGCACTACACTGCTGGAACTGGCTATTCAAAACAAACAAATTAAATTATTTTAATTTTAGCCATGCAGCTCCATCCTATGCGCCCGTCTCTATGTGCTGTATCATGAAACACCGTGGATGTGAATTAGGAGGAGTCAGTAACTTCCTTGTTTTAACCATCCCTCTTTTAAGCTTTCTGCTATTCCTTGCTCTTCATATCACTTCATAAATTTCTTTGGTTAAGCCGTATGTTGAGTTTAATAAATATCATTACTCACAGTAATACATTGGGAAACAGACACTCAAGCAGAGAGCAAAACCATGTGTTAAATCAAAAATGGGATTAAAGATTAGGTTTCCTAATTTCAGGTCTATGTTCCTAATTCAGTAGGTCACATTAAACTCCACTTCTTGCAAAATCATTTGAGCCAATGCTAAACAACTCATCTTACATCAGTATGTTAAAACAGGTAAGATTTCCATGCTTTGTGGTTCATAAAAATAAGATAAACTTATTATGGGTCCTAAACAAAAGAATGAACAATGAATTTCAAATGGGTAATTGAGTTTAAAACCCATAACTCTTTTCATATTTTAGTTGTCTTAAAAAAAAATAGGGTGGTAATATTCATTTCTATAAAAGGAATGATCTGAATATGTCTTTAAAAGCATAATGTTCTGCACGCACATTTTTAAAATAACCAAACACTCCCTTGGCTCCTTTGTAGAATAATTTTACACAGGTTCAAGAAAGAGGAGAGGCCACATCTTCCACTGTTTTACAAACTCAGTTATCCTTGCACAGAAGCTAAAAAGCTTCAGCCTAGTAAGCTTGGATCAAAAGATATCACTAAGGCTTAATAAAAATAATAAAAATATGCTAATTTTAGTGAGAAAAAGGAGAACCCAGGAACTGTTTTTTTTTAAAAAATATCCAACTTTTTAAAAAAAAAAGAAAAAGCTTTGAATCTTTGGAGTGTTTAAAACTAGCTTATCTCTTGTTGTTTTTTTTTTTTTATTTGCTTCCAAATTTTTCACTTTTTCAATAACTGAAGGCTTGGTATTTGTCACAAAGAAAAACTGCTTAATAGCATTTTTTAAAGATACTTTGATAATGAGGGGGAAAAAAATCATTAGAAGTGTTGCCCATCTCTGTTGAGGAATGCAATGGAATATATGCTGCCCAAAAAGTGTCAACTTTATACCTCTCTTGGGTTCCTCTATTTGAGGCAGTGGAACAAAACACAAGGACAAAAGTTGGTGTGTCTATCCTGTCACTGAGACTGCAAGACAGATCACAAAGCAGGCAATATATTTGGAATATACATAAACAGAAGGTAATCGTTTCAGGAGAAACTGTAACCTTGTACTAGTCGCCGTCTTCAACTTGTTTAGTCAGCTAGTAAGGGGTAATATATTAATGTTTGGTTTATTCCTAAATTCCGCTAGAAACCAAAACTGTTAGCTAATTATGGATGTGTCTTGAAATCCTTTATGTGTTGTTATATACGAAAAACAACAACAAAACCACAAAGCAACCAACCTGTGTCCTTTCTGCTTTTGAACTGCGTGGAGAAAGTGTTCGGTGTAGGACCCCTTGCCCTCTTCTTAGATGGACAAAATTAACAGAAAATTTTGGGAAAATATCTTTTAGTATGATGACACCCAACCACGTTTTTATGGTGTAGTGTTGGAGAATGGCTCCGGGAACGGGGACATAAGTCCCTAGAAGAGCTCGTCGAAAGCATGTAGAACAGTCAGGCCTGGGTTAGCATAACTAGGCCTTTATCTTTGCTAAGATAGGTGAACTATGCAGGCAGCACTATTAATGTCACAGTGACCTCGAGTATGGAATAAACAACTTTCAGGGCTCGGAGCCAGCACAGAAGGAGGATGGTGTACGGACTGTGAGAACCGCAAGAAGGGGTGGTAGTATTAAAATGTAATCTCTAGAGTATAACCAATTATATCACTGTACGTGTGCATAATTAACGTAGAGACTATAAAAGTAGCTGCGTGTTGTCAATAAAGTGAAGCTTGCTTATCATTCATATTGAATCGATGTCTTGTCTTCCTCCGCTCGTCGCAGCTTAGGACTTGACTGCACATTGACTCACTTGTGATGACTTATTTGCAAGTCTACTCTTTGCAAGAAAATTGCTGTCATGCCACTCGTTTTCCTGCAAGCCTGAGTCAAATTATTTTGTGTTTGTTGCAAGGGCCCACTTAGGGAATACTTTCCACAGACCAACTGATGAGCAGTAACTTTTGAAAAAAGTTTTCTCCTTATAACCAAAAGGCTTGGTTAAGCAGGATTCAAATTCTTATGCCTCTTCAGAACGGAACCAGCATTGAGAGATACAATAAGCTGGTGAAGAAAAGCTTGGTTTTCTGAAGTTGTTTCACTAACACCACCACAATCATTATTTTTTAAGCCTAAAGCCATACAAAAAATTGTCTTTAACCGTATTCTTCTCAGTTTACATTATTCTCATTTATACTTCAGCACTTTAAAAAAAAAAGTCGTGGAATGTACCTTTCATTAAATGATGATATTTTTCCTCGGGCTCCAACACTGATGAAACACAACTTACTAGATCTAAAACTACATGTCCCTTTTTGGGTCGATCCACCCATATTTTATTAAATACTTTACAACATTATAAAGGTAATATCTCTGACTAAAGACAAAGACTGTTTTACTCCCTCTACACAATTGGTGGGTGAAAGATGTTAGTTCAGTGATTGGAAGTACAGAATATGCATCTAGGCCTATTGTTTAAGGTTAATCCTTCATAAAGTTAGAAGAATAACTGAAATATATTTATATAAGTGAGAGATAGGGGCCTGAAAAGGGTCTTGGAAATCTCAGTAGAAAACAAACAAAACAGAAAAACCTTTTTGGCTATTTAAATGCAGGAGTACACCCCAGCTAATAGATAGACGGATCAATGGTATAATTTGAACCTACCAATAACAGGGCCCCTTAGAAAACCTGGCAAGTTTTACCCACTAGTGTCTCAGCATATCAGTCATTCTCCTTGTTGCCTGGGGTTTAAAACATTGATAAATAGCAGGAGGTTGCTGGTTTATTTTGCATCCCTCCTGTATTTTAGAGCCAGATGCTTTTTGTTGGATCTTCTCCCCCAACAGAAAGAGTAAATGTAGATTTTGCCTGTTTGCAATTCTGAACTTAACTACATGACTGAGGGGGGATAAGCATTTTTTAAAAGACAGAGAGAGGGGAAAAAAGAGAGGGAAAAATTCAAAAGTAAAGGAGGGAGGATTCCGCTTTGCAAATGAGTGCAGCAGCGTTAGCTTGGATGTTTTCCTTGATATACAGGTACGTATATCAAAACAATTTTTTCACATACCAAATTTGGATATCATTTATCTATGCAGCGTATGACTAAAGACGCCACTTGCCCTGAAGGATGAACTAAGAGGTTCTGAATTTCTTATGAAAATCGTGGCTTATTAACCAAGAACAGAAATGGAAACAGAAACAGATTTAACGCACCTGTAAATGAGGGTGATATGTGCAACTACTGAATCCATTCCAGTTCACTGAGCATCACCTTGGATCTAGTCATTCTGTTTACTAATTACTTATTTAATCTCTAACCCGATCTAATTTTCTGCCGTATAGAATGCTCTGGAATGGCCAAACAACAGGAACTTATCCAAGCTTTGAACAAAGTCCAATATTGTTATTGATCAAAAGATTCTTATAATACTTAATAAAACTTCAATAATGAAGCAATAGAGACACGTTGTTTTCCATTGTAACACTTTGCTGGATAGATCAAGTTTAGAAACCCAAGGTGAAAGAGTAGCACTTAGGGTAAATGCTATTGCACAATAACACCATTTATTTTAAAAATGATCTTTCCTATTAGTCATCCCTTGTTCTGCAAACTCAGAAGCATCTACTCTCCTACACAGATGTGTGAAGCTAGCTAAAGCAGTAAGATAATAATTATTTTTAGGCACTTTTAAAATTATTAGAAATTAATGGAAGATACTATATCCCTGATATTGTGGAAATATCATAAATAATTGGTTCCAGAATAAAAAGACTTTTGTTTTATCTTACTTTAAACTAGTATGGGGGGGGAGGAGAACGAGATGAAACTGACTACCTTGTATCTTCTAGATTTTTATCTGAGCACTTCTAAATTTTGTGGTCTATGATTCACCAGACAAAATATGCTATATTTTGGGTGGAGATAAAGAAGTATTCCTCAAGCTGAGTTAATTTTTAATGAGTCAGATCCTTAGTATAGCTCACACAAAGGAACAGAATTAGATTGATTTACACCCCATAAGAATCTGACCAGACACTCTGAGATGGTGACTCTGAATTAGCACAGGTAAATTTACAGTGGTGTGAAGTACACACTTAAGGAGAAAGTGATGGCTATTCCATCTGGTTGAATAAGTCTCTTTAATAATGCTGTTTTTTCAGTATTGGTTTCATGTTTCCTTCTCACTGCAGGCTGTGCACTGATTATATGTTTCTTTCCAAATATTAGGTGAACTGCTGCAATTTGATCAGATGCTTGTTGTATTTGCTGGCCCAGCAAAATGAGTTGAATATAATCAACACAGAACTCTCGTGCTTTACATTTTCATTGCTCAAAGGTCCTTCAGCTAGAAAGCACGGCTTGCTATCTATTTAGCTTTGATTTCTTTTTGTTGGGCTTAGACTGACACGTTTTTCTGCCTGACTGGAAAGGAATGCATTGAGGCATACTTCTAAAACCAGAGGATATGGACATTGTAGTAAAGCACTTAAGTAAGCGGATCTTAAAGGATGACTTCTTTTTCTACACCATTCGATGTTAAAAATTGCCCTACTGGCAGTTTGTCAGAAGGTATGTTAGGATGATGTCTTCTTAAAAAGAACCTAAAAAAATAAAATGCCTACTTCACAACAATTTTATCTGGCAGAGGTAATTTGAAATATTTGTATGTGAGTGACTTGGTCTAAGGATAAGAAAGAAACGCTATCAATCAACTTAGTGCCTCACAGACATTAATTATTTTTTTTTAATAACTGAGAATCCAAAACATAGAAATGAACTTTGATTTTCTCAAGGATGTACTGCATTATGCACAATGCACGCATGATTCCAGATACAACCCCAAAGCAAGAACGCATTGCCAGAAGCATTCTTGGTCTTTCATTTCTGGCTTTTCTATGAATGGGACATAGAAGGGGATGTGATTCACATGCAAAGAAAATGTGATTCTACAGTAGCTGAATCATAGAACGGTTAGAGTTGGAAGCGACCTTAAAGATCATGTAGTTTCAACCCTGCTGCCATGGATAGGGACACCTCCTACTAGACCAGGCTGCTCAAAGCCCCGTCCAGCCTGATCTTGAACACTTCCAGGGATGGGCCACCCACAATTTCTCTGGGCAACCTGTTCCAGTGGCTCACCCCCTTGCAGTGAGGAATTTCTTCCTAATATCTAACCTAAATCTCCCCTCTTTCAGTTTAAAGCCATTACCCCTCATCCTATCACTACATACCTGTAGTGGCAAAAGTCCCTCTCCAGCTTTCTTGTAGGCCCCTTTTACGTACTGGAAGGGGCTATAAGGTCTTCCTGGAGCCTTCCCTTCTCCAGGCAGAACAACCCCAACTCTTTCAGCCTGTCTTCATAGGAGAGGTGTTCCAGCCCTCTGATCATCTTCGTGGCCCTCCTCTGGACTCATTCCAACAGGTCCATGCCCTTCCTATGTTGGGGGCCCCAGAGCTGGACATAGTACTCCAGGTGGGGTCTCATGAGAGCGGAGTAGAGGGGGAGAATCACCTCCCTCGACCTGCTGGCCGTGCATCTTTTGATGCAGTACAGGCATATGGTTGGCTTTCTAGGATGCAAGTGCACATCGCTGATTCATGTTAAGTTTCTCATCAACTAACACCTCCAAGTCCTTCTCCTCAGAGCTGCTCTCATTCCATTCTCTGCCCAACCTGTACTTGTGCTTGGGATTGCCCCAACCAACACGCAGGACCTTGCACTCGGCCTTGTTGAACTTTTTGAGGTTCACACAGGCCCACCTCTCAAGCCTTTCAAGGAACCAAGCCAAGAGTCAACCCTCCTTATAGCAAAATGTGTTTATTGTTTTATTTGCCAGATGCATGGAACTCATGTTTTGAAGCCTCCACGGATACAGAAAAGTGCTTAATTTGTTTTCTTGAAAGAGAACATGTTGATAAGAACTACTCCTTATCTGTTCCCAAGCAAAGCTTTCTCTGTCACAACAGCAAAGGTGGTAGACTCCACTTTCTATGTCAAATTTAGGAAAGATGCTATACTTATGTTAGAAGAAAGATGAATAACATTACCAAAAGACTTAGTCCAGTTCTATATATGCAAAAAGTCAACATCGCTGCTTCACTTTCACTAGGTATGCCTTTGGCACTTCATAATGCATAATACTGAAGTAGATCAAGTGTTCGCAGAGGTTACAGTATCCATTTTAGGAAAGTAAAAGTAATAGCCAATTCAGGAAATGCTATTTTGGTCAAACACTATCGAACAAATGAAATTACAGTATGTTACCAGCTAAGGACAATTACCAAGTATTATGTTTTATTCATGCAATTTACTGATGTCTTTGACCAGTCTGACATTATGAAGATTGAGTCAGTCAGAATTTATAGACAACAAGCAGAGTCAATGACAACTTGCCTCGTTAAGAAGAAATGTTGGATCACTAAAGAAATATATTTAGTCATTTGCCTGTCAAATCCTGTTTTTTAAAAATGCCATGAGCTGATTTCTCCTGCTGAGTGTATGGGATCAACATTTATTATGGCCTTCCTGTCTTCCACCTCTGGCTGGAACTGGCAGCATGGTGGAAATACCAGCTACAGTACTCCTTCTGTATGAAGCCAAGATGATCTTAAGAACATGTAACCACACATGTGCACACAGATTGAACTACAGCATCACACCCCGATATAGAAATTCACCAAAATTTGGTGTTTGAATTGAAACACCCTAAGGACCTTCCTTTACATCCATTATTATGCATGGGCTTTCAGATCAAGGAAGCAATGAGAGAGTCAGATATTTTAGATACAAAGAGGTTAGAGAAAAGCCATCACCCCTTGAATATATTTGGGGATGTTGCATGGAACCCATTTTAAGTCAATACAAAGTTGTGAGCAGAATTTTGGTTTATACATCAAATAGGTTATTCATAAGAACTGCAAAAACTAGGATCAACTCCTCTCATGCCTTTCATATTTTCCTAACTCCCTAAAACTTGGGGGTTTTGGTACCAGGAGATAACTTTATAACATCCAGAATTGTTAGATAATATCAGTTCAGTGCATGCCTTATATTGGAAAACATTAGAGTTGGCATGAAAAAAATGGTTGCCAACACAAGTATCTGCAGAACTTGAAATAAGATAAACCTATAAGCAAGAGATGATAGACCAAAGGTACTGACTAAAAATAAAGCCAGCTTCTGCAGAGTAATAGAAACAATGCTGTAGTTGTCTGTGTCATGTCCTATATCATAACACCTCATATGATAAATTAATATTTGCACTTAAGCTCCAGCTTGAATTGGAGATCAAGAAAACAATACAATAGATGACTGTACAACAGCAAGTCTTGTCTACCCACATGGAAAGCTTTTTATCAAATCAGGCTTCATTTTCCTTCATAACTGTAATAAGTGACATTTAAAGGCATATACAGCATATAACTAATACAGGTATAGATTTGTGTCTGTGTATATATATAAATATATATACATACACTGTGTATGTTCATATGTAATGAACTGTAATAATCAAGTATGTATCAACACATAGAATACCTCAATGGCTAAGGAACCCCCTTATAGTCAACAATCAGTTTAGCAATGTGAGTAATTTTAATAGACACATTACTTTAGAGCAAGCCTTTACCATCTGTTCCGCCCTCTAATTACAAATGCAACAAGAATATAATTCACAATTGCATCATTAAAAAGACATAAGGAATTTAATGTATGTCTCTGCTCCCCTTTAATGTAGCATGCATCTGTTATGTTTTTCCCTTGCTTTGTAGACCAAAAAAAAAGCCCAAGGAAAACTTCTTTCTGTTAATAGATAAAATTCTCCTCATTTGCGTTTTTCCATAAAAGGCATTATTTGTCTAAGTAAGATTGCTGAACATATGTGGAATGCATTTGAATGCAAGTGCCTCCCTGTCCCCTATAAGCTATTCTTATATATGCTCTTAAAGAAGACCATAAAACACCCCTCTAGGTATCTGGCCCTATCAATAGACAAAGTGCTCTCAGTAAATCTTGGCCAGCTTCCATACAGTCTAATAAAATAAGGTGCTGAATGTCCTTAACTACTTCAAGAGAATTAATTGATTAAAGAGAAGGAAGCTTAAAAGAAAATGCCTGATTTTGAAAAGTATCTGAAGACACAGGAAATACATGGATGTCTAATTTACCATAAAATCCCTAATCCTACCAGGAACATACTTCTGCAAGTCCTTAACTACCTTTCTTATCAGACCTAGAGATCTCATAAGTCTTAGGTTCTCAAGAACCTAAAAGTAAGACTGTCCTTCAGCAAAAGATGCACCTAAAAATCATCAAGTTAAACTTAAGACATCACCACATGTATTTATCCAATTTAGGCTTTACCACCTGTAAAGCACTACTACACTTACACAGTAATCAGTTTGGAATTAACTCAGGTATGGCACCTGCTATCCCATCTTTGACTGTGGGACAGATATACTTTTGAATGTGGAGTACATGTTCCCAAATCACTTTGGTGACTTATAAACATGTTCTCCACGAAAATGTATGATGTACTGGAACCTCCATTTTGCAGATCACAGAATACGTAACTAAAGACAGCTCTTCCTTGCAATTAAAGTCTTCCTTAGAAAATAAGGAGATACAATCCAAGTATGGCAAAGCATAAAGGTTCTTTCAAGCTTTCCCCTTCTTTGAAGGTGCCATGTTTTAAAACTCATAGTGAAATATAGATTTTTCAAACAAACAATTCAAAATAAGCATGCATCAGAAGGAAAAAGTTGAAAAATCAAGCACAACATACAGGGAATTCTAAAGATAAAGTTGCTACAGCAACTCACCCACATCACAAATTTTGTATTTTTATTATGTTCCTTCTACAACATAAACAGTAATTTAATAAGGAAGAGATTTAACAAGGAAAGTAGGAGGAGAGAAAACTGCAAATAGGAAATAGATGGGTTACAACTGCTATAGACCCCCTAAATTACAATTTTATTCTTACAAAGGACATTGTTGAGGTTCAGAGATTTTGAGAACAAATTGTTCAGCTGACAAGTTCTAATAATGTTGGTTGGTTTTTCCCTTAAATGTCAGTCCTGAATATTCCACTGGAAGGCAATATCAAGCTGGGTTCCCTTTTATCTGTTTTTCCTTCCTTCACACAGCAGCAAAGCCCATGTAACAGAGTATACCTTCAGTTGCTTGTGTACCATCTTACATGCTTTTGGGAAAAAACTCATCACTGCCTTTGTAGAGAGGAATAATTATTCTATTAAAGGATAAGAATACAGTTCTAGTCCTTTTAAGCATATTTCTCAAATAACAAGATGACCTTAAGCTTCTGTGTCTATTCTATGGAGTTTTAGTTTTGCTTCTTAATGTTTTACTGAGAATTTTATCATGAAAAACAAGCTAAATAATCATTTAATATCAATATTGAATTCATAACAGTCTGGAGGATCATTTTTAGCTATACTTCTGCAGTAGAACAAGTTTGGACCATACGCAACTTTATAGGACATTGGAACAGACACTTCTGATAAATTACAGCATATACAGATCTGTTTTGAAAATTTGGCCAGTTAACTGATGCCTACAAGTAAAGCCAAAGGCTTTTGAAAAACTAATCTCAGTTCTCAGTGCGCAATCCTTCCAAATTTTTAGCTTTTGTTTTTCAAGTTAACCTAGTTCTCTTCTCTGATTTATGATATGGCAGAGATAATATACCTGCAGATATGTCCACAAAAGGACATGCTTTTAGATCTGTCTTAATAGTTGTGGTCATCCTTCCACTCTGCATTCAAGAACATACAATCAACCTGTGCAGAATCTAACCTCTTCCTAGAAGGCTGAGTGTGGAAGCTTCAAATGCTCAAGTCTATCCAATTGTGCCTATGCACTGCCATGTCAAGTCCCTCCTCAGCCTTTCCATGGAACGGGACAAAAATTCCAGAGGAATTCAACACATAGTTCTTCCTTTGCAAAGCAGGAAGACAACTGATTTTATTTTCTTTATCTCCCTCTCCAAATCTATCTTATTTGAAGATAAATTGAGCTAATACAGGCATAGTTCAGCTTCACATTTAAAACACCACCACATTTTCTAAGTTATATTAATGAATACTTGATTGATAAACTTAGTGAGACAAAACACACAGGACACACATCAGCACTCAATAACCAGCTCTCCCTGCTTTTTGGATCCCTTCATTGAATTGAATAGCATCACTAAAAGGAAACAGAGATTGTAGATGTACTGAGACCTAGGTCCATAATTTCCTACTGATAGTAGCTTATGGTATGCAATTCCACAGAGGCAGAGAATAGAATATCTCTGGTGAAATCTGTTTCCTTGTAAACATTATGTGTTAAAGTGTTTTATTTTAATGCATTCAGAAGAAAGAAAGAAAAAAAAGGCCAAAAAAAAAAAAAAAAGCAGCACACCTAGATTAAACAAAAGCTCACAAAGCTTAGACATTACAGGAAAACCAAAATACCAGCAGGTGTTCCTCCTCACTTTGTACTCTAGCCCAGTAAAATAAACTACCACACTACATAGGAGAAAGTGTGAGTCACTGAACATTGTAAATTTTCCTAATGTATCACAGCTACAGAAACACCTGCGCTAAACACAGTAACTTTGTGCTAATCCTCTGTGAATATTTCAACAGCCCTCCAGTGTTTTCTTTCCTTACCAGTGTGCCAGGGTGGTCAGTGTTTTCCTTTCTCTCCCTCTCTACACGCTTCCAGCGCTCCCAGGTTTGAACTCGGCTGGGGTGCCTGACCATTGCCCGGCCCCTGCAGGTCTTCTGGCCAGCAGCTTCCCTGGGGCATGTCAGCCAGCCTGCTCAGAGGACAAGGTTTTAACACCAGAAGAGCCAGGCAAAAACATCCTTCATGTGTAACACAAGGCCAACGCGAGCGCTTTGCTGCTTCTGCTTCAGCTCAGCCAGACATGGAGCTATCATGCCGACACTTTTTCTGTTTCCCTTTTCTTTCACCATGTAAGAAAAGGTGTTACAACTCGACTGGGCAACAGTCCTGTTCTTTAAAATTGCTGCTTCTGTAATATATCCAGAGCAGGGTTCTCAGGCTGTCACTTGTGTTCATAAAAGCCAAAGAAGGAAAGGAGGTAGAGGATGAGAGCATCCGACACCCCTCAAAAGCACTAAGTAAATCACGAGGGAAAAACAGTTAAAAACCACAGGGGATGATGCCTGACTACCTTTGCTGGACAGAAGCCATCCCAGGCCCTGTGCTGGTGCAGTCCTGCTGGCCAGAGCTGCTTCACCCACGCACACCGGGTCCACATACCACGGGGTCCCTCAGGTGCAGCCCCCCGCCTGTGGGTTCCTCTGGGGGCTGCCCCGTGAGGGAGCAGGAATGAGTTGGAGGGCCCCGGGGAAAGCTCTGGAACCTTGCAGAGCACCCAGCCCCACAGCTCTCCCTCCAGCCACCCAGCTCAGGCCCCAGGGCAGGGAGGAGGGTGACTGTGAACCTCAGCTGTATGCCACCATCCTCTCCAGTGACTGAGGGGGGGAAAAAAAACCCACACCTGCCTTGTGCGAGCCCAGCAGTGCTTTGTGTGGGTACGAGGGAGGAGACAGCCCTTTTGGGCCCAGGCAGCCACCTCAGCCCATCTGCCATCAACTGTCTACTTGATAATGAGCACAGACTGGGGTTGCCATTGCACATCATTTAAAACGTATACTCAGGATTTAAGCAAATTTCTAGCTCTAGGGATCAGGACAAGCTTTGACTTTGAAGGGCAAAGGCAGAGTTTTTTGGCCACAGGCCCAGTTTGGCCTGATGGGCGCCACAGAGTTATGCTGCACCAGCTCCTCACATCGCAGCCACTGCTAATCCCAGGCTAATAAACTGGCCGAGGTTAATAATCCTGATGGCCTGGTGCATCTGAGGGGGGCACAGTGGGGAGGGAGAAATTAAAAGGACACACAAATCAAGGATTGTAATGCTGCTGTTTGCAAATAGGTTACATGCAGCTAAACTGCAGTTTATTGCACCACTGACAGTGGTGCACTGACAGCCGGGGAGCCAAAAACAGATTTCCTATAGCTCGCAAACTTCACAGTTTACAAGTCAACCCTTTTCTAAAATCAGGCTTTACCTGAAAGCAAGTTATGGTTTATACTAGTAAAAAAAAAAAATATTAAATTGTTCAGCACTTGCAGAATCGGTTACCCCTCATTCTTAGGAAGGTTTAATTAAAGACCCTGAGCACTACTGCCCTTCCTCCCTGCCTGGAGCTCTTATGATTAGTTCCCTGCCTTCCTCCAGCACCCACGCAAGCCCAGCCCTGTACACTGAGCACTGCACATCACGTACAGTAAGGAAGAGATTTCTGACCTGCAAGGTCCACAGCCCAAATATAAGTCAAGAAAACTACCTTAGGAATTTTTAAGTGAAAAAAAAAAAAGTTAAAAAATGAATGACACAATCTAGTATCCATTTCCATCAATCATTTTTTTCAGTTAATTTTTGAATGAGGTGGGACTCTTTGAAGACAGTAACACAGCTATTGATGTTAAGGTAAAAATTCCAGTTGAAAAAATATTCCACAGTGAAACACGGGGTTTTTGTTCAAACTAGAAAAATTTTAATTATAGTAAACACTATATAGATATTAAATGACATTTTTTGCCAGTCATCTGAGAGTGATGTCCACAGCTATCAAGTGCAGAGGTGAAATGGATAAGCCACAAATGTCCATTTTATAATTGTTAACTGTGTGCATCCCACTTTTTCATTAATAAGAGAGCTGAGTGTAACTAGAACGTAAGTCTTATCAATTAAGTATACTCCTCCTTCATACACAAAACTTTATTTTGTGGTGAAAACAGTCCTGTTGCTTTCTGTAAAATACACTTTCCATAAAACCCAACTTGACAGGTATTGATTTTATAAAGCAAATAACATTAAAGAAAGGGAGCAGAATTGCTGGGCTATGCACAGAAATGCTATAGCTAGAATTAATAACCACATGATTCTATGGCAGCATTTTCAGAAGTATCTGTGTGATTTTTGAGCTTACCCTTGAAATGCAGTGCTGGCCTGCAGATACTCTGAACTCATCACAAATACATGGGGATTGGTCTTAGTATTATAACACTGGTTTTGTCACCTTAGTCTCAACTGGGAGCATCCTACCCCCAGAGAGATGTTCTTCCTCCCTGAGCACAGTGAGGCAGATAACAGAGAAGCATTTGAGAGTGGCCCACATTGGAATAATTTGCTGTGGGGCGGTAAGACTCTCTGTTGCAGGATGAGAGAGAGGTATCCACATTTCCTCCAGCAAAGCTGACAATTCAGAATCTCTGCAGCTGCACTCATCCCATTTTCTCAATTCATAAAGAGAAGCTGACTCCTTCTGTCATGTTTTGACTGACATAGAAAGCAGCTACTATACTAAGAGTGGATTCTGATTAAATAAGTAATTGTTTTATCTTCTATTGTAACTCTTACCAAGCTGGAGTGAACCTTTTAAAAAACATTAATATGTGCAGCAGATGAAGAAAAAAATCTATTTTATCCTCTACTGTAGTTGATATTTTAGTGGATTTACAAGATGCCATAAGGTTACTCCTGAGTACTCTGTATTCCCAGTGGAACCCAACTACGTCCCAAAACCTGAGACGAAAACTCGTCTAGCACCCATAGGTATTTAATAACTCTGCTTCATTGTCTGCTTTCTATTCCTGTCATGTCAGCAGCATAAAAAATTACTTGTTAACGGCAAGACCAGTTGAGAATTCAACTTTCTGCTGTCATCAGTGGCTTGATCTAACCGTCTATTTTCTTAGCGAAACCTCCAATTAAAGTCCACATTTCTATCCTTATCTTCCAGCCTACCCAGGTTCTTGAAATAAGCCTTGCAGGCATTCTAGAGTGTTTCCTTTTCTCATTGGAGAAGAGTTAATGGGCTCATCAGAAAACCATTGCACTGAGTGTAAACATTCCTGCTCTGTATGCAGTTCTAGAAAATGGCAGTCTGGTATAGTTATATTTTACTTAATCAAGCTATTGGAATTCCTCAAGAATTTGGTGCACTTTTATGACGGGACATGTACAAGCGTCCCCTTGTATGCCTGATAACCTCTATGGAGTCCCAGCAACTAGATTTGGTTTCCTTTTAGTCTTCGTGCAACAAAACAATGTGGTAGATGCTCTCTTAATCTTCTTGACAGGTATGTGGTTATGAAACCTGGTTTTGCCTTACTCGACCCCCAAGGTCTTGGTAAAGAATCATGTCTTCTTTTTTATCCACAACACCAGTTTTTTCCCTTTGTACTACTGCTTCAGAAGATACGTATAGTGTAGAAAAATTTACTGGATGAAATTAGGTATTCTCTTGTCCAAAGTCACATATTGTAAGTCCATGTCTGGGTGTATCAGTACAGGTCAACCACTGTTTAGCACTTTACTAATGTAGTCATTCTGAGATTAATTTCTTTATATGGCAAAACAGAAATTCTAAAATTCTTCCACTTCTGGTGCTTCAGGAGATGTTCTGAAACAACAATCCATATTCAAAGATCTCTTTCAGTGGGCAGAACTTCAGAATTAGAGTCCCTAGCTTCGAGTTTCAGACTGCAAGGTAAAAGAGTGGCAACTAATCAATCATGCAATTGCCATTTGCAAGGACTGTGTTTTCTAAGATAATTAGAGTTCTCGCAGGAGTTATCCAAAGGTATCGACAAATGAGATCAATGAATCTACTGCTACTGTTGATTCAGATCTGACTCACAACTTACTTTGCTGAGGTTATATCTGGATGAACTAGAGTTAGAAAATATTACAAGCTCGGGCTGTTGTCTTATCAAAACCTGCCAAGTTTAACTATGACGCCAATAATCTCTTGTGTCATTTAGCTTTAATTAACTCTTCTGAAAAAGTAAAAAAAACAAAGGAATTACTGTATAGAGTCAAACTAGATTTAATTTAATCTTGTGGCCTCGCTCTGTGAGTACTTTATAATAGATGCTTCAGCAAGACACACAGGAACCTGGGATGAACAACAGTCAAACTTTAGGAGACTGCTTTATAACCTCTTCAGTAGTACACACAAAAACATTCTGTAAATGGACTGGAGGCCATGGATAATACTGATTGCCAAATACCTCTTTTAAATTGACCCATCTTTTATTATACTTTTTTATAAATTACCTGCTGATCAATATATCACTCTATTAAAAGCAGTGCCGTGTCATGACTCTGAAGCCTAAAAATATAGGATGTTTTGGTTTTTTGTTCCTGTTCTTGACCTTCTATACATGCCTTCTATAATTTAGTCTTATATGCTTTTAAATTCTTGAACAGTTTTCTTGTGCTTCCCAGTCAAACTTCATTTATTTTCTTTTGCATTGCTACATTATGTAACTCTTCAATGCAATAAGGAATACGAAAAATATTTTTTTTTACTCCCTTTGTAATATCTTTAAGGCATTACTACGATGAAAATAGCACATTTTTTCTGAGTAATACACATTGACTAAATCAGTAGTAAATTTGTTAGAAAGACATCAAATTATTTTGTTGGGCTCCAACTTTTACAGTTAGCATGTTTTTCTAAAAAAAAGGTAGAAAAGAAAATGTTAAACAAAGCTCCCTTCTTGTGTAGACTTGTGCCACAGTCTTAACACTGATAGACTGTATTTGAGGTCTTGGTAGATTTAAAACATCAAGGTAACTTAAGACCTCAGACTACAACCACCTTCCTTAACATAGCTGGGAGAATGATTCTGACATGAGTGGAAGTCCAGCATCCACAGCATACGTCAGCTTCAATAAGATTGTTGCAAGGCAGGTATAAACCTTCTGCAAGATCTTTGTAGGTTCTTGTGGACCTCTTTCCCATGAAGGTGTCATTCCTCTGTGTGTTGAATACAGTTCATCCCTGGTTTTGTCACTTCATTCTCAGCTGGTCACAATCAATGGAATCTTCTAAGTTCACTCTCATTTTTACACTAGCATACTGGTGAACATGAATGTTGTTAATATTCATCCATCTATCTAGCACATTTGCCATCACCACCATGTTGCACAGTGGTGATATCTTGCTACCCACACAGACACCTTTGAGAACAACTGAAATGCCACAATGTGTATATGACTGAACTGGTTTCAAGATCAGCCACGTGCCACTAGATCAATAAATCAATCAAATCACTCAGCATCATAGTAATCCACACGTAGAGCTCACAGAACAGTTAATTGCACGGCCTATGACAGATAGAACATTATTTTTCACCTTTGGCACATAACTCATAGATTCTCTAATATCTTGTAATTGAGTAACTGAAACTGACAACAGGATACCTGTATCTCAGTTTATGTTAATGTGCAAGCATCCACAGATTGAGCCTGATTTTCCCCCAACATACACCGGAGTTCACTAAGGATAACAGTCTGATCACCCCCAGCTATGTTTGCATGGAAATCCACAAGAGGACAACCTGAGTGCATAAGCATAATATTCTTCATTAGAGAACTTTTCTTAAGTAACAAACTTTGTCAGTCTAATATGTATGTATGTATATTCCCTATAAACATATGCAGAGAGATATCCATTTCCACAAGCTGTTCTATGTCAACATACTTTGCCTCTGTGGACACTGGAGTCACGGGTATTGTTGCATGTAACTGCTGGGAAATCTTAGGCAGCTGCCCCCTTGGAACAACATGCTCTTATTGTCAAGGCAGTGACAAAAAAAGGGATGATGGAACTGCCTATAGTATAACAGCTGAAAGAAAGCTAAGAAAAGCTAAATATAACATGGCAGTATGTTCTATTCTTATTTAAGAAAACATGTACAAATAGTTTAAACGAAGTAAAGCCCAATTCATTGCTTAAAAAAAAAAATGGGGATTACTCTATGTATATCACACAAAGCATGATTTTTTCCATGCTTTATTTATGTTTAAGAAACTGGCTTTTGTAGTATTTTGATATGGAAGCTGTATCTTTTTTTTATTGTTCTTTGAGGGTGGTTTTGTGAACCACCTTAAAAAAAGTCACAGCATTATATTACTTATGTAAATTTTGTGTCCCCACTTAAACATTGGAAGAATTTTGTGGTAATAGCACACAGTGGGGCATTTTAGTGACACTCTTCCACCTCTTTTTTTGGTCCTTACCGTAAAAAACCTAGAGAGATTATTTGTTTCCTCTATGGAAATGTTGACGTTTTGTCCTGGTTTTGACAGTAATGACAGCAGAATGATACAACCCTTTCACCACTTCAGTTCCCCTAGTATTAAGGAATGTGGTAGCATTGCAGCATTCTCAAAGTGGGTCGGTACTGAGAAGTTGAGTTCTTTGGCTGGCACTGATTTGGAGATGCAGCAAAGCAAACAGTCTGTATTTCCAACAACTGTGATTACCACATAAATGACTTTAAATTTGTGGTATATCTTTCAAGTCATCAATATCAGTGCCAAAAATCTGTCTGGATTTAAATTGCATGTCACGTATTTAAGGTGTAATCTACATAGCATGTGTAAACCAGAAAACATCTATGATACTTCTATTTTTCCCTGGGGAAAGGCACAAAAATTTTACCATGGTAAAAGTGCAGGTGGCCATGTGTTGAACATTAGATTTCCAGAGCCGGAAAAGCTGAATCCACATTCCAGAATGCACTGAGAATCAATATACATATTAAAATTTTTAGAGAGAACTGTTATGTTCTCATTCTCAATGGATGTGTTAGTTGAACTTGTGACTTTAAGTACCCTTCTGGTAAAAACATTGCTTTATAATTTGAAAGCACTGCAGACATGGCACATGTTGTTGACGTTAAGCCTGGCATTTTTGATATGTGGTACCACTGTTTTATAAAAACTGTCCTGTCACTGAAGTTCTTAATTTTTGGATGCTCCTTACATATCACGGTAAATTTTAATATGTACAAGTAATTCAAATGGAGCTGTGTGTGCATAAATGCTTGTAGAATTAGGGCCTAATTTTATTCTTTCCGTTTTACTACTCACAGTGAGATCTGCATCATGCTAAATCACGTTATGAGCATTTTATACAGCAAAAAGAGGCACTTAAACTTTAGCACGTTAAATACTGAAGTAAGGATTAATGAAAAATTATTTCTGGATTCTTGTGTTTCTCCCTTTGATTCTCTGGTCCTACTGAGTATTTTAACAGCAGATGCTATGATCATCAAGTATTCATTTATTGGAAAATTCATGAGTTCTGAAAAAACATTATTGCTTTGTAATACTAACACCGAGCATCAGCATCAGTAGCTCATTATTTCTTCTCAATTTAAAATGTAGCATGATTTTATTAAAATGTAGCATGATTTTATTTGAATTCCAACACAAATTCCAGCTTACACCTTAGATATTTTACACCCGTAAAAAATTAATTTATAGATATGCTCTAATTCTACCTGTTTATGAGTTTTCCGCACATTTTTCTCATCGTTCTGTTGCAGAGTGCTAATGAATTTTTGAGACATTTTAAATGCTTAAATATGCACAAAGTGAGCAGGGGGCAGTTTAATGTGGTTCATTTACATCAAATACAGTACAAAAGAATACAAATGAATCACGGAGTCACAGCAAAATAAGGCATATTATTTAGTGGAAATGATGCACTCATGCTAACAGAGATAATGATAATTAGACCATAACTTACATCTCCTATGTACATACCTCTTGCCACTACTCTGTCTCCTACAAATCACATTAGGATTTGTGACAAGATAAAAACCTTGATTATATGAACCGTATGAAGATGAATTCATTTTAATATACTCGGTTTCATTTTCATGATTCTAAAAAAGAGCCAAATCTTACACTTTTAAATATAACCTGATAACCATTTTGAATTTATCCACAACCAGTTTTTTGGCATACGGCATAAGTTTGATTTTGTTCAATTATATTGATGCATTGTATATCCACGATGCAGTATAATTGTATAACATTAAGACTTTTGAATGGAATACATCAGGTAACGTTTTACAAATTGGACCAAAACAGAAAAACTTCTGTGTTGGTGACCTTACTCAGTCATGGTATTATTCATGTTTCAAATCCAAATACGGTTCCATTTTCAGTTCTAGGCTTACCATAACATATCACAATGGTCTGTCCTGGAAAAAACATCTCCTCAGGTTGAACACATGCACTATAATATCAGAAATAAATATTTTTGCAATATGTTACCCAGAGACAACTCTGTATATGATATTCCATTACATTAAGAGACTTCCTGATATAATCAGCAAAGACAACAAAGATTGATTAATCAATAAGTGGGCATGGCCTTATTACAGTGAACAAATTAGACAACTCAGGATATATTGCTTTATAGGCAGGATTTCTTCTTTACAAATATTCTCCATAATTGATTGTAGTGACCTTTTGGCAATACTGAAAAACATCCTCAATTAATAGGTTACTTTTGCAAAACAGATCACAGTGGGGAGAACTATGTGGTTTGTACGGTAAGACTTTAGAGAAAAGGAGGAAAATGTTTTTTTAAAACTGCTCAGTGGGAAGCAGATGAGAGCTTTACTTTCTGAAGCAGTGTTTGTTTAATAAAAGCAATGTAAAGACAATTTAACATTGATACAGTATCTCAAGAGCCACATCACCAGCTGAGTTCTAATCTATGGGTTCCTCTGTCATGAGAGTACCTAGGAGTCAACTACAACTTATGAATTATCGTTAAATGCAGATCAGAAGTCCTTTTGTAACAAACACACTAACTCAGACTCTTTGTTTATAACGCACACTATGTATCAAAACCAATTATAGAGAGCAAGGGGAAAGAGAAATAAGAACGCATGGCAATAATGGCTTAAAATCTCACACATGGTCCAGGGGCAAACAACAAAACTGCTTCTTTTCTCTATCCTAGTCATCTTTGGTGGAGGAGATACCCACTGTATTTAAAGACGATTTCACTAGCAACTGCACACAAGCCTGCAACAAACTTCCTAATCACATTAATAGAACTTCTATTTCAAAGCCTTCTAATTACTCCTCCATACCTCAGCTTCCCAGATTACAAAAATGTTCAGGGTGAGTTTAAAAAATACACAAAGACCAACACATCAGTTTCAAGCCAAGCCTTGGCGGGGGCACCTGAGGTGACTTGCCTGCAGAAAATTGATGCAAAAGTATTTGTGTTTTACTTTGTACACTTTTTCATGGAAACAGTAGGCCTTTTTAAAGCAATATGGAAATCAGTGAAGACTTGGGTGTTCAAGCCTAATTTCAAAGTTGTGATCTGGGAACAAAAAAAAAAAAAATTGAAGTAGCAAATTTAAAAAATAGCATTTTTGGTCAAATTAGAAGTACGGGAATGAAGATCCTTTAAAGATTCCCTCTGTTCAGGGCTGGGAAACGGCAGGGCGGGAATAGCAGGATTAGCGGTCTGATTTTAGGGGAACAGGTATAACACATCTTCTGAATACCAGGTCATCCAGGAAAGAAATGCATCTTCCCCCTCGTGCCCCCCAGCACATTTTTCCTCTCCATTTAAAGGATCAGACTCTTGCTGCACTGTTAGCACTGGACGAGCTTCCTTTTGAGGCACAGAAGAGTTTTTGTAGTTGTCACGTTTTTAAAATCAAACTGACTAGAGGAAATGGTATTTTTCCATGAAGTCAGAGTAAGGAATGATCACCTCCTTGGGAGAAGCTGTTGTCAGCTAACCCAGGAAATTTCAAGTAAATTTGCAGACCAGTTAAAGACAAACAGCTCAAATCTTGTCTTTCTTCATCCTAAGACAATACTCCATCCCACATGCATCCAGATGAGCCTTGTGGTGCTAAGCTAGCTTGAGAGCTGAATGTATCTATTTCTCTCTAAGGCTGGTAAATATATACAACAAAAAATTTCAATCCATTTCAGAGTAAAGGAAATAAGGTTTACCCTTCCCACCCAGCAAGCCTTGTATTGATGGCCTTGTGTGGAGCTATTTTTATTAGTTTACAGGCTGTAAACATTTCAGTATGCAATGTCCTGAAGGAGAGTATGTCTGCAAACTTTTCTTTTTTTTTTTCTTTTTATAAATGAAAGCTAATTAAACTTGATTTTAGACCTTTGTTTTGTGAGATTCAAGTCCGCTGGTTTTGTGCTGTAGCTTCTGGCTACACTGTGATCAAGTGTCACAAAAATACCATGAAGTCCAGAAGTTGCTAATTTAAGCAACTTTCCTGTTTCCTGCCCACCCTCCACTGCCACCACTCTTTCTGTCTCAGTTCAAGAATTTATAGAGCTATTTAAAAGGGAGGATTGGGATTAGTCATGATTCCTTTACATGAATTGATTGAAACCTTGCACAAACTTTCAGACACAACATTTGCATAAACTAGACTCACAAAAAAAGAACCCAAACCAAACACCCCACCCCACCCCCCAAAAAAAAGCCCAACCTCAAAAACCCTTAAAAGAAAAGAAAAAAAAAAGAAAAAAAGAAGTGGCAGTGTTTGTCCATTCTGTATATTATGACCCATTCCATTCTCTCTATTATTAGAGAACAGTTCTTTCAGGGCACTTGTAGAAGTCAAAATAGTGTAATAAATAGTTACAGTTACAGAATCTATTACATGCTGCTTTGCCAGCCCCTGTCACTTTTCATAGACATATCTGAGATCCATTTGGAAGTTAGATGCTAACATGTAAAGGGTATTCTCACTGTTTCTTTTCTCTGTCCCATCCACCACAGGATTGCTGAGCAGACACTTTGAGCCACTCTATGCCATCCATCAATTTCTAAAGCTGACACACAAAAATCTTTGTCTCTTCCCTTTCTTATGAACAGAATAAACTGGACAACAAACTAGGAGAAAAGACGCACTACAGCCCACAAATCTGGCTGAAAGTGTTTGCAGAATGAAGCCAATGGTGCAGAGAAGCAATTCCTAAAACCTTATACAGTTTCATTCAGTTCAAGAGAACCCTCAGAGACAAGCTAGTGCAGCATGGTGACTGTTACAGGCTACAATGTGTACTGTAGACAGGAAAACAGCAAGCCCTATGATTTGGATTGATAGTATAACCCTCTGTGTTTGTGGATAATTGTCAGCGTACACATAATCCATGCATCAGTTTTAACAGATCAGCACCAAGTGAGCTAATCTTCTATTCAACACAACAATCCATGCCAACTGGCATACATCAGAGCTCTTTAGAAGCACAGATGTCCACATCTTCCTCTCCTAGACAAACACAAAAACCTTGTACTAAATGTCAAATAACTCTAGTCAAGTTATTCATTGAGATAGCACCAGTTATACTCATTTGTCGTTAAGGTAATATGTGCTCCTAAGAAAATCAGAAGGCCTTTAGACAAATCAAAATCTATTTCAAGCACCAGTGACACAAATACACCCGGTTATACCGTGTCCTTAGACTTACTTTTCTCTGCATTTTGTTGTGGTAGTTACCTACCTAAGATTATTGAGTCAGAAAGCCCTTCTTTGACCCCACCTTAGAGTTTTCGCTGGAATAGCTATCTTGATTTGATTTATTCTCTTTCAGGCTGAAAAATGTAGACTTGGTCCCAATTTCAACATCTTATTACTGTGTACACTGTGATAACACAAAATGCAGGCCTGTTTACCTGAAAATGTCTACCCTTTGGCTTCACCTCTTCTTTCAAGGATGTGAGAAACATTAAACATAAGGCAGATAGTCAGCTCATATGTACAATGGAAAGATTATTTGACTTCAGTACACTGAGTTTCATGAAGTGCTGCCAACTTACACTATGACAACTGGATTCACTGTATTAATAACCACCCCAAAATTATACTCAAATTTAATACTTTTTAGAAAGATGCATTCTACATGAAGGAAAATGCTTCATTTGAGAAGCATGCTTGTTTTCCTTCATACAATCATTCACAGATATTCTGTCTCATCAGTTGTTCTGTGTGGCTGCCCTCTGCACTCTTTGCCATGGTATCTGAGCATCTAACAACATTACGTGAATTCTATATAAAGTCTAAATGTAGACTTTGTGAAACTATGGCCATCAAGCATATTCGTAATAATTATTACTAGCAAAAATTGTGGTAAAGATGCAAATTGAACTTTTCATGCTAAAGGAAAAATTTTCTTACCCGTTATTTATTATTATTATACCTCCAGAGGAGATTTAACTAGCTACAATTTAAATTGAAGAAAAATACATATAGTATCATAATGGGTCGCACTTCGTATTTATAGTGTCTGATGTGATAAACAAGATTCCCCTCTTCATGACTAGTTCTAGAAAGTATTTAAATCCAGCTAAAGAAGGTATTTGAACATGAACTCCCAAAGTTTCAATCTCTTTTTAAATAGAGCTTGCCTGATCCCAGACAGTACAGTGTTACAATTATCTGCCTTGCTTTGTTGGATACATTTCTTCAAGGTGAAAAGTCTGGATACTTTTTGCAAGGCCAGCATTTTCATTGCCAGCTCATGTGCATCGTGCACGCATAGGTCACCATGCCTGTGTTTGCCACTGCAAAGGCAGGAAAAGCCACCTCGGTGACTGCTATACAAAGATTATTTTTAGCAGCTGCTGGTGAGCAGGTTTTGAGTTTCTTTAAAGATATCAGGAAGACCTGTGAGCAGGTAATTGCAAGGTAAAAGACAGTCTCTAGGATCACAGGGATGGAAAGCTAGTTTCTCTGCTCTGAGAAACACAGTGCTCTGCCTTCTACCACAAACACACTAAATCCTGCAACTGGGCATCTATTCCAGCTTTTTTTTAAACTGAGATTATAAATCCAAATCCACTCCAAATACAGAATATTGCATTGCCATTTTTACATGGTTGTAAACTTTTTAATTCCTTTTGATGCCTCATTTGAACGAAACAAAGCAATCCCTCCAGTCACAGAGAATTAAAAACCTTTTTAAAAGTGGGGGTTTATCAAAGATTAAATTCATCTACTGCTATTACTGACAAGTATTCAGGTTATGACAACATGGCGAACTTCCCTACTGATAGATTCCAATTTTCTCTCTCATTCAGATGTTTCCTTCCAGAACCACATGCCAAGGCATTAGTTCAGTTCTGACTCAAAAGGAAGAGTACCACCCACTGAATCAGCTCCTGTGGCATCCTGCGTTTTCCTCAGAGAATCTCCTCAGCCTAAAGTCTGGACATTTGATGTGATTATAACCCAAGGCAAAAAGAAAAAAAAAACTAATAAATGTATACATACATAATATACACATATATATGAAACATATGGAAAATGTATCTTTGCCACATGAGACTGGAGGTTAGTACAGCTCTCTTAAGAAAAAAAGAACATAATTTATAAAACATACATGCTGCTTTCATGCTGTTCCTTTTCCTTACCTTTAATAGAAAACCCCAGAGAAAGCAATTTATGCTTACTAAAACCAGCAGCATCTCTTGTAAAAGATAAATGTCAAATTATATACAGAACAGGAAAAATATAACACTGGGAGTTAGCCTATTGCAAATTTATTAATTCTTTTTTCTCTGTAGGTTTTCCTTTTATTTATTTATATATTTATATTTATTTATATAATTTAACTGTAATAAAAGTTACATTTAACTGTAATAAAAGTAATAAAAATATATTTATATTTATTTATTTTTATTCTTTTTTTTTCTTTTTTAAATACTCTCTTCTTCTCTTCCAAAACCACAAAAACACTGGCAATAACTATGAAAAAACCTCATGCATAAACAGGAAGATTAGGTTTTCAGTTTGATTAAAATTTAAGAACATATGTTAAAACTCATGGGTAATGGAAGGCCACATGAAGATATCTGCCAATGTCTCCTCTTCCCAAAATAAAAGAATAAAAAGAATCATATCAGGCATCTCGTATAATGTCTCTAATAGCTGTTTTGTTTAAACAATTCAATATTGAAGGAAGCAACTTGTTTGTCTGAATTGCTATCAGACTAACAGGGCAAACAGGTTTTCAGTGGAAGTCGCACTGCGTGTAGAAATTCAGAAGGAATAATTACAAGAAATATAATAGCCTTGAAAAGCCAAGTATTCTGTCAGTTCTAATAATCCTTCTTTCCTCATAGCGGATGAGGAGCTTTGTAAGGTGACATTGATATTAGAAGAAATAGGGCTTCTCATAATAAAGCTATGCAATGTTGGCTCCATCCCTAAATATTTGTGCAGAATTAAATAACATTCTCCTTCATTATTATGCTCCTCAGGAGTCATTCATGATATACATAATAAATCAATAAATCAGTAGGAATGCCTCGCAATGCTAATATGATTTTTAAAAGAACAAATACAAGGATTAAAATTGTAATTATAGGGGAAATAATGAAGGTGCATGATGGAACCGTAGATTATGTATTGCTAAAGGTGACCCATTTAATTACTATACCTACCATTTTCATTCTAAAAGCGGAAAGTTACCCTTAAAGCATCATTTTTATCTGACAATACTAACTGCATTATAATCTCAGCTAGTACTTTTAATAGTTTATACTGTGTTGACATTAAACTTGTTGCACAAATTTGCCACTTCTTGTTCTAGCCATTTTACATATTCAGGAGATACCAAGCAGTGAAAACTGGCTTTTCTTGTCAGCAAAGTAGGTTTGCTGACCTGCTGAGGCTGACAAGCCTCAGAAAGGTTCAAGTTTTCTTATTCACGCTCTTGTTCAAACTGCTTTTCACTGTACAGATTCTCACACGCAATATGATCAGCTTCTAAATTTAAGTTTTGGTCTGTGTTGACTAAAGCTCACAAACATGTAGTCACACAGAATGTAACACCATTATGTAATAAGGTCTTCTACTCCAAGGTTGTATACTCATATGATGCAATATGGAAAGGTAAGGTAGGTCAAACATATTTGCAGATTACCTAACATCAGGAAAACATTCAAGAGCAAAGCAATACAGTAACAGATAGTTTATATCTGGTAGGTAAGCTGTTGCATATATTCAGCTGATTGGTTCCTGGAATGGCACCGGGCACCAGCTGCAAGAATAGCCTGGAAGTTGTTTCTATTCTGTTTAGCCAACAAAGATAAACACTTATTAACCACACTGTATTAGAAGTCCTGACAAAAGGAGAAAAGAAAAAAGCTATTAAAAATTCTTTGGAATTACTTAGATGTTAATCCAAATGTGTTTAGTGAGTTCATATGCAGAGGGGAATCACTTTTATTGTGTGCACCAAATCACAGGGTAACTCCAATATAAATGTTCCACAAGTTCAGATATGGCCTAAAGAAACCCCCCTTCAGTGCTTTACTAAAGGCATTTAAATATAGGCTACATTACAATTTCTACAACTTTATGAATGGGCCTGGCTTTCTACAGACCAATACTGTACTTTTGACAAGGAATTTGCTGCCTCGTGATTCTAAGTTGTTATGATATGTCCAAGGGCATTTGAATGAGTAGGCCATCTTGCATGAAGAAAGACAAATGAAGAAAAGGACCATGTGCCTCAGAGGCAACTTAAATAGACAGCTTAAAAAGATTCCTTTCACTTCTGATAGCTGCTCAACTTAAACCAGTGATCTGACTGATCCAAGATAAATGAAGAAAAGAGTTTGGACTGACTGAAGAAAGATATAACTAAAAAAAAATAAAAAAAAGAAGAAGAAAAATAGATACAACCTGACACATTCTTCCCCTCTTTGAGGTCCAACTTTTTAAAACATTTTGTCAAGCTCTTTGGAATGTTAAGGTGAGGTCCAAATAAATTTGAGGCTCAGGATACAGTTAGATGGCGTACTAACAGTACTCTGTAAGGGGTATGTTACATGCTGGAGGTATTCTGGTTGTTAGTAAAGATTTTTTCTGGGAAAGCCAAATTAAATGAGGAGAAAGACTTTTATTGTTTTCATCTAATCCCGAGGGATGATTTTATTACTATTTTTTAAATTCAGTAGTAGGTTCCAGGGAGTAATACTATATTTTAGCATGTCTACATCCCTGTCCTTAAAATGAGCAGATCAATTGGAAATGGCAGGGAGAACTTCGTAAGAACTGACTGCTGCATGTAAACATTGATCATACATTGCTATTTAGCTGAAGGTTAGCTTGAGAGGGGAAGTGAAAATTGCAGTCCTTTAAAAATAACTAATTTCTCCCTATTTTATAGCAAAACATTTTAGTGCTTCTTTCCAAAAGGGTTTTCATTTCAACTTTTCCTTTGCATTATGGTAGAGTTGGAGGGTACAGACAGGAGACAGCAGAAATCACTTCATTTGATTAAACTACAGCAATTATTTGTAAATTCTCTTAAGGAGAAGTATAACATTTTTATGTCTCATTTAAGAAATTAAAATATATTTTAAAATTTCACAATCTCCCTGAAAACATAATTTCACCTCTGGTCTAAAATGATACGTGAGGAATAGGTAATACTGTAGTTTTACAAATAAGATTCCTAATCACAAACATTTTTTTCCTAGTTCATTGCCATTTATGTAGGGGTCTATTTGCAGATATTACATTGAAATGCTACATTTAAATATTTTGTTTTAGGCTCTCATTCCCACAGACTTTTGAATAAAGCCTGTATTTTAAGTGAAATCTTAATAAACCCTTAAGCTCTCTAGTTGGTAATGTATTCACACAGCTTAAATAATGACATAGGGAGAAAGAAATCTGGAGGCAGAGATCAAGGAGAGGAAAAAAAAAACTGTTACAGTTGAAAAGTGATGGCAAGTGAATGAGGCATGGAAAGTATTTCAGACAAAGCATCAGTATGAAAAAAGTTCTGTTAAGAGTCTGGACAGACAGCAGGAGTGAATGAGAAACAGTAGGTAGGTGCTAAATGGAGCTGGTTACAAAGTCCCATCCAGACAAAATGGATTAGAAGTACATAGTAGTTTTCACCAATGTTTTGTCAATTTTTGTTTTCCCTGTTGCTTTTTCCAGAATATTATTAAATGAAAAGACTAATAACAGAACATTCTACTTTGAACTTTACCCCGAAAAGAAGAGAAAAACATAGAAGTTACTAAAGCAGGGTATTTCTGTTTTGTTTTTCTTTTGAAAGCCATGATTTTTGTCATGAGTGAAAAAGCATATAACGTATGAAATGTGGTTGTATAGCTCAAGATCATCTCACCGGTAGGTTTTTCAGTCATTCCATTGCAATGAGGCTTTCAAATTTTCCATTAAGCAATCCAACAGCACTCATTCCTCCTCCGTCCAGGTCCAGCAAGAATGACCAATAGTTCTATTCAGCCTGTGCTTCTCCCCACTTCAATTAGCAAGCGTTCCAGTGAAGCAATACAGTGTATACGGTCACAGTTATTCTCAACAATCAGACCAAAGTCTCATTAGGGTTTTTTGGTGTTTGGTTTTGTTTTGTTTTTAAAGAAAACCACAGGCTCCTAAACCTATTTCCTGTCTGGAGAACCCACATCTGTGATGGTCTGGTGCTTCACGTACTCCTAGCTTGCTTACCTCAATTTATCACAACTATGATGAAAAGCATTCCTGATCTTTCCCCATATCACCCATAGGAGAAGAAGAAAAAAGCAGGTATGTATTGTAAAAAGAACACCCAGCCATGGATCTTTGGGATTGTTTGTTAAATCTTTCACTTTCTATGGATAAAGTGTATGTAGACACACATAAGGTGAAAATGTTTTTGTCCCAAAATGGAACCTTCCAATAACCGTGCCTAAACACTACATCCATACACTTAGAGTCCACCAGCTGTGTCACAAGGTCTTCTCTTACTGCTTGCAGCAGTGCACAATGCTGCAGCATGCTCTCAACAGTGCAGCTGTACCCATATTAAACCTGGCCTATCTTATCATAGAATCATAGAATTGTCTAGGTTGGGAGGGACCTTTAAGATCAAGTCCAACCATCAACCTAACACTACCAAAACTACCACTAAAAGTGGTATACTTTATCCAACCTGACTATAAAACCACAGCTTGGTTTCCTAACTAACTCTTGTTTTTTCTCTAACAGAAACTGCAATTCAGGAGGATTTGAACTGTCCTCTATAGATTCCACAGAATTGTGTTTGAATGTCTGTGGCTCATTGCGAGCAGTTCTTCAGCAGGTAACTCCCCACTACCACAGCTACTTCTCTACATCCCTTACATCTCTTTGGAAGATATCCCTTGGGTCTGGTAGGGGACTTTCCACTCCTAATATTCGCCTCTTAAGTACCTTCTTCTTTCTGTCAAAGCTTTTTTTAAAACAAAATTACCTGAAAACACTTAAGAAGAGTGTTTTTACCTCTTGATTCCTGTCACAAGTTTTTAGGAACTCACTCGTATTTATGTCAAATCCTACTGTCAAGAGTAAGTAAGTACAATAGGGACAAGCTGGGAGATACAGACAGGCTCTAAAAAGTGCCTGCAGACCCACAGGACATAAAATATCCTGGCAAGTAAGGCTGCCACATCCTCCAGCTGTCTCTACCATGAGAGTGATTAAGTCCTGGATGACAGCAAGTGATTTTTGGCTCCTGAAGTGTATGGATGGAGGCCCAGGGTAAAACTGGGACCTACGGGTTACATGAAGATTTCTTTAGCTCCTTAATGTATCCCAAGATATACACAAGTGTCTCTTGGTATGGGGAATAACAAGTCACCTGAGCCAAAAAATGTCACTGTGAGAATCCCAGGTTGCCTGACTTTTGTATGTTTATTTTGTAGAGGGGCCAGTCTAGCTCTGCACACTCCTTGCTTCAGGAAATTATTAATTGTATTGTGCTTGTGTAAAATCAATAGATCCCTAAGAGGCTGTTTACCAAATGCAGTTACTATTTTTCCATTTAGCAATCTTTTTATTCCCTTGGTGTTTTTATAGTTTTCTCAGATATATTTCAGTCTTCACATTTTGTTGAAATGTACTGGCTCAGCACATATGTGCTTCATGAACAGTCACAGTAAGGACAAAATATATTATTTAGTTGGTGCTACCTACTCTCTCCTACTGTTTCAGCTGGAGAAGTTGTTATTCCTGAAGACTGCTGGGTTTCAGGCATAGACACATGAAGTAGTTAACTTTTCTTTTTAAAACTATATGAATAGTTAAACAAAAATCATTCAACACATTTACAACTCCAGTTGCATTCATTGTTCCATTTGTTGAACATTTTAAAGGACAGTTTAATTTAAATTCCTTTTGATTTAAAGACAAAATATTTCCTTTTCTGTTTATTTGGTTTGGGGTTTTTTATGTTTTGTAGCTGAAGATTTTAGTGCAAAGCTTTCGATAGGCAACTAACTCTGTCCCAGGGCCTTAGGCTATGCACAGAGGCCACAAATTTACTGAAATAAAAGCCTGTATTTGATAACTATGTCATTTTAGTGAAGCTAGTATGCCCTTCAGGGTGGTCACATATTCCAAAACTCTCCTGCTATTAAAGCTGACCAAATTTTGAAGGAAAGCATTCTTTGATTGCAAGCTACGTGGGGTGACGTTTCAGAGCGTGCAACCAAAGCCTCCTTAGCTCATTTCTTCAGGAAGCAAATGTTATTGGTGAGAAATTGGCGGATCTCAGTTATTCCAATTAGTTCAGTCCTTATCGGTGTTATTCGTTCAACAGTCAATGTAATTCATTCAATAAGCTGAAGAAGCAGGTGTTAAAAAAGTTTGAAGATCACTTTCTAATTGCATGTTTAAATTCTGTTTCTTGTTACAAAACAGGACTTTTTGAAATAACAGGAATTTGAAATAACAGTGATGTTTCTGAGAATAAAATTATTCTAGTTTATAATGGACTCTAGCATTACTATGGTTGCAGGCTCAATAAGCTGTTTATTTGATCAAATATTCCTTTACGCAGTACTATCAAAACTTTAAGTTTCTTTTTAATAGCTTCTGTTTGTGGTAACACTTATGCTAATCCAGCATTCTGAGGTTTTCTATTTGTTCTACAGCTTTTGACTGTATTATCCTTCTTCCTGTTGTTACAGTATATTAGAGCATATTTGTCTTTCCGTTTAAGTAGAGACGCTTGTTGCATTTGTTGTCTTGAAAAAGTGTGAAAACAATCACTGGGTGGGTGAGGATCCCATTTTATCATTATCTGCAGAATATAATATCTTCAACAGCTATGAACTAATAGTCTATTTTCAACTGAGGATGCCTATATAAGTCTTAATTCCGAACAGCTGGCATATCTTTTCTTTTTGTTAAGGAATGCGATCTTATTCCCAGCCACGCGCCGTTCTCTTTAGGTCTTTTAATAAGGTAATCATGGCTCCATATCTTCAGAGCCAGTCTGTGTCAACAATGTCTGGATCTTTGTTCTCCTCATAACCTAACAGGAGAAGGACTATAGTTTTCCCAAGAAGAATGAACTCAAAAGAAACTCTTAGTAATAAGGCTGAATGATAATTGTAGCGTCATAAACTTACTCTACAAAATCCCTAAGGACTTTTGTAAAAGTATACTGCCACTTTTTGATAAAGTCAATTCTGCAAGCATGTCCAAAACTTGCTGGGAGTATCTCTGCATGAATTGGGATGGAGGATACTTTATAAATTTGAGTTGCTGTGGAATGTTTTTGAGTCCAGAGATGGGAACAAGAATCGCAGATAGGTCACTGATGCTATTCTGTACATGTTTATCTGTATATGAGAGACTAATGTATAGCTTGCAGTACACAGGTGAGAACTCTACAACTGTATTATTGCCTGCTTTTTTTCCTCATCTAGTTCAGGTAAACACTGGTTGTTACCCAACAAATAAAAAGGCACCCAACACTTGTGTTCCAGATGTGCATTGGTATGCCAGGGCAATCTACCTGCAGCGTGTGCTTCATACCTTTTGTTTTACAGAGCATGGATGGAATAAGTTACACAATGCTTGGTCTGGTCTCAGAAATTCATTAACAAGAATAAATTTTTTGCACAACATCAACACTTCAGACTGGACCCTTGAGTCTCCTAACACAGGCATGAGTAAAAACTCCACAATGCCTTTATTTTTTTGCCAGAATATAGTGATAAAGGGAAATTTCTATATCTAAAACACAGCTGGACCCTAAAGGCCTCTAAAACAGTACTAGTTTGTAATATTTCTAGGTAATCAATTAGGCAATCCAGTGTTTTTCTTTAAAGATGTTTGGCCAGGAGGAATCAGGTGAGAGGAGTTGTTTCACATTCCCAGATAAAGGTCATTGACTATTGTCTGACAAGTCAGCAGTAATTAGACAAAACTGCATTGCAAAGCTTAATAAATAAAGCTGTTGTTCTGCTCTGCACAATTCCGTCTGGCACCCACAAGAAAACAGAGCTGAAATTAAGTCTCCATTCATTACAAAAATAGTCTAACAGTAATTCCGAGCTATGGACTGTCTGTTGTTTGTCAATGGTATTGAATGGTTTCTATCTACTGTAACAAATCACTCAACAGTAAAATAAATGGTAGTTGATTGTATGCCAATGGTATATTTAACAGTACTCTATTGTATTGAATGCTGCTGGAAATGTAACAGGTCTCGATAGGGGGAAAAATACACGCTATTTTTAAAAATAAAATATTGATGTAATTGGTTTTCCCACCCACAGTGCTTCACAAGCCTGGAAGCAAGATTAGTTTTAATAGTTCATTAGAAAAGTTAGGGAGATTGGAGAAAAAAGATCTTGTTGACTTCAAGGCATTTTGAAAGTATTTAATTAAAAAGAACAACTATCACAGACCTCCTTAGACTGAATTCTCAGATTTCCCTCTGCCTCCCCAACAGTTAAAAAAAAATATCAAGTAGCATCCTACAGAGCTAAAAGAAAGAATGGAATAGTAATGTTCCTCCTAATGAACACTCTCCGGCAAAGAGAAGCAATCATGGAACTAAAGCTATAATCATTCCTTACTGGCAGCCAGTTTTACTGACTGATTGGCAAGCGGGCAAGACCAAACAATGGTGGATGGTTTGCATTTACTGCAAACTTACTCTCTGAGGGTAGAATTTTCCCCCGCTGTCTTCTCTGTTTGCTGTTCTGCATTTGGGTCTCATTAGGTCACAAGAATACTTTCTCCTCCTTCACTTTTCTTTCCTTTAATTCTGGCATTTTGGCTTTTTCTAAGCAGACAAGTTGATAGATGTTGCAAGATCCCATCTGGCTCAGTCTGAACCAGCAAGGAGAACTTGAAACTGGTCTTATTTTTACATCTACTAAAAGGGTAACAACATTGGTCTTAAGTTTCTTACAGCAGATGAACAACACAGCTCCAAATTCATGACAAAGATTTTCCTTTAGGGACTGCCATTCACAACATCCTACAACAAGTAAGAAATTAACGGGTATTTTACTTGTAATTTTTCCTTGCTGGCCTATGAAGACAAGTGTGTTCCTATGTCCAAGGGATACAGCCTGGATGAATGATGCAGTGAGCAGAAATGCATTTACAGAACTGCTACGTTTAGAGTAAAGAGGACAGCAAACATTTCTTCTTTGAAAGGTACTAATCAATATTGGGTACCCACATATCATAAAAACCACAAGCAGGAGAAAGTATTTATTCCTATCAGGAAAAATAATAAAAGCAAGCAGGACCAACAACAATGGAAAGTTCATGTATTGAAACGGTTTTAAAAATTGCGCAGCCAGTTGATAAGTAGAACCCTTTCACCTGACTCAGCTGGAGAACAGGGTAGCATTTAAATGCTGCCTTCACTTCCCACACTTTGCATTAATGAGATTTTTAGGACTCAGGTACCTAGGCAATTGTGAGCTAGAAAACCATAATTAGATGAACAAACAAATAACAGACAAACAAAAGAAACCTTTTATGCTTCCCCTTGTTTTTCCTTTTCAAACTTGAAATAATTAAAACTATTTTCAATGTATTAGTTGCAGGGTCAAGGGGAGAGAAGAAAGGGAAGTCAAATTATTTCAACCAACTAGGATCAGTGCACCAGTTTCACATAAAAACACTTTAAAACTACACTCTACTTTCTAATCAAAATCTGAGACGTCAAGTAACATGTTTTACTTATACCACTAGAACGCACTGAAAACACAAACCTGTGCAAAATACTTGGGAATACATGCATATACCAATACTCTCTCCCCTCCTTTCTCTTTTCCAAGTTCCTTACAGAAATGTAAAACCAGCCCAATTATTACAAGTAATCAGCAACCATCATCATTTTGTCTCTTAACCCTATAAGATAACTTTATTTCACTAGTTATTATGAAGTGGTTTAAAGAAACTTCTAAGAACAGGCTTGGCCCAGTACTGTTAAGTTCAGGACAACTGGCATATTACACGGTATCAAAAATTGTAGTGAGACGAAGTTGTTTAGAAATGCATACAGGTGATACAGCACGCAAAATGAGTGCAAGCTATAGACCAAATCTAATTCACTGATTTTACTGACAAAGTAAAATATACAGATTCATGCCCTCATAATATCCTTTTAATCTGTCCACATGAACATATCCAAGAGATAGAAGACGTATAAAAACAAAGGTTTGCAGGACTAATCCTGCGTTCTTTGTATACGTGCCTCGGGGAGGTAGCAAGGTAGCATGTTTAAATAGAATTTTTAAATGAGGATTCATCTCCATTTCTTTCTTTGGTATGGCTGAAAAATCATACAACCTAAAATACATTTTTATTGAGTCTCAGATAGGTACATGGCATAATAATTCATGTGTTTTCTCAGTAGATAAATTTTTAACCTATGAGAGAATTATTTCTATCAACATTATTTTTAGATTCAGCGTGAGTCATCTGGATGCCACCAACATAATTAGAATAGAATTAATACAAAAACAACCCACATATTCAATAGCCTTTTTTTTTTCCTCTTAAACAAGCAGCTTCTATTAGTAACATGAAAATGCAGCATGCCGAGCGAAACGAGCACAGTGCTTTGCAGATGAGCTGTGGATTCACAAAGAAATGCTTAAGTTTATAAACTGCAGAATGGAGAATCAATTTTGCTGCATGAAGAATACTTAATTACAGTAACATTTATGCCAAGAAAATGACATTCTGAAACTGCATGAAAAACTGACAGTGACGTCCCCCTGAGAGGCTTTTTTTTTTTTTCTTTCCATAAATAGACTGCAGGGCCTGACTCTTTATTGCCTGTGATGCTATGAAAGGAGAAGACTGAAGGTTTGTGAGGATATGCTGCAGTCTACATTCATTGAGAAGGTGGAAACCTGTGTAAAACTCTTAAAACTGCTCAAAATCAGCAAAAGAGGCCTGAAGCATTTACCAAGCACAGAGATTTCTATCCATCGGCTGAAGGAATGATGAAAAGAAGGTGAGAGGATGAAGCACAAAGTAACAAAAATATTCAAGCTAGTTTATAAACCACCTGTATCAAAAGTAAGGATCTTTGATATTCACGTGGAAAGCAGTTATGAAGGCATATTTCTCTGAGGCAATGGCAGGTATGAACAGCTGTAAAATAAAATCTGATGCAAATCCATTTTAAAAATTCCGATTCCCTCCCTGATGACCAAAATACCCCTTTACACAGTTTGACTATGGAAGCGTGCATTGATATTACAGAGAAGCAGCTTTCCTGCTGAAACCTAGCTGAGTAGACACAGTCTTTCTCTATTCCTTCTTCATGAAGAATTTTGGGAAGCTTGGAGCCAGGAAGCCTGCAGAGATGACATGACAAGGATGCTGGAAGATTTCTATGTCATATTCTGTCTCCGAGTACAGTGTTATATACAAGTATTGGGAGGGGATGGAGATCAAGACAACAGTGGACGGGATCCACCGAAAGAAACAAGCCAAGTAACTCCCAAAGTCGGATGGGGACAACGAAGGAGAATCAAGAGGGAAACCACAGTGTGGAGCCACATCCTTCCAGGATTAAACACTAACAGTAAATGACAGGAGGATTTTCCTACACTTTCAAAGAACTTCAAAAAGAATGAGGGCCTGTTATATGCCAACAGTAATATTTACATTATAGAAAGACTGTGTGCAGGTCATCTTCAAAGCTGTTTCACTTTCAAAATTTTACTTTCTCCATGGAAGAATTTGGTTAGGAAAATCCCATCCTAATGTTATTCTATGGTTTGCTCATTGCCTCTGGTTCCTTAGAAGACATGCGAAATACCTTGAGCTCAGACTCATTGTATACTGGGAAATTTAATGTTTGTATTTGTCAAATTTTTATTATAAACTTCTGCAAAACTCTTCATAATTCAGTATGCTGAAACACCATTACTAGAACAAAAATGGATCCTTTGGGAACTTTTATTTGTGACACCTTCACTCATATAAAAGTGATTCAGGCAAAGACTCATGGAAATCAGTAAGTGCAAGCATGATGTTAAGTGTCCCTAACAACACTTAAAAAGAATAATTCAATATTCAAGGACAGACTGTACAATCAAGGATTATTAGTCTAACTCAGCGGTTAAAAGATAAAAGGCTCATTTTCTGTGTGATTGTACTTCGCTGAAATATAAGTAAAGGGAAAATATGATCAGCCTCAGAGGTTTAAGAATAGTTAATAAAATAGTTAATAATTATAAAATAATAAAAAAATAAAAAAATAAAATAGATAATAATTAATAGTTAATAAAAATCCAGTTAATTTTTTTTATGATGAAAACAAACCTATCTTTCTTAATGGTAAAGACACAGCACTCATTGTAATCAATTTTTATATAGCTTCTTAAAGAAAAACTTATTGATGAAGATAAAATTTCATGCTTCTTAGCAGGCTGAAATTGGCTGCTGATGAAAGCTACAGGATTCATTACTCCAATTAATAAGCAGTAAGTTAAGAGCAAAACTCTGCCGAAATTATTTCTAATCACATTTTTTGCTTTGCTTCTTGGATAATTTTCAGATCACATTTCAAAGGGAGGATTGTACTAAAATAACTGATTGAAAGATTGTAGAACTATTTAAATCTGCAGTACTCTAGCTCCTCTTAAACAATACTGACACTATGAATGCTGATGTCAGTGTACACTAATGTCAGCGTTATGTAAACTTAAATTATGTTTACTTCTCAGCCCTAACACTGGGAAAACACTGTTGTCAATCTCCAACATACTAAGTGCTCTGCCAGAAGAAAAAGAAGTCCTGCTGTGGGTACAAACTGTCTTTGGAAAGGCTTGCACTGGAACACGCTGATGTGAGGGTCACCTCTATGTGCTACCTCACTCTAAAAAGAAAATAATAAAAGAACATTTTTATTTATGCAGTACAACAAAACTGGAGAAGTTTAAAAGATTAAAAGAACTCTTACTTTATAAAGAAAGAAGTAGAATCTGAGAAAGATGAATCCAGAAGTTTCTTTGACAGTAATTATTCCCTTTTCGGCTTTGCATGAAGAAAGCATTACTGGAATTTCATTATGATCCCTGTTATTTAAAAAATTATGTTGGTAGGGAGGTTAAATTTACTATCAAGTGGGAATTAACAGGAATTTAAAAGGGCTGTAGGAGGAACCACGACAATGAGATATTACGGAGTTCTTTATGTGAGCCTGAATTTGAAGAAACGATTCATGAAAACATTTTAGATTGCTACTAATTAATCAGATTGATACATATAGTCTCAAAAACACATCTGACAGCTAATGGTACTTCTCAAAAAGCCTGATCCAAAGCCTATTGAAATCAAAGGAAAGACTCTCATTGACTTTGATTATGTCACACAAATGTAATTCCCATATGTATAGAGTGCCCAGCAAATGATCTGCATTACAACAATCATATTGTTATAACAATATTATTGCATGTTTTTAATGACTAGTCTATTACTTTTAAGATGCCAAGCATTTGCTGAACAGCCTATACATTTAAGAGACCCATTTGTAGGGCACAATGCACAGTTAATGAGAGCCTTTACACAGATTTTAATAGCTGATTCCACAGGACTAATTTCAACACAGGATGCCAAGCATGAATAAGAGTGACAGAAGCCGTTCCTTTGAGGCAAAATTGTTTTCCATGTTTTTAAGAATGGTATTTTATTTTGCAGAAAAATCAAGGTTTTCTTCAAAGCAACCCCCTTCTGTTGCTCTTCCTAATTTTCCTAAAAGCAGTCCCATGAAATCAGTGCAGTTACGGAGAAAAAAAGTGCTAGTAGAGGTGGAGGATATTCAGATATCCTTGTATTTATCTTCTTTGTTCCTTTTCTTCACTCACCCTCCTGTTTCCTAATTCTGCACATGAAAACTTTTCTTTTCCTTTTCTATAAGTAATGATGTTTCCCAGCAGAAAGTCATAATCTTACATCAACCTACTGAGAAACTGTATATTACCTTTTTTTTTGCCTAAGGACAAATTAAAGGGTATTTATGGAATAACGAATACAATTTGGAGCAGCAAAACCAAATCAACATATAGCATGACTCCATGGAGCAATTCCACAGTAGGTATTTGTGTAAATCATATGTACGTATTTTTTGGTGACTGAAAACAACAGTTGTTACAGGTCTCGGCAGCCATTTGTGATCAATAGGTCTCTTGGAAGTTACAAAGGATCTTACATTGATCTTAAAGGTCTTTTCCAACCTAAATGATTCTATGATTTCAGGAAGAAACTGTGCTTGACTCTACCCCATAAGCAGAGGGGACCGTTACTGGTATTTCTGTAAGATAAACATTAGATAAAGCGCTTATAGTGATAGATAATAATTAAAAAGATGTACAAATGGATCATTTCTATAGCACAATAGAATTTTCAGGAGTACACTGCATTCCAGAAACTCCAACTCTCTATTAACTGAGCCAGCACCATACAGCGTATCCTATCCACCTCTGAAAACAAGAAGATAACTACAACGTGTTTAGACAACAGTGACATATCTGGAAGCAAACAAAATGAAAGGAACCTTTAAAAGAGAGTTAAACTTCAGAATAGGGTCAGTTAACAGACATACGCTTGGAACACTAAATCAACAACAAAATTGTGACCTAATATTTTAGTCTGCTAACATTTCAACTTATTACAGCCTCAGGTAGTTTTGCATAACCGTAGACAAAATGTTTTGTAAGTGTCAGTCAGGCAGAAAGGTTTTCAGAATGATGGGGAAAGGATTTTTTTATTTTATTTTTTATACTCAGCATCCTCCACAATGACCCACACAATGGATTACTTCATTTACATGTACAGTCAATGACTGCGTGACTGCCTTCTTTCTTTGTATGTTTGTACCATTAGCAGTGGTTAGCTGAAATTAAACTGTCACAGGCTTGACATAAAATGTCATCTGAAATGAAAAGAAATGTGCTGTTTTATACTGGAATGTGAAACTGGAAACACAGTAGTGGTCGCCTGGTATTATTTGTCTAAGACAAGAAACAAAAACAAGAGAACCTTTACTATTTATTTTTTTATTATTATTATTTTTCTAGGCTGACAGCAACTTCCTATTCCCTTGTTTTCTTTCTGCTGAGACGGTTTCTTCAAACTTATCACTAGAAAACAATTTGGAATAAATCCATAATTCAATAACTAGTTCTCTGTTTACGTTCTATTGCCAAGTAGTTCATAGCTTTCCCAAGCACCTCTGCTGTAAGCAATTCTTTAATACAGCTTATGTAGTCAAGTACTGCTGACTCCTAGCGACGCGCTGTGAACAGCGGCAATTAAGCTGACTTCTGAAGGTTATCTCTACCTGGCAGTTTAAACCAGAGCTGATTTGACATGCATGCTGACACCCCCCAAACTGAAGTGTCTTTCTCCTCCAATTTTCCTTCTTTTTTTTTTTCCTCCTCCACCCTCACCAAAAGACATGATATGACAACAGTCTATCACAGCACAGGTATGCTGTTGGGTTTGCAGAGACCATGGGGAAGCTTATGCTGCCAGAGTTTTGTATCCAGCTGCCTCCAACTAAGGTGTGAAATACATAAGCCCTATCTATGCAAACTGCTGATGCCACAGGTGATACGCTATTCCAACAATAGATACAAAAAAAGATTATACGGGCTTTACCAGAGGAGGTTAGACTTAACTAAAAATACTTTTTGTCTCTATTTCTCAACTGTCCAGTTGTCAAAAAGTCAAATAGCAATTCACTCATAAAATAAGTCTGTAGGGTAGAGGGAAATGTACTGAGCAGTAGTAGCTGAAAATTTAGACATTCAAATAGCACTAAAAAAAAGTTAACAAGAAGAGACATGAACACTGCTGCATGGAATCACATCCTCACATATCTTGCATCACTCTACAATCTTCTCCCACAATTTTTTATGCCCCATAAATTAGGACCTTTTGGAACATTACATATGAAATACTGTAAATAAAGTGAAAATCCTTTCTGCATATGTAAGACAGAGTCACATGAAAAATTAAAATGTAAAGAAAATCAAACAATATTGCAATAAATGTTGGGGAAATGTTAAATGTTACAGGAAAATTACAAGAAAGCACAAGATTTTTTTTTCTGTACCTAACTGACATCAATACATAATAAAATAAATAAAATAGAGCATATCTTCATGATCGGACTTTGTACTGGGGGGGCTGAAGGCATTACTTCTCACATTGTTATGGGAGACTCCTGGCTTTTAGCCTCATTACCCATGATACAGGCAGTTAGAATACTGTGCTTCAGAATGGAATTATGCTGTACCTGGAATTATGGAGGAGTTTTTGGTTGAATATTGCCATAACGTTAGTTTATTGTGTTCAGTACTTACCTCCTTAATTCATTTTATTATTTCACTTTGACTGTTTCTTTCAAGTACATTTTTTTCATGAGTATTTCTTTACTGTGTGCGCTTCTTTTGTTCTCACCACTGCTCTTTTATTCTGTGACTTACAGAGCTCAACACAATTAAGACAGCTAAATCAACATTACCAACCTACTCAAATTCTCTTGGCACAGTAACTATCATTTAAGATTTGTATGTCCTACACAGCTTTGGGCTTTTTTATTCTGGAAGGTCACTTCAAAGTCATCTCAGAATTACTGAACTGTTTATTGATCTCCTAATTATTCTGTGTTTGCAATTCTTGAGCTGTCTCTCTTTCTGTTATTTTGTTATATTAGCTTATTACAATAAAATCTCAAAGTTGTTCAAATGAAGAGGACAGTTAATTTCCACTGAACTCTGAGGATGGAAATAAAAATACAAAGCAAAGCTGAAGCCTGTTCTACATGACAGTGCTTTCCTAAACAAAACTAAAACAAATAAATAATGGATTTAGTTTTTAAGTAATGGGGCTGCAAAAGGTATGATTATACTACGGGAATCTCAGGTTTTGCTGGCTATATTTTGCAGAAGTCATTCAGACTTTGTTTTGTATATAATCTTTGCTCCCCACAAAATACTCCTGAGCATGAATTTAGAGACACCAACAAAGAAAGAAAAATATTTCCATAGTGAGGTACTGACACTTCTTACATTACAGCAATGTTTGATCTCTTTGTATTTACCCTTAAAGGTATTTCTATGCTGTTGTGATTAAACACATTCAAAAAACTGAATGAGACTCAAGTTAGCTTCACAATGCAAATATTTAAAGGGGTTTTTACTGCAATTTACCACATGGTTCATACAGTTCAACACTGCTTTTTAACAACCAAGAATTTTGTGCTGTAATAGACAAGATCTGGAGCATAGCTATAAGATGCACTGAACGACCCCACAACTTAAAGTTAAAATAAATGTCCCTGACCTTGTTTGTGGTCTCTAGCTAGCTGATAGCTGTAATTTTTTGCAGTCTCAGAAATCATAAAAAAAGTCACCTAGATTTTCAATATTTCTCAGTTTCTCTATTTGACCCACATCTTTATTGCAATTAACAAATAATACTTTATGCAAAATAGCTACCAACGGAAATGCTTCTCAGCACCTACTTCCATTTTAACATTGATAAATTATGATTTTGTAAGCAATTTTGCATGACCTCATACTGGTTTAATCTTGATAATTTGCCAAAACTTACTTCAAATGTTACTGATCTCTTTGTGGTCTCAAACGTTTATTTTNGGGGGGGGGGGGAGGGGAACCAACAAAACCCAACCAAAACAAACAAAAACTTTAAGGATGGGATCTTGAGGAGTCCAAGAAAACTGCAAAAAACTCCTTTGAGAGCAACAAAGCAATCCTTTGAGGCAAGAAAATTAAGAACCTCCACATTTGTTTGGCAACAATTTGGAAAACTAATGGAAGTGTTTAATTATTAATTGACCCAGCTGAACATAATTGTCTTCCAATAAATCAAGATAACACTATTGTAAAAATTAATCTATGAATACATTTGCTGTTATCTTGTATTTGCATTTAGTAATCATTTCCACATACTGTGATATTAAAAAGTGCTAGTGTGATATGTAGAGTGCTGTGATATATTTTATTTTTGCCCTGACCCTATGAGAAGAACATGGGCTTCATGCACTGGCTTTGCTTTAGGGAACACTTGCTGAAGTCCCTGTAGAGTACCATTTACATCATGATCAAACAAAACCAATTTGTTTTTCTAATGAGCTCACTGAGCCAGGATGACTACCATGTGCAGATAGCAAAAGAGTAGCTTTTTTTTTTTTTTACTGTTCATAATAATTACTAATGGGCTTTCCTGTAGCTTTTGTGGTAGTTATGTGCACAGCCATATATTTTATAGTACAGTTGTTCATTATTACTGTTAAAAAGAACTACGGAGTCACATGAAACAACCACCTGGGTTGCAAGGTAATGTAAAAACCACTATGTTAGAGTTTCATTTCTCGTTACTCTTTTTTATTCACTGTTTATTCTCTTTCTCCATTCTATTCAATATTTTTATCCTAACAATACCAGGCTTAGTTCATTTGTTTCCATTCCTTATTTCATTAATACTCCTTAGACAAACACGCTTGAAATTACCCAAAATTTCACTGATATTTCCCTTTGAAATCACGCAAGAATTTACACAGAAATTACTTTTCTGCATTATTTTAGTGATTTGAGCAGAGCATTAGAGGGAACTGAATACACTTCAGATTGCTGGAAATATATTCCCTGTCCACAGCCCTCCCCTGTAAACCTGGCTCACAGGCGTAACCTTCCTTCGCGTGGAAGTATCTGATTCCTTTGAGCTTGATTGAGAGCATTGACTCAGATGCACTTACTCAAGTGCTTAAACTTAAGGATTCATTTATTTTCTTGAGGATCTGGACTAAGAGCATTACTGTAGACACAACAAACAGGATATATAGAAGGGCTGAAAAAGCCCTATTCTGGGACTGAAGTTTGCAGAACGAGTCAGAGCTTTCTGAAAGGGTGATACAAAAGTTTCCTGCAGTCCATGGTAAAACAAGTCTTCTCTGCAATGGTCTTTGGATCATGGCACAAACAAATACTTAAACAATAACATCAGATATAAAGAAAACAAAATATCCCAACAATATAATAGTAACCATAAACTGTTCTAAGTTGTACAGCTTTTTGAAAACCTCCTTAATTCACATTGACAAAAGGCGGTGATACAAATAAGTGAATCTACAGATACACATCTTATTTCAAATCAAAGCAGATGAGTCATCTGACAATCTCTCTGTTGTGAAACAAAAAGAGAAATGAGAAAATTGTGTCAGTTCATTACACGATGAGATTTTGTTTCATGTATTTTATTTTCGGTATCTGATTACCACTGTTATTTATGTTTTCATAGAGTGCTTTCATTGGCTCACTTGCTGATTTTTGAAGACAAAAACCCAAATTACAATTAAGTTGAAACTGGATTTACTTAAAAACAAACAAGAGAAAGAGGAAGAATTTCCTGTGTAATGGCTGACAGTGAAATTGTTTGAAGTAATGGGGTCCCATTTAAATACCAAGAACTTGGCAGACCTAGCAGCACTGAATTTGCATAGGCTGTAAAATCTTAGGCGTTCTTTGGAAGCTTGCTGGAGTGCTTCATAGAATATAAAACTTCTTGGCATTATTACAAATCTTGATAAATTAATAGGAGAAAGCAAAACGTTGTTTACGGCTAATTTTGTTTTCCAGGTATGAGGTTTTCTTCTTTCTCCATCTCCCCCTGCTTCAAATTTGTCTGCCAAATCTTCCCTCTGCGCCGCTCTACGCCTCACAATAAGTAATTCCAACTAATTCAAAGGATGCCTGCTAGTGAAGGCACAGCTGATCAACATGGCTTTTTCTGCTGCCAAACTTCAGCCAATGAGCTATTCATGGCTCCAGTCCCTGTTTCTGCTCATTAGGCCACTGGGAATTGTATGAATCATTTTCATTCCCTGCCAGGAAGCAACGCCAGTGTTTACTATTACTTATGCAAAATAATTTTCCAGAATCACTTTACAAATGCTGAATGCTCAGTTGACTTATAAAGACTGAAATGAGTTGATAAGAAATAAGTAAGCACTCCCAACTGCAAGGGTTATCAGTTTTATGCACAAGATGAGTAAAAGCCTTACATATTTCCACTAAGCTGGAATTACAATAACCCCTTTTCTCTCGGGAGAAAAAAAACGGCTGAAGTACAAAATTAAGATGTGCATTATTTTTCTTTCATAACAACAGGGAGTGGATTTGGTTGAATTGAGTTTTATGGAGTACGCAAATGATGCTAGGCTATATGTTGCCTTTACCCTTCTTCTGTTTGCCTTCCTCCTGAATAGTTTCTAATACCTTTTTCCTCGCATAGAATGGTAGGACGCAGCAGGGAAATAATATGCCTAAAATGTAAAACTGCAACTAGCCTGCAATAGGGAAAGGAAAAGCTCTTGCAACTGGATTGTGACAGTTACTAAGGAGAAACTTGAATAGGCAGCCAAACAATAAAATAAATATCGACATAATTGAAATATATAAATCAGGACAATAATTGTTTATAATAATTTGCCTGTCAGTTAACTTGACTACTTTTGATCAGCTATAAAGACATTACTGTTAACCCAATAGAAGGGAAATTCTATTGAAAAACAGAAAGAAGTCTTTGTTGGAAAACCAGCAGAAAATTGTGCATAAAACCTGATGGGAGCCTCAGAATAATCTCATTAAAGTGGAACACACTTATTCAAGACAGACAAAAAGGGTTCACAGCAGTCTTAAAATCTGGTTTAGGAATTTCACTTTATCTCCTTCTCAAGTAGAGTTCTCTCCAATTACACTATATTAAACTCTATGACATTTTAATGTTCTCAGCAGGGTAAGGATTTGTCCAGAGCTAGTCATTTTAATACTCAATCTACAAAGCAGATCAACCTGATAAAGACAGATCCCCAAACCATAAATCTGTCTTTCTGTAACACAGAAGGATACATTGCCCCTAACTTTTCCTCTGTGCTCACCCTCTCCTCACAGCAGGCTTTCTGCAGACTTGTTAGAAAGGGTCGTGGTTTAACCCCAGCCGGCAACTAAGCGTCGCACAGCCGCTCGCTCCCTCACCGCAGCGGGATGGGGGGAAGAGAATTGCAAGGGTAAGAGTGAGAAAACTTGCGGATTGAGATAAGAACAGTTTAATAATTAAAATAAAATTAAATAGTAATAATAGTAAATTCTAATGAAAAGGGAAATAGTAAAGAGAGAGAAATAAAACCCAAGACAGACAAGTGATGCAAATGAAAGCAATTGCTCACCACCAGCCAGCCGATGCCCAGCCAGTCCCCAAACGGTGGCTCTCCCGCCAACCTTCCCCCTAGTTTTATTGCTGAGCATGGTGTCATATGGTATGGAGTATCCCTGTGGTCAGCTGGGGTCAGCTGTCCCAGCTGTGTCCCCTCCCAACTTCTTGTTCACCCACTGGTGGGACGGTGTGAGAAGCAGAAAAGGCCCTGACTCTGTATAAGCACTGCTCAGCAATAGCTGAAACATCCCTGTGTTATCAACACTGTTTCCAGCACAAATCCAAAACATAGCCACATACTAGCTACTATGAACAAAATTAACTCTATCTCAGCCAAAAACAGCACAAAACCCCACTCTTTAAAGGAACACTGTCAGGCTAAAAATACGGATGAAGAAAGGAGACATTTGTTGACATTTCCTTACTACATTACTAGTTGTAGCTCATTGCATTATTGATGCAGCAATTATTTTTTTTTCTTGAAGATTTTACTGTTTAGGTGTTTTTATTTTTCACTCCCTTGGACAAGAAATGCCAGTTTTCGTTTCAAGATTTAAAAGCTAATTGAACATGTTTGCGTTGAAACATCAGACTATCGTTTCTCACTGTTTAACTTGTGAAACCACTCCTGTAGGTTTGTGTCTGAAATCCCCACACTTCCCTACTTGAACAACATGCCCCGTTTTACACCTAGGAATCCATGTCGTACATTTTCTCCTGTTCTTCACCAGGTTCCCATCTCAATACCCCCACATCCTCCAAAGCCTCTCAGTAGTCTCAGCTTCTTTTCTTCTTGTCCCTTCGCGGGCTCTGTGCCATGCAGGCCCGGGCAGCCAGTACACATGTGCTCACTGGCCACATCATAGTATTGCCGTAGTCACACGAAGACTCACATCATAGTATTGCCTTTACTGTCTTTCTGTTCTCTATGTAACTATTATATTTTAAAATATTATTCTGCTGTCAAACTTGGTTGTAACAAGTTGTTGGGCACAGGATGGACAAATAATTTCACTATATTAATCTCTTTTCATTAGGAAACTAGACAAAAATAAAATGCAAATATTTTTCTTTAGTCTACAATATTTGAAACCAGATTTAAACTGTATTTTGAATCGCCTTCAACCTCCCTGCAAACAGAAAACATCTAGTGATATTTATGAAATCTTAAATTACATTAACAAGCCCCTCTTAAGCAAGGCAGCTAGAGATCTAAGACTTTTTAATCCTCGATATTATGCCCTCAATACAACGTTTTCTATGCTCCAATTGCAATTTGCAGACTTGGAAAATATTTGCCAATGATATAAATGCTGTCTTTCAATAGACATTTATGGTAATATATTATTTGCTGTTCTCTGATAGATCAATGACCGCTGCCAGTCTTAACACTCTCAAACTGCCCTCTGTTGTATAGCAAAGAACAAGAAGTCTACGGGGCCACTACCACCCTGCCTTGCCACCCACAGCTACTTAGGCGAGACACAAATTTTGGTGTCTTCTAAGCAATTGGTTCTAAGACCATCTATCACAGATTCTCCCTCCTTTAGCAACAGAAACATCTGGAAATGTTTCCCTCTTCCTCGTCTCTACAAACACCCCCTTACTTTGTACCTTCCACACCTTCAGCCTTTCCCCTGAGGCACCCACATTCTATCTCCCACCGATTGATTCAAGGATTAGCTCGGCAGACCCATTAACAAAAGTAGTACCTGTTTTACTAGCAACTGTCTGAGGCACAAACGAATATAGCCCAAGACTGCTGTGCCATTTAGAGGAACATGAATGCACTCCATGAACACTGCAAATTAAAACTGGAGAGGGAAAGAAAAAGAGAGTCAAATCTAAACCTCCTCAATCAGATTATTCAAGCTTTAAGGAGGAGATAACCTTTGTTCACTGGCTTTGAAAACCTGCCTGATGCATCATGCACAGTTCAAGACAATATCTTCTGCTTTTACGCCTCAAGTGACATTTTCTACATGTTTGCAGACTACGATTTTAATGAGGCAGGAACAAAAATCCTTTAGGATGTTTTTGAAGTTATATTTGGTACATGGCCTTCTATTTGAGCAAACAGAGCTTCTAAAATACTAACAAGTATAGTAAAAAATAATGTGAGGTGTAACTCTCTCCTGGAGGGGTCTTTTTTGGGGTGTATTTAGGAATAATTGGTCTTAGGAATAATTTGCAAGGCACAGAGCAGGAAGTAGTACATAAAAACCTATAATGTAGACCTAAATTCACAATAATAAAATGTACTTCAAGGAGATGTCCCAAAACAATTTAATAACTAGGAGAATGTTCACTTACTTTATTTTTTGTATTTGTAAATAAAAAATAAATAAGAATTTATGATTCCCCCCTCCTGCCCCATTATTCACTCCTCCTTATATATGCAGCCCCTCCCGAAGAGAATGTAAATGCAGTATACAACTGAATCAACCATAAATCCCATAATGTTCAAGCAAATTTTAAATAAAGAAAAATGAATACGTCCATTCCTAATTACCACCTACTCATATAACTTCATTTACTCTTGACTGGATAGATGGTGAAAGATTGGGCAGCATCCAGAGGATCTCATTTACATCTCAGATCAGAGATACAATGCTTGTCAGTATTCATCTATGAGTTGATATTCGATCAGCGTTGTAGACTAAAGTTTTCTTATAAAAACAAGGCCTATGTTAGGTCTTATTTAACAGCTGCTTTGTATCCAATGTGTCTACATTGATTATTGTGCAAAGAATCAAATGTCCTTTCTTACTATTTCTCCCCATCTTTCTTCTTCTAAAAGCATGATGCACAGAATGAGATACACACTGGTATCAACGAGTTTGCCTGGAATTTAAGATGAACAGGGAATATTTGTGCACAAATAACATCCAAAGAAAAATAAGCAGCTTTATAAGAAGCAAAACAAGTGAAGGTTGATTGAATTTACTAAGGAGAATGTGCAACCAACTGGTAAAAGCTCCAACAAATATTTTCCCATTGTTCAGATGTCAGTATAGGCTGTCTCAAGCCCGGTAAGGACTGAACTCATACTCTCACATTTTCCTAAACAGGACACACTATCAGGATATCACTCTGCACCAAACGTTTTCATTCCATGACATTTGTTGAGTTTCCAAGACCAAATTGCCTGGGTTCAGCTAACGAGGGGTAATAGTTCTTAAGGAAAGTAAAAAATACCTGAGATGTCTCTACCCACATACAGTCATAAATAGCACAATCTCATAAATCTTCATTTCTCTGGAAAAACTGCCACAAGGCTGATGATTTGCTTATATTTATCATTTGTAAAAGCGTGTCGCTTATGTAAACTACAGTTCGTTTTTAGGCCTCTAAGTACCAATCTGAATGAAAAGTAATGCTACGTTCCTCTTGTTGAAGAGCACATGTTGGTAGAGTTGAATTCTTCTGATATGCAGTTTTATTCATGTATAAGATATGCTACTCATTCCAAGAGCTTGAATTTGGAAAAATAAATAAATCAATAAATAAGCCACTTTGCTCTGACGTGTTCCCACATATCAGCAGAGCAAATATATTGAAACATTTTTAAAATCACCTTATACACTTATCTCAGGCTATACTCATGCTATCTAGCAGAAATACTGTCATGTGAATTGAAGCTTCCAGTTTAAAACGTATGAAGAGCTGAAGTATCCAAAATAGTTGAAAACCAATAATCAGTAAACCAAATCATACTTTCAGAGAAGAGATGAGCTATTGTTACAGTATGAAAACCCTAAGTGTTCTGCACATTTTCTATGGTGGAACAATTCTGCCTTTCAATGAGCACTTGCTTCAGTAAAAGATTTCTTTGCTGTTAACAACAGGCTAAAACAAAAGTAGTATTTTGTGTATATTTAAAAATATATGAGTAAAACAATGTAGCCAAGATGCCTCACTACTCTTGATCTTCCCTCGACATGCTTTGTTTTCTCATTTGAAACCCAGATCTGAACCACAGTCAGCTGCAGTAATTTGTGAACATGCTTTTGATTTAAATGAGTATCATACTAAGTTTTTCCTTTCTTTGTAAGCCAGGAACAAAGATAGATATTCTCAGAATTCCACAAAATCTTCAGTTTGTAAGAAACCGATTTAATAGCTGCTTTAGATGGCACTCCATTTTCCAAAATAATTTTTCACTCCCACCACCCCATGAAGTAAAATGTGAGAAAACAATACCAGAATAATACTGCAAAGAGAGAATAAGGCTTTGACTATGCCCGAGGCTATGATATCTGAGGCTGGGTTCACTCAGCTAAATTCAAAACACTTTGTCTCCTATTCCACATCATAGCCAAATTAACAAGATTCATTCTGCCTACTTGCTTTTCCCCTGTAAATCTATCCTGGCTTTTCCCAAGATATCCCAGGATTTCTTCCCATTAGAGTAAAAAGCAGCAAGGGCAAAGTCACCAACAACATCAAGCTAAACAATTTGAATAGATTTTCTCAAAAACATTTTTTAAAGTTATTTTCAAATCCAAACTTAGTTATTAAATAGCAGTAACTATTCACAGAAATTCCTTTGCAGTGAACTACTCAAACAATGCCAAACGAATTTGAACATTAATTTCTAGTTTCCTGGTTTTCTTGCCTTTTTTTTGGTCATACAAGTGTATTCTAGGTTTGACATCTTAGCTCTGAAGATCCTTTAGCTTGCAGAATATTGAATAATCCCTTGCATAAAAGGACCTTTTACAAAGTGTTAAGAGTTAATTTGACTTGGTTAAACATTATATGACAATTGCACTGACCGCCATGTGAACCTTCCCAAATTAATTTACATTCCCATAGTGATATTTAATATTTCTAACACCAGAAAATATTATACTAAACTCATACTAACTATAATTTTCCAATCTAGCTGAGAATTCATGCTGCTACTAAGCAACGAAGGTCATTTCAATAAATGATACTCACCCAAACTATTGACATTTCATCCAGGATTAACTGAGTCTAGAAAAGTAGAACTCGGGGCCCTTCATAATCAAGTGACATTTCTGATATTAGAACCAGTGGTACACTTTGTTCACAGAGGTACAAAATGAAAACCCTGAACATCTACAGAGTTAGCTATTGCTTTGAGTTAATAAATTAATATCACTGCTCCTAAGTTTTTTTTGTGTTTATACTCTGAAAAAGCTGTCCGTGTCAATCTTAATCAGACTTGAATTAATATATTGTCGAGCTGAGATTTCATATATTATGAAGAGACATGATTCAATATTTGAGCAACTCAGATATTATATTAGTACACATGTATACCACTACATTCAGCCTGTTACATTTACATAGTCATTTAAAGAAGGGTCTATGAACACATTGTCTTATTCAAGGGTATGACAGTGTCAAAACAAATCCTGTGATACACACCACTGCCCTCCACTGTGGTGCTGACATTCCTAAATGTATTGGGGTACCATGAAGAAAGCACTCAATTCTGCAGGGCCATATCCTTAATCCACCTATGCCAAAATAATCAGAGAGGAACACAGTTAGGAATAACGCCACAGGGCATACATTTCAGCACACGATGTACATGATGAGATTTACCTCTGTAGGATCCTGACATAGCCAACTTTGAAACATAAGCCTCCACAGAGAATGACTTACTGGATCTGCCGGTTTAACTATACTAGAGAGGGAAAACAGTCTTCTGATTTAGTTACAAACCCAAAACGATGTAGCTGAATGCGAGCATAGAATCATATAATCATCTAGGTTGGAAGAGACCTTTAAGATTGAATCCAATCATCAACCTAACACTGCCAAAACGACCACTAAACCATGTCCCTCATTACCATGTCTACCCTTCTTTTAAATACCTCCAGGAATGGCGATTCCACCACTTCCCTGGGCAGCCTGTTCCAAGCATATGGAATTGTAGCATCCTTCTAGCATCTGTTTAGGTTGCATTGATCTGCTCATGAGGCTAAAGCACCTCTGAAGGACTACAAAGTGTTCTTTATTAGGGTACAAGGCACAATGGAGTCAAACACTAACTGCAGCATGAGTTGATACAGCAAATAATCTCTGATATCTAGAAAGAACCCCTCACCATTTAGACACCAAAAATCTCTAGATTCAGATGAAAACAAAAGCACTTTCCATGATACTTGACATACACAATGAATTCAAGTGCCATACATCAAACTTTAACAGATCAGTAAGTCCAAAAGAACAGCAGACCTGTCAGCACCACTATCAGTGTCTCCATATATTACACAGTCACATCATGATGGTGAATAATAGGCCATGACTTACTCCCCAGTCTATTGCTCACTCTGTACAATATGTGTATTATCTCTCAGCTTCAAAATATCAAAACTGGCATTAGTCAAGACCCAAGGCAAAGAATAATGAGACGCTAGACAAGTATCATCTAGAAACTGCCTATCATGTATCTAGAAGGTATCTGCCAGTTAATTTTCATTCAGTGTATCTGAGTGGTACACATTAACCCAGCTGAAAGGGACATTAGGTAATGCTGTTTACTGTCCTTGTCACTACAATGGATAGGAAGTAGGTACCAGAGGGTAGGAGGATTCCTAGTGCCTGTTCAAGACATCCAGCACTAGGTTCTGGCTGCAACCATTTGAAGATCAGATTCTGACAGTCAGCAGAGCCACATCAGATGTTAGCAAGTGACATACAGGACATTCAAAGGCAGTCTGAGAAGGTTTGTCTAATTCAGGTAAGAAGATGTAAAGAGTTGTTCTCATCTAGGGAAAATCCATTTGAATTCTCAGCAAATACTTTTGCTTTCAAGGCAAGCCGCATTCCAGGATACCAAGCTGCAAAATGGCCATAACAAATTTCTTTCTCCTAGATGAGTGTACAGACCAAGCTGTCTCCACACAAGGATAGAAATGGAAAAGCAGCAGAAAGCCTCCGAAGCACAACAAGCAATACCAACTCTTCCAACCTGAAAGGATTTCCACAGACAGCTTGATCATCCTTCACATTCACTCAAAATAAGTGTATAAATGCCAAGGTATGCATATAACTTATGTTTACAGAAATTAACAGAAACATTGTTTTGACTTTGCTCACTGAAGGAAAGATACAGAGCTAATAGAAGTCCTTTTTTTGGTAGCACTTGATGAATGTATGGTCTTTGTTTTGGTTTCTCAAATACATAACATACACCAATTATCAGATTTCCTTCTAAAGGGAATAGTTCTCCATGTAATAAATTTAACTATGAATATATACTTCATAATGAAATTAGATGAACAGAAAAGCAGTCATTCAGATTTGCTGCCATCCAACTACTAAATAAAAACTGATGGTTTGAGACAGGTCTTCCTTGTGTTTTGAATAGTCCACACTCAAGAAATTAAAGAACTCAAGAAATAAACTACTATGTTTAAGGACTCCCACAAGTATAGTCCTTGAAAACTGTTCCTGTTCTCAAAAATTTCAATTTTGACAACAGTTTGATTAAATAAGCACCACTTTTCTCCCCAACACCCAAAGACCAGACATTAAAGCAAACACCCCCAAACAGAAGCCAAAAATGTATGGGTAGCCATAATTCTGTGCACCTACCATACCCTCCCCAAGACTGATGATAGAACCTCTACTGCCATCAGTAGGAGTCGGTTTGGGGCTCTGGAGCTTGAGAACTATCCAAAGCAAAATCAAATTGGATTCGCTTAAGGCATCAGCCCAACAGATTTGTCTTCTGTCCCCAATTCACCATCAGCTTCATGTATGATCTTGACGAAATCACTTTCCTTCTCTATGCTTCATCTCCTTGTCTTTCAAACAGGGATATTAGCACTTCCTCACCTCCCAGGATACGCACGCTGAGTGTGTTAGAGATCATATATACTAAACTGATGAGGCAGAAATACCTACATAATATTTAGATACACAGATTAGATCTATAAGAATCTAAATAAAATTTCAACACCAAAAAGAGAGGAATAGATACATTTTGACATTAATTTCCATTATTCGCCTTTCTTTTTATCCCATGCCCTAAAAGTCAGAACCAACAAAGTAGCTGCAAACAAAGCAAGCAGCTCATATTCTGGCATGTTTCCTCATATCTGGAATTGGAAACAGCACAGCAAGAACTATTCATTCTTGGATGAAAAGTACATAAATATAACAGATCAGCCCTTTTAGTAACTCACTGACAGCAGCCGCCTACTGACTGGACATGTTTGGAGTATTCAGACTGGATGCAGGGGAAATAAAGGGCCCTAGGACCCTGGGAATGTGCACAAACATCTGGAGTACATACAACCTATACCTGTAAACTTAACCAAACAAATCAGCTTGCTCTGCTCCTTATTTAAAACACTTTCCTTTTACAATGCATGGGAAAACTATAGCAATATCTGTTATACCATTTACGATTAAGAAAATCAGGAGGTAGACAGCTTAGATCTATAAAAGTGATTTGATATATTTGGCAATCCAACTTGGCCTCCTTGCAATGAGCTGTTAAATGAAATTTTGCACAGCCATGCCATCAGGCTTTATTCACTTGCCACATTTTATTCTGAAGGGTAAAACTGATGGCTACTACTAATCACCTCAATTATTGCCAGAACTGTGTCAAATTTTGGGATGAGAGCGATCCCTTATTAAATGGGGGGTGGGGGGTGAGTATGATTTTTAAATAAATAAGAAATCAACCAAACTGAAGATGGACTAAAATATTAACAACTTCCCCTTTCTTAGGGACACAGTACATCAGCATTTTGAAAAATTCCAAGTGAGAACTTTCAAGGTTTTCTTTTAAAAAATAAAAAATATTTTTTAATAACATAAGGGGTTTTCTCCTTTGCAATAATTGTTGGAATAAATTTTAGTGCTTTAAAGGAAATTTCTTCAAATGATAGAGAGAAATGCCCCAAATCGCTCTCCCTGGGAACAATGGCAAGGGCACGAAGAGTAGCGCTGGAATAAAGGACATTAAGATTCAAATCTATCACAGGTTCTGCCCACGAGTTTCCGTACTTGCACAATCTGCTGAATTTCTCTCACTTTGGTTTCCCTATTAGTTTCACAGGTAATAGATAAAATGTACCTCCTCCTCCAGTACTTATTAAGTTGGCATCAGAGTAACAGTAATTCCAGCACTTTCAGCTGCAGTTACGTATTGCTGTCACACACAACCAATTGAAGTGAGCACAATGGTGGGACTCCTCAGTACCATGTACATGACCACATCACTACCTATTCTGTGCCCTCAAGCAAAAAGCAGAACACCAATAAAAAGATAGAAATGATTAGTTTTTAAAAGGAGAAGGGAGAAGAGATTTCTTGTTGTGAACGGTGTAGGGTTTTCTTTTTTACAGAACCCAGAAAGGACATCAGTGCCAGAATATGCTCTGGTTCACCTAAACTCCTGGAGTTGTTTGAACAATTTATTTCATCATTTCTTGTACCCAACACTCGATTGCATTTCTGTTTACGCACTCTGCAGGGGCCGCCACCTATGGGAAGAAAGATGAGAACATACTCACATTATGGTATCTGTAAGACTCATTGAGTCTTTAATGATTTTCAAGCAGAGTCTTACTGTGAAAGTGATGCACAAAATCAACAAAGGGTCCGGGAACAATACTCTTCTAATAAAATTAAAATTACTAAAATAAACTTGCAGGTGTATGACAAAGAATTGAAAAATACAACATATTTATATATAATGTATCAACAGACACCAAATGCAGCATATGTGAACAAGGCTGGGCGCAGTGAAAGCAGGCTGCGCAAATTGAGATAGACTCTAAGTGCGTGTCATGCGGATGGTTCTTGTTTCATGAACATATTTTCTTTTCCAGATTGCTGTTGTAATGACAACAATACTCTAGACCCAGGCATGAAAGAAGAAATATTGTCCTGTTTGAGAGTCCTTAAAAACTCCTGGTTTTAGCCACAGTAGTGACTAAAACATAATACTTTTTTTTTTTTAAAAAACAGAAATCTAAGGAGAGCAAGACATTCATTAAATTATATATATACACATACAACCTAGACCCAGGATAATTATTTAATTCTAAGTGACTTTTCAATGAATATTGGTATATGGATGTTTTTGCTTCATAATAAAACTTAACTTCTGCTTTAAGACTTATTAGGTTTTGAATTTTGGGCTGACATATAACTCAAAACAGTGTACACATGGACTTGTTTCTAAGTAGTTCAAGTGTTTATAATCCAATTGGTTGGTTTTGCTTTTGATAAATCTACTGAAAAGAAAGAATGTCACAAAAAAATCCACCAAGCTATACTTGGTCATATTGTCATGATTTCTATTACAGTGGCAACTGCAGAATCAATCTATCTGTCAATCAGCACCAGAAAAGAGGAGGATAAAGTAAAAATTTTAGGATGAGTGCAACTGCTTTGCATCGTCAAGAAACAGACTCTGGAAGTTCAATTAGGGATTACTCGCTGTTGTTCAGGTAAATGTTCTCTTAAGTGCATCCATTTTACAGGGGTCTTGAAAGGCATTTCCAGATGAGTGGATGGCGCTCCACTCTACGTTTTCATTCATTTGCAGTTTTGCTGGACTCTATGTAGGCATGAAGTTTCCCTTAATATCTTTCCTGCTCCTCAGGCAGACAACCCTCAATTCAGTCTCTTCTGCATCACATAGCTGGCACAGTGTCCTTCCTCACAAGCCAGATAATTATGTTTCCTTCAGTAACTTCATCTCTTTTCCACTGGTCATGACCAGTTTGGGGTTCTTTTCCCTTCATGATAGAGCCTAGACCCTTTTAATCTATTGCATATTATTTCTTTTCCAGTACTACTATTTTTTATTCTGTCACAGCAAAGTTCAATGATGCCTGTCAAATCAACAGTGTAAAACTTATTTCTATGAAGTCAGCAACAAAAATGCAATGGCCTCATGCAGTGTTCAGTGTCAGGAACACAACATCAAATGGATAGCTCTGTAATTAAAAGTGGATGCTGTCAGGGAGAGAGAACTATACTTCCAAATAGCGGAAGAAAAGAATCTCACCTTCCTTTTACGTGTTTACCCAGAAATTACTCCTGTTCCTGGAAATCTAGACTTGATTCTAATAGAATATGATCTTTAGGGGGTATGGAAACTTTTCAGTAAGGCAATGTGGGCAAAAATACAACAATAATTGGCATTTCTATCCCTTTCTCCACAAATTTGAAAACAAACACTTTTATGAATTTTCTCAGAATGTCACCTGTTGATCCACCAATCATTTGGAAGCTGTAATTCATATTGCCAGCTAAAATGTAGCAGAAGGGCAAAAATCAGGCAACTTCAGCGACACAATTGAGAGCATTCATAATCAAAAAACAAGAATTCACCGAGTTTCACAATTTAATGAAAACATTAACAATTCAGCAGGAGTTGGTTTTAACTGAAACTTTCCACGATGCTGACTATAAACCACAGATCTGCATGCAAATCTAGATGATTGGATTAAAAAGCCAAGGAAAGGAGTAGTGTTTTGACTAATAAAATCATCAGAGGAACAAACAGAAAGCAGCCACAAAGCTTTCGCTTTCCTAAACACAGCAAAAGAAAAAACAGGAAAAATAGGTATATGCATATACACATATAGAAAGATATACCTACACCAAACTTTAGGCCATGATACTACAATACTACTGATGGACTGGGACTTACATACTCTCCCAATCTCTCTTTGTAATGGGGTTAATTATTCCTTCACAGCACCTATTTGTTTTCTTTTATTATAAAATATACATTGTCAAATATAGAAATCTACACTTGAGGCACCTAAATTGGGATAGATTAATCCTAACTTCTAGAATGTGTGGGGCAGTAGGGTTTGTAGTTGCTATTGGTGGTGTTCTGTTTGTTTTAGGGGTGGGGAGAAGTGTCTTTTCATTTTGGGTATCTCCTTTTTTCTTCCTTGTAGCTACTACCAAACCCTGGGTTCTTAAATTCATTGCACTCATTTTTGTATTCTACCTTTTCCCCCCATCCATCTTTGTCTGCCTTCATTTTTCTGTCATTAAAGAGGGGGAGCTCTTTAACCCCACCTCACCTGACAACAAACAGATGTTCATATGTGGCCAGATCTTTTCTTTCACAAAACAGAAAGGAAAACGTGTGACACTAATGTGATATTCAGAGAGCATCACTTCTGATTTTGTTTGTCTCTTGCTATCGATTCCTTTATCCTTGGTCTGATTCAGTTAAGCTCTTCAGGCCTATTGCTAAGCACAGCGTAACCCACTTCCTTCCTGCCCTGACCCTGCGTAGAATAATGAGTACGTCCTTGAGGGAACAGAGACTGAGAGTAGCTTTGGCCGCATTTTACTTTTGAAAAAAAGAAAGAAAGAGAAACAAATCTTTTGGGTGTCTCACTTGTAGTTGTCATACCTGTGTTGATTTCATGAGCGAGATTTCCCAATCTGAGATTTTCCAAATCTGAGATTTCTGCTAACTCCCAAGCCAACAAGACGCATTTAGTGTACCCCCATTTGTCAGCTGCAGAGCTCTTACCTTGCTATCCCTGCAGACCCCTTACCTTGCTATCCACACCATTCTGATAGCTTGTGCTCAAGTCACTTGGTGAATTATAAAAGAAGATTAAACTATTGTATTTTAGCTAAAGTGCTAAGGACACATTGCTGTTTTAAACATCCAAGGAGACACTAAGACATCAGTTTTTTTAAACAAAGTAGTGACTCTATAATATAACTAATTGGTGTTTAAAAAGAATGGTATAGGCACTTGCCACATATTTAGTCCAATCTACAATAAAATGTCAATCACAGATTTAAGTGTTGAATCACAGATTAAATCACTGATTGGATTTAAAAAAAAAAAAATCACTTGTATATACTCTCTGTAATCTTTATCATATAGCATTTATCCATACTCTCCATAAATAAGAGCAAATCAGCTAGAGCCGGGAAAGCAGTGCAACAAAGCATGTTAAAAAAAATCAAGTACAAGAATTTGCCAGGCAGGTTTAACGTGCTGCTGTAATCTATCCCTCTTCAGAAAACGTGATGGCACCTGTTGCTCAGATCAAGCTACAGCAGTCTAAGGCTACTTGACTTCTGTATGAGAGCATCCACAGATTATAGTATTTTCTGTTTTTAAGAACGTTGACTTCACTCCACTTAGGGGACTGACTTCACTTTTCTCAAGTACTGCATGTGAATAAGTCCCAGAGAAGGCAAAGACAGTAACCTGAGCAAGGGACCTATTACCGAGCTTTTGTATTCATGACTTCATCGATGAATTCACATTGCAGTGGTTAAAAAGGTACTCCAGCAACAAAAGGTTAAAGAAGCGCCAATAAACTCATCACAAACATCTCTCCAGCTGTCAGATTCACTGACTTTAGGATGGGTCCTTTAGGTTTCAAAAATGGAGAGTGAACACAACAACTGCCACTTCAGTACAGTAACAGAACAAGGGGATGAGTGGGGAGGCAACTTAGAGAAGGAAAGTTTTATATAGGCCAGACTGGCCAAGGACTAAATTAGGAAATTAAATTCCAAGCAAGTCTGAATTTTGGAAAATTGAATCCAAATTTGGACACAGTGGCACGGGACTTTGAGAGCTGGTAGAGAAGTTCAATTTTATTTGATTTATTTATATACTTGTATATATTATATATTCATATACTTGTATATCTTTATATAGTTATGCATAAAAATTAATGCTTGGTTGTTTAAGTCTCTGCCTCTCACAACATTTGTCAGAAAAAAATGAAAAAAATAAAATAGCAACTTAACCAACTCAAAAAAGGTCCATTTGAGGAAGACACTTTTGTGATGTCTAACACCAACTATAAAAAAATGTTTTTAATTGAACAACACAATACAAAATTATGTTGGAAAAAAGAAAGCTTTGATACAAAAAAGAGTGCCCATACGCTTGTGTAAATGCTAACAATCTTACCTAAATGTCCTTAATTATTTCAATAAAAGCGTCTTTACTGACCCAGAGAGCCATTGTATGATCTGTATAAAACACACTTGACCTCCTATGAATGCCTGTTTCCAAAGAGATAAAAATATTCCGCAAAGAAAAGAAGAATAAATAAGATATTTGACCAAAATACAAAATAGTATTCCCTTCCCTATTAGAAGAAATAAAAATATCAATAGCAAGGCAACAGCTTAGTACCTGGTCAGAAGCACCCTTAAAACAGAAGCAGCTGCTTCAAGTAGGAGAGTCATTTAGACTGGAGAAGAACTGAACAATGAACTTGAGAAAAGCACATGCATTGTGGTTTGCAGGATGGCTACCCATATCGGTTAAGAGTCTGAAAACGTAATTCTCAATTGAAAGAAAGGAAGATTTACAACAGTTGAAGCTAAAAAAAAACAAACGAAAAAAAAATTTGAAAAAAAAAGAAGTCTTCCAAATTCCACAGTTCCACACATCGAAAACTTCGGAAAGGTTTCGGGCACCAATGGCTGCATTTGCACTGCAGCCTGCCCAGGTACAAACTCAAACTACCGTGCCTGCCTGCACGAGCAGGGGTTTGCACCTCAGCAGGAGTCCCAGTTTTGGTGCTTGGAAATATGCATGCTCTTCCATGCTTTTAAACCCCTTTTCCAGTTAAGTCTGTAGTTTATTAGAAATCTTCATTCTTATTCCTATGGAAGACCTATTATATTTATAAGGTTGTAATTTAAGCAGTTTTGCCTCTCAAAGGAAGTTTTATGTCCGACATTAATTCCACTGAATCCATTTCACTAAGAGAATGAGTGATACAGCTGCCAACTTCCATCAGCAAAAGAATTACTTTTTTCATACTCCTTCTTTAATATAATTTGTGGTAGTCAGTTATAGAGTTATGGGTCTTCAAACACTTCATAAGTATTTTCAGCAGATATCTTAAGGATATTCTTCATAGCGTATCTTATATGCAGTATTTATTCATAAGATGTGAAATTACTTCATTTCCCAGCAACGTAGGACATCAGCAATCACACCAAACTAATTCTTCTATAAGCTTGTTTAGAAGAGAGATACAAGGATACAAATTTCTCATAATGTGAATCATATAATATTCAGCAAGTAAAGGAAGAGCATTTTCAAAAAGTATTTATAAATAATATCATGATGCAGATAAATGACATTTGAATCCTTTGAAATCTGTGTAGCCCTTCAGACTTACACACTGGTATCAAGTGTTTTTCGCACGCACAGGGGCTTTAGTTTTTTAAAAAATAAGAACACCAAAATGAGCTGCGGTAAAATTACATTATAATTCTAGCTAGCTTATATGAATGTCATAAAAGGGATGGTTGAAATAAAAACAAAACCCAAAACAAGAATATGATTCGTTACATAATATTTGATATATTTCAAATACCTTTCCAAGTTCTGTAGTTACCCACTTTTTTCAAAGAGGAAAAAGCTGTTTATATTTTCACTTGTAAATGTGGTATTTTATTTCCCATTAATTTTATTTTAATTATTCATTGCTACGTAAAACATCAGGATCTGTTGCATTTCGTTTCTTCACAAGATACTTTAGCTTTAAGAAAATGAGACTCTCTCGTTCAAGTAAACATAGAAGTGCCAGTCTCTTTACTGTATCTTTTCAATCTACAGAAAACAAAAAAAGGCTAAAATTTTTATCAGCAATATGACAGATTTTATATACCTATCTAGTCTTACACCCTATTAACAGTAATATTTCAGTATCTTATTTAACTTATGTCCCAACCAACATTCTTCCATCCTAAATACAGAGCAGTCAAAAGCATAAATTTGGAGCAGAAAAAAAATTCAAGAGTAATACAGCATTTTCCTCCTTTTGTATGGAAAAACCTAGAACATCACATGTAGAAAATTACCAGAAAATATTAACCAGCTGTTGCAATTGATTTAATCGTGTTGCAATTTAATAATAAAAGCTACAGTAGTAGAGACAAAGAACTGTAATACTGATCTGAGTATTGTGAGAAAAGACTCGTTTTCTTTGGGTTTTTTTTTTACTGTCATTTTATAAAACCCATCAGAAATGTTAAATCTGGCAGCACTTCTAGATTCATTTGCTTTGAAAGTCATTACATGTGTTGCTTACATCTGCACTGAAATGCTCTGCTTCTCAAGTCAGCCCTTTCATTCCACAATGGCCAATTTCATGTCCTCTGTCTTTCAGCATACTGTATTTGCTTTCACTTCCCATTAGCTTTCAAGTAATAGGGCTTTTTAGTACCAGTTCAGACATTAAACAGTTATATAGATTGAACATTTATTTTATGCCTAAATCTTGCTTTCCTTAGAAAAATCATCCTAGCAAGACCATCCCTATTAGCAGTATTTTTCGAGTCCAATACTCTCTGAGCAGGTTCTTTTAGACACTCCATGCGTGCAGGGTGTAATGTTTAATATCAACTTTACTTATTTGAAGATAGCTGATTTCTGATTTAGTGGAGTGATGCAAAATATATTGCATAACATAATACAAGTGTAACTTAAAATTAGCCAAAAAAATAATATATATACATTTAGCAATTGAAATACACTGTTCAGTCACAATCCCAATGTGATTCCCATTACGGGTCTCCAGAACGTGCTCACCATCAGGATGCTGGGCATCCTCAGTCACTGGGAAAGAGTACATGGGTTGAAGTCAGCTCAAGCCCATTGCTCTCTCTTCTGTTTTTATAGTCTATGTTGGGCTGAGCCACCTATTTGCTCCCCCCATGCTGGTCCAGCTACCCTGAGGTGGCTGGACTCTTCACACTCTTTTAATGAACTCAGGGAGAAACATTGACACCACCAGTTGATCCACTCAACCGTTGAGAGCTGTTTATTTAAAACGAAAGCCACTCTTCAAACCCCTTTGTGATGAGATAAAGTCAGCTCATTGCAACACCTGTGGTTACTCATATCCTGCATTATTCCCGGAGATTCATGGGCACATTACCCTTGCCCATCTCCTCTGAGCCATCTTCCATTTTAGGTGTCTATTGGCCAGTCAGAGTGTATTAGGGTTTTTTCATATTTTCACAATATTTAGCTTCTCATGTAGAGGAAGTGAAATCCTTAGTCAATCATTCCAAAGCAGCATTCCCTACCCATATATTCTGTGGTGTCAAATTGCTGGGGTAGGAACCACAAGGCAAGCCACAGTCATTTTGATTTCTATTTGAATTATTTATATAGTTGTCATTTCTAAGAGAAATAACTTCATGCATTCATTATACACTGATAACGCGTGCCTAAAAAAATCAGAGGAAAGACAGATTGAAACATATAGCTGTGCACATGTTATTTAGCAAAGAAAAGTAATGCGTATCATTCAATTTTGGTATTCAGAAAACTTTAAACTTCTCTGGCACACAGCACAGTTTAACTCGGGAATCAAGAACTAGCCTTTTGTTAAGAATAGTGGGGAGCAACAAGGGAGTAGGAAACTTAATAGCAAAAAAATCTGTTTTTTTAAGAAATGCTTGGCCTAAGAGCTATTTCCAAGAGTAAAACCAACCTCTCTCTCACTCTGCACCTTCCACTCCCTTGCAAAGTTGGGGTTGGCACCCCAGAGCTAATGTGTGATTAATGAATTTCAGGGTCTGTATAGCAAATCCGGAGAAAAAATCTAGGGCCTAGTGAAAACAAACCAAGCTCTACAAATGGAAGTGCACGTAGTATTGTAATATTTTCTTGAAATACTTGCGAAGGTCTGTACTTCCAATGTAAACGCAGCCACCACCAGCCTTAATAATAACTAGATGTACTTTGCACTGAAAGTAGATTTATAACAGACAACCTCACTAAGTCATGGGGCATACTCCTGAAAACCTTTGTATTTGGAGGTAACAAGAGAAGAGGAGTTCAACCTCACACTGCACAACTGAAAGAACCAAAAGAATTGTTTGTTTCTTTTTTTCAGTTGAAAAACAAGGAGTTGGACTTCTTGGACTTCTCATTATAAATAAGCTATCCTGTAACAGTAGCCACAAACGACATCTTGATCTCAGCTGGCCTCAGCCAGCTCAGGCTGTGTCTCATTTTGACAGGAACTATTCCTTCGGGAACATAGTGTGTTCAGTTCAGTGGGACAATTCACATCCAAGATCATACAATTTGTTTTAGAATGATACCTAAAGCTTTGAAGATCACCTATCACTATTTTCTTCCTTTCCCCCCCGCCCCCATTAACTCCAGTTCACAACACCGCTATCAGAAGTATTACCCAAAAGCACTGGATAAGTGCATCCAAAGCATCATTTTCAGTGTTTAAAGTAGGGTTTTCTAGAAGACATGAAACACCTATTAACTCTTCACCAAGACCCTTTTATTCTACTCTGGTTCTGCAACGGTTTATTAAATCAAGAGGCAATGCCTTTAAACCCGCTTTATAATCTCTTTATGTTGTCAGAATGACATAAAGAATGATCAGGCAACCACAAGCCAATGATTCAGCACATCTTAAGAAGTCGCTAAGTCTCAGCTGAGACAAGTGAACTGTACCAGCCACCATCCCAGAGCAGTGCCAATGCAAAGCGCAGTGAGTTGGATCAAACCACCACCACAAAGGGTTAAGAATGTCTGTTCAGCTTTGTGTTTTCACTGGACTAGGAAAATTCCACGGTTACCAAGTCACAGCTGAAGGATACTAAGTTTTGCAGATGTCATGAGGCAACTGCTTGTGATCCTTTGCCCACACACGTTTGTCCAGAGATTCAAAGGCCTGGGATCCCCTTGACATTAAGCTAGGAAAAATACTTTCTAAAGTTGCTTTAGATATTGGATATAAAAAAAATGATATAAAGTAATTTATTGAAAGGAGATTCAGAGAATGACAGTGCATTCATGAAGGCATCTGAAAAAGAAGTTAGTGCATGCAAGGAGCACCCCTGCTCTGTGTCACCTTTCAGCAAATCTCAAAAGTTTTACATCAGGGAAAAAAAGGAGTGGTTTTCTATACCACAGATATACTGAAACCACGTAATACATTTCCACGTTTTCCCCCAATTATCCTGGTCCAACATTTCTGTAATTCCATTAACTCTCAAGGTAATTTTTTTTGTTTTATTATTTGCATTTACCAGTTGTTAAAGGGGGCAAAAGAAAGGCAAAACCAACCTGCTTTCATATGGAAAGAAGGCATCAGCATGCACCGTTACACTTATGGTTTAATGATGCCTTTCGTGTAAAAATATATGGAAATCTATAAACTCTAATTCATATACTTGCATGCATATGTGTATTTCACATTACACAAGCATACATTTTTGGCCTCACCTTTATGTCCATTACCACTGAAAATTGTTTATTTCTCCTCACTTACAGACAACCACCCTCCCTCCATATGGCTATGGAATTGTCACCTACTTTTTTTTTTTTATTTTACTGGCAGATTTCAGAGGAAAAGTGTTCTTTTTAGGACTTCCCTATTAGACAATTGCATTGCTTGCAATTTTATGCTGTTTAAAAGTTATTTTACAGGTAATTCCTAAAAATGCTTGTTCTGCTGCCTGTTTTTCACTTATTTTTGTAAACATTCAAACCACGCTGATTTCTTTAACCATGCAGGTCACAGCAATTTTCTGCTACTAAATATTCAGGGAGTAAATATCAAACAATTGATCTATATAAATGAACTAATTTTTTTAATTACCATCAGAAGGAATTCTTATCATCCTCCCCTCACAGGAGGAAATTAAAGTGTTATAAGTACGTGCCATTCCTTACATAACTATGAATAAATAAAATTCTCACACACCATTTTGAAGGCATAGATTTTGAATGCTGGGAAAAGTCAGTGAAGAGGGAAATCCAGATAGACTAGGGGCAAGTCCAAGAAAGTGGCTAGTGTAGGCATTGATGGATGTCCTGATACAAACCAACTCACAACTTTTGGAGATTACAAGATTTTAGATTGAAGTAATTCACATGCTTCCATTATGCAAAGAGGCAAAGCAGGTATTTCTTATTAGAGATGTAAAAGTTCTGGGTAAAATATTTTTTTAAAGTATAAAATTATCTTGGCATGCTGAAACATTGGTTGGTGAATTTCTCTAAACTTCCTCTTTACGTTTACAACATAAGTTATTTAATAGTCTTACTGACTTTTTTCCCCCGAGAATTAAGTACTTTGATCTATTTTGTTAAAGACTACATCGATATTACCTTTAAAATATAAAATGAATCATTGATACTTCAATAGATAACCAATTATTTAGTGGTTCATATGGCAATCATTTTTGACTCTCCCAAAATTTAGTAATAATTTGTGATTGCCGCTCCACAAATGTTTTTGAACCACCAAGAAGATGAGAGAGTGAAAGGAAAAAAAACTCTTTAAATCTTTTTTGGTAGTTGATCCAGACTCTGTGAACAAATATCCACTTAACAAATTACAATTCCTAATTATCAGCTTCATTCTTTGCTGTTATCAAAGTGATCAAGACCTGAATTAGTATTATCAGCCTAATTATCTGTTCGGTCAGACTAATGGACATCACGCTGCTGCTAACCAGGACATGCAGCTCTCAGAATCTCTCCAGAAATCCAGGTGAGTTCAGTGCCATTCAGGAAGCATTACATAAGTTCACTCAAAAAGGGGGAATCAATGTCAGGAAAGAAGTCTTTAAAAAATTAGATTCTGGTTATACTTGACAGCTTGAAAAGGAAATTAGTTTGGTTTAATTTCTTCAGAGATTCTAGTTTTATAGCACACACCTATAACTCCCAATACTATTTTGCAGCATCCTTCTTCAGAGGGCAAGGTATTTAATCAGGTACAACAGGGCTTAATGGAGTATCACGACTGTCAGCTACTCCCAGTTACTAAACCCACATGGCTATAAATCAAAGTTTGCCAAGATTTTGAACCTATGATCAGGTGCATCCAGTTTAAACTAGCAGCGATTCCAGCCTGCCTGCCCTTAGTGCAACCTACCAAGGCAAGAAGCAAGTCGTTACATCTCAACTTGAGGTTTTCAAGGGACAATTCCATTACCTCTTGAGAATTACAGTCCATTGCTTTAGCACAAAATAACTTTCTTCCCCTCTTCATAAAAAAAAATCCTCTACATTTAAATTTATCAGGAGTTCTCACAAGGAAAAGTAGAGATGTAATTGATCTATCAGTTAATACATACAACTACGTATTCTTGGAATAGGATCAGTTCAGTTTTGGTGTTTGTTGAAAAGGGTTTATTCTATGCTGTATAGAGAGAATAAAATTAATTCTGATCTCTGACCTCTTATTTCACATATTTTTATAAAGTGCATGGAGGACATGTATAGAAAAATAGTTACATACATGGAGAAACTGTCATACCTACAGGATAGCCCAAGTGAGTTAAGTTGAGAGTTTTCAAACCTGATTGTCTACCACAGCATATGCAAGCACAACTCTTTCACAATTTGTAACTTTGATATGAAGGACTAGCAGGATTTCCATTTTAATAAGATCGCACTGTACTTGCTAACACATTAACTAAGGAAAAATTAGTGTAGATCTAAGCTGTGAGACAAAGTGGCTTAATTATGTAATGTAACAATTAACCTGGAACAAATATTACAAGGTTTTCCTTATATGCCATGCACAGTGATGTTTGTGAAGTTCTCTCTCATGTTTTGGTTACCCAGGAAAACTGACATTCAAACAACATATTTCCATATTGCCCAAGGACCATTTTTTCCCCAAGTACATCATTCCTTAAGCATGTATGAGATTTTAGAGAGTTAATTATAAGTGGAAAAATAACATAAATTCTATTTATAGATATGTGATGTGAACATTTGTAAATGACTGAAAGAGCTGAGACATAAGATTAAGATCAACTCTTATATTTGTCCATCTTCCCTTGCACCTGAAGGACACAGGCAGATTTGGTCTTTCAGAGTATTCTAAAACATTGAGATGTTGTAGAAGACAACGTGAGTTTGCTTCAGAGCAAAACATCAACTTAAACCTATTTTAGCGAGTCAAAAAAGACTTACAATGCCTAGCTGCCTAAATAAACTTTTAAAGCCATGACCATTTGCATACCTCTGACATTCCAGATAAGATGAGTTTATGCTAACAAAGCTGGCTATGCGCAGAGAGAGACCAGGAGTGCTCACGTAAGAGTTGATAGGTGTTTGCAGTGGGACAATGGACAACTACAATAATAATTCTTTGCACTTATAGAGACTTAAAAAAAGTATAATTTAAGAGACACCCATGCAACAAGTCTTGTGAGCGTTAACTCTCCTTTATCCTTTCTGAAATTCTTAGAAGGTATTCATAATATTACCCCCAATATTTTGGACAAACACGTTTCAGGTGTGGGGGCTTTTTTCCCCAAATGTTTGATATTCTTTGTTGCATGATTCTGTCAGCCATAAGGTGGTGTTCTTCCACTGTGACTGGATGATTGAACCAAAGGAGAAAGACACATAGGATACAGGAAAGCACCATAAATCATGCTCCTGTGCCTATCTGTGAAGCATTGAGGATTTGAAAAAGAACATTGGGCAGCCACCCGAATTTTCATGAAGAGTTAATAACACTAGCTTCAGAAACAGTACCAAACAAGAACTTGAATTGTTTATGGACACTGTTTTGTTTTTTTTTTGTCATCAGATGGACTTCATTCATTTGGAACCCTCAGAATATGAAAGAGGAAGATATACAGTATTTTACTAATTAAGCTCTCTCTATGGAATTATTTCAATTGAAACCAAATACTGTTTCATTATTCATCTCTAATAATGGAATGAAACATTCAAATTTACAATGCACATGTGAACTGAAATAAATAAGCATTAACTCACGTATACTAAGGTCCACAAATGATTCTATGAAATTGAAGATTCTATGGAAACCTGATTCATTTTTTGTGTTAGTAAACACAGTACATACAAGAGTTAAATTGCTAAGTAGAGGCAAGAGTACTATTGAATGCAGAGCAACAAGAACCTCTTCATATGGGAGAGCATCTCAAAGAAACACACAACTAAGCACCGTGCTCTATTGATTCAGAGAAAGTCAGTTTGATCGGCTGCTTGAACGTCAATTGTGTGGTTTAAAGTCTTGCCCTGTGTCCACTAAATGCTGTACAAGCACCTACATGGGAGATCACGTTACTAGGATGAGAGGTCACTTACACATAGCTGGTTTGTTGCACGTAGATCCACTGAATATTTTCTTTTGGATTTTTGCAAGTGAATATGCATCTCCAAGCTTTACTATAAAAGCTCAGCTTAAAATAAACAGAAAATTTAAGAAAAAAAATCCCATCAATTATACTGACTTTCTTTGCATGTTTAAATAATGTCATGGAGGTTTCTTGGTTTGAACACAAAACCCTTCAACCCAGTCATGCTTTGAACTGAGGAAACATGCTTTATTTTTTTTTTGGTGAACATTGATTTATAAAAAAATTCAATTAGCATTGTATGTTTATACATAGGAGAAATCAGGAAATGAGTTTGGTTTTGCATGTCCTCTTATTAAATATACATTCAGTTTAGAAAGGGGGGAAGGGACAAGGTGATTTCTGAGGAGTTTGAAAGGACTAAGAGAGAAAATTAACTTCAGCACAGCTGTAAGACTACAAGGAGCTTACCTAAGAGAAAAGGATGACAGCAACACTTTCCTCTGGTTGTTTCTAATGGTTATTTTAATTTGTTTTGTCTTCCATGACCTTCCAAAGCTATTAAGAGAAGTCTTTTTTGTCGTTTTGTTTCCCACCTCACGCATACAAGTGAGTGAATTTCTGAGGAGGACTCAGTCCTGTGTATCGAACTGTTGCACGGCATCATCAGCAAATGAAGGGGTAACATCCTTACAACAGGAAGCTGAAAAATTTACTAAACTCACAAAACTATAAAAAATAGAGTGGAAGGCAGCTCAGCAGGATCCCACAGAAATCCAATAAATGCTTCTGCAGGATTCTAACAGTTTTTTAGCAAGGGACACTGAAAACGCACTTTCTGAAATTTGTTTAGAACAAAAGAAGGATCCAATGGTTTTATTTCAAAAGCGGTTGCCCTGTATTCATTGCCTGTTAAGCTGAGCCTGGAACAATTTGAAACCTTCCACCGACAAGACAGAGCAACTTTCAGCTGACCACTTTTTTGCTGAGACGGAAGATAAATGACAAGCGGGTTTGCAGACTTCGACAGCTTTGTCATCCAGAGCAAAAGTTTCAAGCAAACACATCTGTGCAATAGTTCTAATGCAAATATTACCCGATCCTCTCCAACTGAAGTGCTTATTGGCAAGTCTGTGAGTATTTCTCCACAATCTTTTTATATACAGCCTCAGGACTCCGACAAACTCGCTTTTTCCCTTCAAAGGCTTGTTAAGTATGTGATGAATAAATCTGTCACTTCCAATTCTAAACTGACTTTCTGTTTTGATTGCTGCAGGATCCTGTATCCATGGCAACTTTTCACCACTCAGAATCGATTAAAGAAGTGATCGGTTTATCTAAATAGCCGTACTGATGGAGGCGATTGTTTTTTTCTGAAATAGTAACCGTGACAGGTACTGTAAGGTTCCTTGACCGGTTAGTTTTCCAACACAGCAAGTAATGAATTCTCAAAGAACACTTTGTGGTTAGGTGAATGCTCAGTTCTTTTCTCCTCTCTAAAATGGGTTTCTAATTAAATACTCCTGCAAATCAGTATCTGCATTTCTGATTAATATGTCCTGCTCTTTTTTTTTTTTTTTTTTAAGCAGAGCACCAAAGCGTACAGATCTTGTCCAAGGTCTGAGCTGCGTTTGTCTCCACATACAAATACATTTTTTATTTGTTTTGGAGTTTAGGACAATCACATTTATTTATTAAAAGGAAGAACCCTCAAAAATATTCAGTCAGGCATCGCTGAATGTTCAAATTAATTGCACAGCGCGGAGGCCCAATGCACCAAAAGTTTGTCAAAAGCACTGTTACAGGTAGAGGAATGCGAGGCAAAGCAACACTTGCAAAGGACAAACCACTTCACAAAGTGTTTCGAGTTCTACAGAACATCTTTATTCTGCACATTTGTCAAACCATAACAGGTTCCTAACCCAGGTATTATACGTGAAGGCCTTGAGACCAAACATTAGAGAGCTTAAGCCACATTGGAATTTATAGTGTTTAATGTGGTAACGCATCTTGTAAAGTCTACAAAGGCACATGTTCAAAAAATAAGGAAATGCTTGAGGGGACGGAATCAAGTCTTAATGCTTAAGAGCAATAAATGGGCACGAAACAGCTTAGTGGGCTTTACGTGACAATATATTTAGATGTGAAAACAGCACCCAGAGAAACACTGCAACTTCAAAGAAAACTATTATAAATTAAAGCACAGAGGAGGACTTCAACCATAACTAAAGTTATCTTCCTTTGAAGACAGAAGTTTAATCTGTGATCAGTATTAATTATATCAATATTAGCATGAAACAAGCAGGATGCCAGCCATTTTATTAACACAGGGATTTTGTGCAGATTCCCTAGGTAAAAGCTCAGGGTTCTACGTGCAAGATCATTCATGTTGTGGTGAGTCTTGCCAGCTTCACCCAGGCAACAAATTAAACAAGAATAAGCATGAAGTAACTGCAACTGTAACAGGATGCATGACACTAAGCCATCTTCATTAAGATGATTTGACAGCCAAACAAAAGGTTAGCAGTTCAGTCTGATCACCTCTGCTGTATGCCATTCTTCTGTGTTCCCAACCTTAGTAGTATTTATAATGCATATACGATCAACACTGAGAGATCACTTAGACTAGTTAAGCTGCAAATGGAAATACTATTTTTGGTCTGAAGAACAGAGAAGTTTTTCCTTTTGTTTCACCAACACAGAGAGCTCTTTTGCTCTTATGTGGGGTGATATCCACATACAGCACCTCTACAGCCACGTTACCAGCATCGAGCTATTAAGATTATGCTGACAAGGTGCTGAAAATATGAAATTTCCAGTACTGGGAGCTGTGCTGTGAAGGTTTCAAATCCACTCCCTGAAGTGACAGGAGATGGGAAAAGAGAAGGTAGAACAAAAAAATAAAAGAATTAATGAATGTCAGGTGAAGAACAAACGCTGAAATTGTTCGAGCGCCCTTTGTCATTCCAAGTCTCCCACGGGAGGAAAGGCAGCTCAGAGGAATCAGTCTTTACTTCTGCATTGTGCAATATGAGGTTCCCATATAAGTGTAACATGAGGTTAGTTATTTATAATGTAAAAAGAGATAACAGACTCAGAGTGACAATTAATTACCTTTTCTTCTGTCTCACAGTGCTATACCTTCTTAATACCATTTTCATTTTATCTCTGCTATAGTGTACTGTTCTTATTATTAAAAGACCACATTGGTCAGTGGATGCAAGTTATTTCATTTTCTTTGCTCCTAAGTGCCTGTAACCTAAATGCCTCTGTGTTGCCAACTGCCAAATTTTGGCATTTTTCCCCCCAAAACACAGAGACCATACATTCAGCTGTCAGTACCACAAACTGAAAAGTAGAGTCCTGATTGAGCAGAAATAGCTGCTGAGAAAAAAAAAAAAAAAAAAAAAAAAACAAAACCTGCAAACTTGAGAACCACCGAAAAATGGAAATAAAACTGTTAAACCTAGTATATATCCTATTCATAGTGCAAAATACATTATTTTCATATATAGAGACACACATACATCTCAATTATGTTTTCCAAACTTGATATATGGACTCAGAATGAGGATCACAAGAGTTCTGATCAATCTCTACTTTTTCTTAATTTTTTTTTTTTTTTTTAAACAGACTTCCATTTGACTGTCTGAACTTGAAGCATTATTGTCTCATCAGCTGACATAAGGGCAGGAGAATTACAATGTTTCAGCAATTAATAGATTTTAGTTCAGTGTGTGAAAGGTTATGCACATTTGGAAAATCAAAGACACTAGGAAGGGAAGAAAAAAAAAATCAGGAGTATGATACTAAGCATATCAATGCTAAATTAGACTTTGGGAAAATTAAAGGAAAAATACTGATGCTTATTAATGCCTCCTGTGATGTTTCCTGTTCAATTTTTTTCTGATAATTAAAAAGTAGTATTTGGGTTATTAATTTACACTCCAATATTTCAGCTTTTTTCCACAGCGACCGTTTTGCACTGAATGTAGCCAAGCAAGTGCGAACCCACTTTTTTTAATACATTGCTGGAGAGAGAAACAACCTTCTTTGCCAAGAGAGGTTTGTCAGTGTGGATGTACGCTCCCTTCCCAATCATTTGGCATTGGTCCCCTTTCTGCTTTGAGGTTTTTAGACACAGATGAACTAGATCCACCTAATTTAAGCATTTGGCACTGGTATGCCTGTTCAGAGGACAGCTGCCCTAGGTTCCCTCTGCAGCCAACGCATAGAGATACCCTTCTGAGGACAGCAGGCCCGGGAAAAAACACCTAGGGTTTACTGAACTCTTAATCTCAGCAATTTAGTTATATGGTGAGCTGGGATTAAGCTAAATTTTTGAAGAACTTGTTTGTCCTTTAGTCACTCTACCTGTATTTTGTGCAACATCAGCAATGCTTTGTTCACCCTCATAAAGGGAAGATGACTGTATTTGTTTCCAGATTGTATTGAACTTTACCTGCGGAAAAGAAAAAATCCAAACTCTTGTCCCTCAACCCCATAAAAACTTGAACACACACCAACTCCTTCTGAGTTTAAAATAAAAAAGTTCTAATAGCCACATACGAAACTTTTCACACATTTGCTGTGATCTGCTAGCTTTAATTTTTTATAAAGTTTGGATAACAATCTTGTTCCTCATGATATGAGATAGGACTGTGAAAGAGGGATCCTAATTCTAGTTTTATCTCCTAAGTAATACTATTTATTCTGGTCAACACAACCTAAGGCACCTGCAGGGTTATTGAATCAGTCTTCTACACACAGCTGTTCAGAGATCCTGGATGTCCATCAGGGAGCTAAGCTTTAAAGCGGACACAGTCAAAGCTTCAAGTCTTTCCCTTGCATACCTGGAGCTCCAAGATGACAATAAAGAGTGTGGAAACCTCTAACTACCAAAAATCCAAAGTGTAAATCTTCAATCAATAAGACAACCTGACAAAGTGCCACAGAGATAAGTGGGTAACACATCATCAATAACATTCTCTGCAAAATATTCTACTTTTGACAAATTTCCATTTCTTATGGAAACAAAAACCACTGACCAAATTACTCAGGAAAAGGTTTACCCAGAACTTGCCATAAAAAGCTTCCCTAGTACATATCAACATTAGTCAATGAGTTCGTCAAGTAAGACTGGAGAAGAGGATAGCAGAAGTAATGAGGTGCCCTTTCCTTGACTCTCCTCTTTGTCCCTGGGTCAGCAAGACAACAGAACCAAGGTAGAGTCTGAATTTGTTTTCCTCAACCTACAACATAATGGTTAATCCAGAGAATCTAGTATCAATACAGTAAGTATATTCAATAATTTATTACCTATACATGCCCGCAGCTCACCAAAAATACAAGGAAACAGGCAGGATTTATTTGTGTGTGTGTGTGTATGCATTTGGAAAAGGTTAAAAAAAACACAAACTGATCCAGTTAGCATGTGGGTGGCAGAGAGAGAAATTGTGTTTTAAGGCCGAGAACAAAAGCAGCTCTACTAAATCCAAATGCTTTCTGTATTCCAAGGATGTTAAGAGGAACAAAAAGAATGAAAGGCAGGAAGAAGCAAGAGGAAAAAATGAGCAACAAGAACCATTTGAGTTTATGGGGCAATAGAATCTATTACTTGAAGGTGGAAAAAACATTACTTGGCTTAGCTTGTATTATTCCAAATTTAGGTCCTTTTCATATTAGCTACAGCCTTCACAGCAAAAAAAGCCTTCAACTGTTCAATAGTTTAGGTGTAAACTAGCTTAATAATGGGAAAGAACAAAGCCTTTGAGTAACTTGGCTTCCCACCCTTCTCTCCTTCATTAAAGAAACTATGCCTCCACCTGGCAAACGGACATTAGGCAAATTCCTAATGCACCGAAAACAATCTGCACATCTAACATACCACAAAGTTTTGGCACATACACTATCGGCTTCAGCAAATGAAGGATTTTCAGTAAATGAAAGACTTTACACACAGAATTTGTTGCAAACTTACATAAACATTGTAGCTACTTGATTAGTTCAGATAAAGTGTGTGGTTTAGTACTTAGGAAAATTACATGTATCTATGGCTGCCTGTTTTTTGAGCTAGAGTTTAAAAGCTAGAGTAATGGTATTGAGAAAAAAATAGTATTAAGAGAAGTTTGTTGACCTAAGGCACAGACCATTTTACGGGCTACTCAAAACCAAATCTGGCCCAGCAGGTTGGGACTGTGTTGGTATAACACGAGCTGCAAATATTCAGTTTTATTGAAAGTAATTGAAGACGACAGTCCACACAATTATCTCAAGTAAATTTTTGTGCTGCTGTTCTGAGCTGAAAACCATGTTTTATGGAAGGTTTCATATTCATAATTTTGTTCTCAGAGTTAATTTTATAAGACACTTTGAACAGAACAAACAGTAAAATCCTAGGTGACCTTCTGGGGGAAAACGGTCCTTCCTGACCCTTGCAATTTTATTTAACAAAACGCCTTAGAGCTGGATTTAGGACAGGTGGGAGGAAGGAGAAACATGCCTCGTAGTACTTTGCACATTTAGGTGGCTTTTTCTCACCCCACCTCAAGGACCTCTACCTCCACCTCCATTTTGTGCACTGGGCAATTGAAGCTTCTCCAGCCCCATAAGACAACAGATTCAGGGCCATCCGACCCCTGCATGGCACTAGCTACTTTTGCTTAACAAAGGAGTCAATGTACTAAACTTGAATTTGCAAGTTTTTGGGACAACTGGTCTAACCCAGCAAGATATGCAAGAACACGTCTAACTAGTTATGAGAGTCCTAATTACTCTAACTCTAATTGGGATTATTAGCAGCTATAACCACTACTTAAATGCAAGTCTTTTCCTGTTTATGCTGCTCACAGCCCTGTGACCACAAAGACTTCAATAATTTACACCCATTTTGTGGTAATTGAACCCAGGAATTATACCTAGGAATGGAAGAAGTTTAACCCTCAGCATTCATGCTTTCCTCACTCTCAGTGATACTAGGCAGAATACTATAAAATATATTAACTCCCAAGTTAGTAGCAGCACAGTATTCGTACATTTGGACAATTCTGGATCCCAAATAACCAAAAGAATCAAGGCAATAACCTCACAGTGACATGACTTCTTTTAGTCATACACTAGATTTTTCTTCACTATTATTTGAAAAATCCAGGAGTCATTTTCCACAACTTTCCTATTTGCCATCTTCTGGGACTGCTAATGCTGACACTATAAGGATATTTTTCTGCTCATCTGTTATTACAATACAAAATTATTTGTTTATAAATTAACATCTCACAGTTTCAGTTAACATTGAGAAAATGAAATAAAGCAGAACAATCTGTTACATAACATACCTTTATATATTGCTTTCATCTCACAGATTTCTTAAAAGTAATAGTCAAAATGTAAAATAGTGTCATCCTTAAAAAAAACTCAACAGTCAGTAATGAAACTGCAAAGAACTGGTTAAGTTATAATGCCAATAAAACAACAATCAGTCAATTCTCTATAGTTTTACTAGGTTGTTAAAGACCTGTAACCCTCTAAAGATTATAAGCCGTAAATAATATAAAATTATTTAGTATGTTTTAACCATTATCCATTAATAATATATCTGTCTGATTAACCATATAAATATTTTCATAACTCATTGGTCCTAAAAAATAATTAGATGTTAACTGCAAAGTAGTAGCTTCTAACAAACCAATTCTGAAGAAATTTAAAATGTAGTTCCCTGAAATTAAAAAAAAGCAATAAAACCCAAAGTTGACTGTTTTCTTTCTTCTTTTAATTTGCCAGACTAAATAATTTTCAACAAGAATGAACCATCTCAAAACATTTTATGCAAGTTTGATTCAAAGTTCTTATTGTGCTGAATAAAGAGCAAATTAAGGTTTACGCTATGAGCAACAGCAAGTCTGGACATGATCAAGGTTAGCATTAGGTTAATTGAAGAAGTTTTTGTTTAGTAACACCATTTGACAAAGGGAACACTTGTGTTTAGATCCCTTGCAAGAGATCCCGGTACCAGATCCCAACATACAGAACAGGGGTTGGGTTTGACTTAAACGATGCACCAGCACAAGGTCTGCACAACACTACACTCACAGTCAAACACACAACTGTCCATCAAAAAAAGCTGCGTACCCTCAATATATAGAAGTCCTTACTATATTAAGTTGAATTTACCTGAACCTACGCCTACTTTAATTTTCTGGAGTGTCCTTATGGTCAGAAGCTAGCACTGTCCTTTGCTTCTTGAGAACTGTGAACAGTTTCTACAAACTTCTGGCAGTAGCCCTCACTCTTTGATGGAGCAAACAAAACTGATCAGACCCTCGGCTAGTATAAACAGACAGCAGATCTGCACAGTCATACCATTGGAGCATGTATCCTACAGCAAGAATAGCAGTTTATTTTTTTCTTTAAACCACCCAAGATAGTCATACAGCATATCAGAATTGCAGTTGTTCACAGAAAAAAAAAAACAACACACCACCCCAAAAAACCCAACACACCAAAGAAACCCCACCAATAAAAACAAAAAAACAAATTATGCTCGTAAACCATGCCTGCTTCAGTTCTACAGATAAATCTATTCCTTTATTCACAGTTATCTGTGTCAGAGCATTTACAAATTAATTATTTTTCAGCAAATTTATTGCCTGCATACATTTTCTCACATCTTTTATCCTGGAATTTTTTTCTTTTATGGCATCTAATACTTCTTTTTTTTTCCCCTGTAGAAAAAAAATTACCCAAAATAACCTAAAACACAAATACAAGAAATTTTAAACAGCCACAATGGGGAAAGAAGTCTTACAGAAAGCCTCCCAAAATTATCAGAGATATAAACCATTGTTCACAAGATAATACATGGTTACTTATAAAAAGGAAGGAAAAGATAACGCTGGAAATTTGATACTATGTGGTAAAACGTCTCCATCAAGTTAAGAAGTATCCACTATGGAAAAACAGCCAAATAGAATAAACAGGGATATGGGCAGATGTTTTAAATCACTGCTTGAAATTACATAAAAGACTTCACATTCCACATCAGCTGGCACAGAATCACTCACTGGACAGCCGCTCGTGTTCTGCTTTCTCTTAAAGGTGAGCTACAAAGCTAAAATGAAAATCAAGCTCATTTTAGATGTGTAAGCCGGATTCCCTCCTCCCCCATAACCAGTAAAACGCTTTTCTGCTGGCCTCATACAGGTACCAGTTGCACATGTGCTCCAGTCTCTGATTCGGTGACTGTATTTCCCAGTGTACGGCAAATTCGCATACCTCCCCCCCGAGCAGTGCTGCTATTAACTAAGCTGGGCTCGTTGTCCACACCTCTTCCTATTGAGGCCTTAATAATCCAGAGGGCCTGTGACACGGGCTTGGATAATAGTGTGCCCCCTCACTGACTATGGCCCTCAATCTCATTGAAATAACTGTCATTACGTGATAGAACGTTCTCACACTGGAATTATAATTTGCCAGTGTTTTCAGTAAACCTTGGATGCCCAGGCATCCTCCTACATTTCTATTGGTACTGAAAAACATGCATATTTTTAACTTTTATTTGAAGAGTTTGTGGACGTATCCTCCAAATTCAATTAATTATGCCTCTGTTGTTTTGCAGTTCACATTAAGAACAAACAAAAAGAAAGAGAAACCTGAAAAATCCCACACAGGTTCAAGATTTTAATTAGAAAAATATCTATCTTCTTAGTATCTTCTTAAGGACTTTTCAAGTCTTGAGCCATAAAAGGAAGCTCTAAATGAAGTGAAGAAGTGAGAAATCATATCATCTGCAGCCACAGATGCAGCAGGTCCACACTGCAGATTTCCAGAAATGCATTTCCTCTAACGATCGATGTATAAATTATACCGACTGACACTTAGAGCACCAGCTTTTAATTCTATTCACATCCATAAATATGCATCACATCACAGATTAGAGCATGCAGCTACCTACAATGCATGTTCTATTTATCAGTACCTTTAGTTACATTACACGTGTAAAATTATACCAACTTAATCTCTATTGGAACCAGACTCCCCACCCTCCAAAGTACTACTTACATTTTCTCCATTTTCTTCCAAGTGCAAAACATATTGAGTTCCTCATGGGAACTTAAACAGTCTTAAAATGTTTAAAAATAAAGACTTTGTAATTCATTAACAAGTAGGCTGCTATGAATTTTGTCTTTGAGACTAATTTACACTCAAGGCCAAATTCTTCCCTTAGATCCGCACGACTGATCTCAGTTCAGATATTCTGCTCCACTTATAAACAAACCCTTTTAGAGATTCACATATGTACAGAAGATAGTCATTCAGAACCCAGATCTAGCATCTGGCCCCAGAAGAAAGGGTTCATTCTCAGCATCACAACTGAGTAGGAAAGAACCGCTCCCACAGAGCTCTGGTAGACTTTCCATAGGATTCATGTCCCATGTGAGAGTGAAACCAGGACCTCTGGAGGATTTTCCCCAGACAAAGTATCGGAGCCGTCCCCCCAAAAAAGGCATTATCCCAAATTTAGGTCACTTGCAAAGCGAGAGGTTCAAATTTTGAGTGATAATTTGGAGCCTAAGCCCCACGTCACAGCTTATCAGCCCAGTTGTTTGGCTCATCAGCTATTTTAAGGGTATTTCTTTTACCTTTCTCCATTTTGACCACCATTTTCCACTTTGTAGGGGAAGCACCTGTCCTGATAAAAGAGTCATCAGAAGTGCCAGATTGCATACCTGCAATTCTGCTTGGAAATCACTTCCTCTGCTCAGGTTGATATAACTGTAGCAGAGAAGTGACCACAAGAAATTCATACTCTCCAGTACTGCTGTTAAACAACAGAATGTATTTGAAAAAGAGTCTAAGGAATATACTTCATGACCTGAAAACCAGATACCACATATCACTTCTGTGTTTTCAGTGGAATACAAAGAGGAGAAGGGAACCAGACTTAACTCCTCCTGTAAATAAACATGTACCCATAAACAGGAACAGACAGGGTCTATTGACCCATCTACCCAGTGGTGGAGCTACTGTCAAAATTTGCTCGTGGAATAGATGGCAGTTATTTGTGTTCTTGGCCAAAATTAATGATTTCTTCCTTATAAACAATTCACAACTTTGTGTTCATGTACATGTCAAACTCTTATTACTCTTTCCAGGCAGGTATCCTAAAGGATCCCTTGAATGCAATACAAAACATACCACCCTCTACTCAACTTGTAAAAGCAAACTTTTAGAACTATATTGATTAATGGATGGTACCTTTGTGTTTCCCAAATTTTAAGAGATCCAGCATCCACAGAATTGTGCAGTAAGGGAATTTATAAAGTTACTCACTTTGTTCTGCGTGTTTTGGTAGTTACTACTGGTCTTGAACAGAACCAAAAGGAGGCCTTCAGCTTACCATTTGTATTGACATATATTAATTAAAACTGGATAGAGGTAGACCTGAAAATTTACCCTGCTGTTCAGATCCATGGAGTACATGGCTGTTCTCCTGCTTTCAAGGACAGCCAAAACCTCTGTGCCTCTTTTATTATGCTTCTATTCCAGTAGCTTTTAGTATCTCCCATTTATTCAGTCTGAAGATAGAGGTCTACTTAGTTAGGCTTGTGAGAAGTATCTTAAGATGGGGAAAAAAACTATACCAAAGAAAAGGCAGAGGTGTTTGAAATTAATGAAGAAACAGTAGATGGACACCTATGTAGTAAAGAAGCATATATATAAGCATAGAAGGTGAAGAAAAAAGGAAGATGAAACGTCTTCTGACTGCAAGTATGCTTCACAGAAATGTAGCTTCTTTTCATCAGAAAAAAACATCTACATGGAACATTTGACTACTTTGAGTAAAACACTGGGATTTATTTTGCACTTGACATAGAAATATTTTGATTTTGACTGAAATATTGTTTTGCTTAACAAAATTTTCTTGGAATGTCTTTGAGAAGAACTTAGAGTTGTGATTTTCTTCTGAAGTGGAATGAAAATAAAATTTTAAATCACACAATAGTGTGATTAAACAGAAATTTTATCTTCAACAATTTCTATCCTTTGCAGAGCTTTGATGGCAAAGTAGTTCCTGGCTTCTAGTCCTATGATAACATTAAAAGATTATACATCTGTTATCTTTCCATTATCACATATTACAGATGGCAGAAGCAGGTGAAAGAGATTGCCTATACGTCTATTAAAAGTTACGTTTTCTAGCTACACAGGCTCTTTAGTTGATAAGTTTTTACCTGACACTGAAAATGGTCAAACATGAAAAATTGTATTTGAAATAGAGTTTACCGACACTGAGTGAGTCATGCATACATCTTCATCATGAGACCTTCCCCAGTAAGATCATGTTTAATTAATGATTCTGCAGGTCTCATCCTTCCTGAGATAACTCTATTAAACTGGACAGATATATCTTACCTTATATGTTTTAACCTCTAGAGAGAACACTGCCAGTGAGGCTAAGCAGATCAGTGTATCACACTTTAAAAAGATGAATGAAACACTTAGGATTTATCAAGGTATTTATCAGATAAATTCCACTAAGAATGTAGGTTTCGGATTGCTTTTATGGCCCATTTTACTGATGGTATCTGGCAAGCTGTCCGGGTATAGCAGTGTGCATCATGGCCTCTTGAGCTACTACTTTAAATGGCTCACTGTAAACAACCTATTGCATCCTATTGCATATAAACAGCATTCCATACAGCATTTGGTGGATAAGTGTGATGAAGCCTCAAATGTTATTATTCTCACCAAAAGACAATAGTTGACTTTTTCGTTTCTTTCTTTTGCTTCAAAGCATTGAATAAAAGTTGTTATGAGACTGTCAAAGCACTTCACACTTGGCATCTGAATGTAATTATGCCATTCAAAGAAAAGTCATGCAACATTGATTACACTTGGGTTTACATCTCTAAACTGCTTTATGAAAGCGAGCAAAACAAACACAAACAAATCACATGTGTCTTAGTGTCTCCAGAAGCAGAATCTTCCATGAGACTGGGAACTGATGTGTATTTTAGTAACAAGAAGCGCCAATCCAAGAGGTACCACTATTCACCAATAGTACATTAGTACCACTAGCAACAAAAGCATTCAGGATCTTTTTGTTGTTGTTTTATTTCCCTCCAATCATAAAACCTGATTAAAAAAAAAAAAAAACACACAACAAACCAAAACTAAAACCACACAAGACCAAAAAAAACACAAGGTCGAAGAATAGAGACCATGATGGTAAGATATGTATTGCTAGGAATACGTGGAACTGTACTGTAACAATTATGGTTATTCTATCTGACCTTCTTGCATTTGGATCCTGACCCCCACAAAAAAAAAAAAAATCACCTAAATATAGAATATTCATTCTCCTCCTCAGAATTACGATGTCTACCTCTTAACAAGGTGGAGTAAACCTTCTTAAATATGCAGTCCTGTTGTTTATGCTGACCCATAGGATTTCGGCAGGGTTCCCTTGCAAACTTGCTCAGTACAGGAGCTTTATCGCATCAAATGGGAGGATAATAAACAAGTCACACAATATCATACAAAATGTACCATCTGCAACAAAGGCAGAGAAAGCCACACTTTGGAAATAAACGTCTTCCACATTTGAGAGGATGGGAGTCCATGTCCTGTTTAATTATATCACACACAGTAGAAACACTTGCAGTCTCTCAGCCAGTGTTCCTTCACAGCCTTCCATTCAAACACAGGAGGAGTACAAAGGCAGATACGTTTGTCCTCAATGTTATTATTCAGCAAGAGATAAAATAATTCCAAAGCCCTGAAAAGTTTTATTAACAAAAAGTGATATGCCAGACTGAAAGTATGGTGCCATAGCCAAAAAACAGTTGGAAATGTCTGACTGCAGAAAAAAAAAAAAAATTAAATCTGGAAAAAAACCCCATATCTACAAAGATAGCAAGCAGATGAACAAACAACAAATACCTTCTTTTACTGCCCAGTGTTCCATCTACAAGTGTGAGAACATGGTGGCACTAGGCAGAAACTCACTTTTACAAACCAGACGATGACCACCCAGGTGCTGGCTACTGGAAATAACTTTTTGAATACAACACCTCTTAATTCACCTAAATCTTTATAATCCTCTCCAGTCTTTTTATTATAACGGAATTCACTCTTACTTCGAATGGCAGGAGCAAAGTAAAGTGTTAAATTTTCCAAATCAGGAAATTGAGAGAAAGAGGGAATGGGCACACCAAGGTAAGTCTACTATTCTAAAGCACAGTCCAGAGCCCATTAAGGTCTTCTTTTAAACTGAATGGATTTTGGACCTGGTCCCTGGAAATTTTTCAAACTCTTGGGTAAATAATTGCATCTCTGATCTAAGCACACTTAAATTTTAGCTTCTGTACATATCAAGTCCTTTCCTTCCTCCTATGTATTAAAGGAGTCCAATGGGCAATTAGATAGGATACCAGGTCCAAAGAGCTTTCNTTCAGCAGCTTTCTTCTGGTGCAGGGATTCAAGAGACTCAAAATGTATTTATGTGCTTGTCAGAAAACTCCCAGATGTTGAGAGTCCTCTCTGATAGTTCTCTCTCTTTCTTTATATGCCTTAAGTGTTTTTTTCTCAATGAATTTCAAAAGCTACCTTTCTCACATCCAGTGCTCCCTGTTGCTTTTACAAGTAACATTTTCCAGAGTCATTAGTGTTTCTTCAAGTATGCAGATTCCTATTAGCCTCAAAGGCTGTATCCACAGTACACAGGAAAGCAGATGAAAATTTGGGGAGAAAATCCCTCCAGTATTCAGGTTCTGCATCTAACCCTAATTTTGCAATGAGCTCTGCACAGGCAGACTTTTGCTTTTAGAAGCTAAGCGATCCTGATACAGCAAAAGCTTACCAGTGTTTCTTTATGAATGATGCCAAATAGAGGTTGTTTTCCTCAGTGACCCCCACACCTTCCTCCTGAGAAATTTTACCACTGCCGAAAATGGACTGCTGATAGTCAAAGCTGTACTGATGAAAAGAATAGGGCAGAAGGAGCACTCCGTCTTCTCCAAGTCAAGTGACAGGTATCCCCTCTTACACTTACAAATTTTAAAACTATCTTATTCCCCCCCCACACACACACACACAAACCAGTCATTTTTCTGATGGAGGATCTCATGTGGAGTCACTTTGTGTCAAAGGGGGTTCTTTATGCTGAAAATAATTGAACAAAACTTTTTTTGGAACATGGGAAAAATAGTACATAACAATACCACAGCAGAAGACTGCTTAAGTAGTTATGGTATCTGTATATTATGATTCAGATCATGCAATAAAACTGCTTCTCAAACTCTTTGAAGTCCTTTAACAAAAATCTTCATAATGATCACCTTACAGCCCAAAATACCAATGCTACATGAGAAGAGTTCCCTCTGCCACCTCCAGTTGCAGACCCTGGCACAAATGCCTATAATGCCTAACACCAGCTGTGACAGTTTTTTAAAGCAGCAAGTGTCAAGCAGGTCCAAAATCAGAATGTGACCTGCATGATCTAGTAACCTCCAGTTTACTGTAGACCAAGAGCCAGTTACCTCCAACAGCAAAGTGGACAGAGGCAGCAGACTCCAGGTTCTCACTCCCACCGAGCCCTGCGTATTGCAGGACTCAAGACCTTGCATAAAGGCCGATCATCAGCTTTTTGTCTTGAGATAGGTAATATGCACCAGATCCTGCAGAGTTTCTGATTAAGGAAAGATAAATACAGCGTGACACATGGCTGTTGGAAGGTTAAGGTAAGACTACTGTTGAGGAGGTTCCCTAGATAAATTCAAGAGACACATCCTTACACAAAGGGATTATTTCACATATTTGTAGCTCAGCCTTTATTTTTAAACTGTATTTGAACTCTGTGTATTATTACGGATTAATTTCTCATTATGCTTCATTAGAATTTCTACTTGCTGATATAAAGACAAACAAAATTCTAACGTGAAACCCAGGCAGGCCCACGCTGTTCATGTTGCAGAATGACCCAGGCACTAAGATTAAATATACATTATTTGGCACATGATAATTTCAGCTTCACATAGATGTCCCAAAGTTGAGTTTTCACCCATCTACTCTGATAGAGGTTTATAACTTAAATTTTAGTAAATCCATTGTTGGCCATTTCTTAACACAGCTTGTACAAGGCCTCTGAAAAATTGCCTTCCCAGAGGCAGTTTGATGGATGTGCTGATTGACTTCAATCCTGAATACATCTAAGCAGAAAAAACTAAGATACAATTGAAGTCTGATAACCAGGTTTGATGCTTCTTGTCTCAACCCTCAAGAGTTGGTCTTGACTTGTTAAGAGGCTGCCTGAGATAATTGCAATAACAAGTCTATAACAGAGACCAAACTATCAACAGCCACAAGCAGTCAAAACTGTAGTAAAATGCTTCTAAAGAAACCTCCCTCCATTTCTCAGCCTGTTATTTCCACATGCCTCGACCTGAGGCAAAAAGCATGCAAAGACCTACAAGACCACATTTTCACAAACATTCCTTCAATTTCTTCCTAGTTCCTGGTGAAGCAGTAGATTTTATTGCTAGAGAGAATTCTACAATTCTGCTTATCTACAGTTTAAGACAAGATAATTGTTCCTGAAGCAGTACTGCAATCATGTTACTAATATACTTCAGGTTTCCTTTGTCATTTGTATGAGAAAGGGTACCAATTAACCTACAAATAGAGCTCATTTTGTATTTTTAGGGTATGGATGCATGCAAGATTTATAGAGAAACATTTTTCCTTACAGGCAATTGAAGATTAACTGACATAGGACTAGTATCATAAGAATTTAACAAAAACAACCCACAAGTGACCAGAAGAACAGTATCGAGGTCCAAAAAACAAGAAAAAAAAAATCATACATAGCTGATGAGGATAAGGTTAGTCAAAAATCATTTCAGAATAAGTGACTCAAATAGAAAATGCTAATACACACACACCTCACAACTTCAAGAAAGTATTAAGTGGAGTTTTAACTTGGGGGAAAAAAATCTACAGTTCCAGTCTTAAGTATGTCTCAGTAGTGTATATCTTTTTATGAAACTGATTTGATTTAGAAAAGAATCTAAGTTTCATTTTCAAATTAATCAAGAAGACGTGCTCTGCTAGGAATTCACCAGCCCACAAAACAGAACTTGTTTGAAAGAAAAGGTCTGTAGTCCATGAGTCATTAACACATTCAAGCATTCTGGATAAGATTCAACAGGGAAAAAAAAAAAATCAAAAGAAATCATAACCTCATAAGAGTACTGTGCACACAGAACAGAAAACAGAGATGCAGAGGACTGAAAATGGTAAACTTCCTCTTTTTTTTCCTGAATCTGCAGGTTTTGGACTCACAATAAATTTAAATTTTATAGTCTATAAGTGTTAGACATGCTTAATTTGATAGCATTGCAATATTTTAATTTAAGTTTTATAACAATGTAGTATTATTTTATACCCGGAATTATTTTCTACTAAGTGTTCTAATCTCATACCAGTACTCCTGCACACGCAAGAACTGATGACCCAAACATTACCCTTCTGCTCCCAAAACAACGAATCAAAAAACCCTACTCATTGACTTTGTTTCATAGGCTTAGGACATGCCCTATAAGACTAAAGGAAAAAGAAGAATACACCATTTTGTTTCCTTAATAAGTTTCAAGCCATATAAAGTTGTATGATTAAGACTTAGCACGATGTGGGGATTTCTGGATTCTCTTACCCTCTTAATGTACAGCAATACATTTCATTATATTCATATTTATACTTAAAATAAACAGTAGGAAGTTCAAGAATGGGCAAAAAGATCCCATCTGTTGTGAAATCTTCCCAAGGTTATAGAGTCTCACCTACCTTCTTCCCAAAGAAACTAGTGCTCAGCAAAGCCAGGTGGGTTTTCTGGGACACATTGTCATTTTACAACAATTTGAAGTGTTGCTTTAGGATGTTCCCCAGGGAAGAGGGAGAAGAGAGTGTTGTACAGTCATAAATTGGAACCAAAATCTTTGCTTCAAGGTGATCCACTTGTACAGTCAATGCCTCATTTCTAAAAAAAATGCAACTTTATTGTAAGGTAAAATAAGTAGAAGCAATAAAAAACCCCAGTATTTCCCAAAAAAGCAGTGCTGCTCCTGTGCCTTGGCAAATAGGCAGGTGGCACCTCTGTTTTCAAAGGCAGAAGACTGTGCTATATAAATAAATATGCTGTAATTAGTCTTGATGGCCCAGGTTTAGACTAGTTTACATTTAAAGGGAACTGTAATTAGTATCAAGAATAATGAAATAAAAATCACTTTCCTAGTACAGCAAAGATTTGACATATTATTACAACTTTAACAGCCGTTTTCTCCCCAGAGAAGCGGAGTGCTTAATATAATATTCTCAGCTGCTAAGAAAAGGGAAGACTTCTCTCTCGCTACCTCCATGCCACCAACAAAGCCATGTTGCAGCCAGCCCTCCTCTTCTCTCCCTGACCTCTCTCACATTCCAAGATAAAATCTTAAGTTTCTTATTAGGTCCACAACAAGTATCATAGAGGAACAAGAAATTTCAATAGTTAAACTTCAGAGGTTGAAACCAAGCCAGTACGGCTACACATCCATAATGGAAATGCCACTAGGAAAGCAGGGAAACATCACAGAAACATTGCTGCACCGGAGCAGAAAGGCTCCATTTCGCTCACACCTGCGCCACAAGCCTGGGATAAGGGCAACACCTGCAGCCAACTCTTTCTCTTTGAGGCAAAAATGCTTTTAGCAGCTGCAACTCAATACCCTGATCACCATATTTGGGGGCATGCCATTCCCAGGCTGTGTGTTTCTGTTTGTATTACAGCAGACCCGGGGAGCTACTGAGACTTCTTTATCAACTTGCCCTGTCTCTGAAACCCTTAGCAAGCTCCGAACACACACGGCAAAGCTCATTACTCTTGTAGCTGAGCCTAAACACGTGAGATGGTGCTCTCATCTAAAATTCACGCCAGATGTTACACTTGGTAACTAAGTCCCAGGCATCTGCTGGACGGTCGGTTACTTAGCTGTTATCCAGTTGGCGGGTACATTATCCACCGAGTTACTTACGTTTAGGATACTCAGCCACCAGATGTCCTTGCACTACGCTTGGTTTGGTGCACGGCTGTGGTCCGTTTGCCCAAAGGAAAATGGAAGTCACATTCATTTCCTCATACATCTCCTGTTTCAAAGAACCGTGTTTTAAACACCCAGTTGTCAAGTGATTAACAGCCTACCAAGGAATATTAATGTTATAATACTAAAATTAATTCATATTTCCTAAAATATATCATAATTACAGCATTCGTATTTCACTAAATGCTTTGATAACTGCTAGAACTGCAAGAAATAGCCCTGTTAAAAGATGGAGTTACCTTCCCTAACATATCTGTAAGTACATGATGGGTCTTCAACATACCCTCAAAATAACCAGTGGTTAAGCACATATGATTGTATTTGTCCTTTTCCTAGCATATGGAGCTGTTCACTTAGAACCCATAGATATGCACAGTTGACTTTTCTTTGTGCCACTATGAAAGCACTATATATTCATTCTATTGTTACAATACCATCATCATCTATAGCTGCTAGCATTCATATTGTTAACAATGATTACAGTGATATAAAAAAAAATATCCCATCAGCGCATCCACACTAATAGCTGAGATCAGCACAAAACCCTAGCTGATGGTTAAGGCTCTAAACGGATCACCCTTACCTACCTATCAAATAAGTAAAAGATATAATTTCATTACAGTATAATATTGAAAGCTGGAGCAATTCACATTCACACTTCACTTAATAAGAAAATGAAACAAATATTAACACCCCTTTTTTGTGAAACGTATATTTACCTAGGTACATTTCAACAGGTCACGCTACCTACATCTGATGGGGAAAAAAAGCAGAGGAATGACACACCTCCTTAAATACTTTCTGTAGTGCTTTTCTGCCTTCCACACATTCCCAGCCACTAACTAATTAATTACAACTCACTGATGCAGGCAATCACTGAAGCACGCACATGAAGACCAGAATCAGGGCTAGAACTTAGGAGCATCTGATTCTCAATTACCGGGCCACTCTGCGAGAGCGCAACACTCATCTGCCTGTTACGCACGCGGCAGCAGAGGCTTATTTATAGTTGCTCCTTAGGAAGCTGTAATTTGTATTAAAATATGTAATGACTGAATTACTCTTCAGAGCCTGTACTTGAGAATAACAAAGTGTTCCCACCAATCCTCATACCATCTAAAGCTGTAACTAATACTAAGGATTTGTTCAAAAGGCAGCCTAAATTGGAATGAAATCTGACCTTTACACAGTGGAAAACAAGTTACGTTTTTTTCAAGGATATTTCACCAGTACCACAAAGTTAAATTCTTGTTCATTCGTATTGACATACAGGCATCTGCTGAATATTAACGGGGCACAAAACATCAGGCAATGGTCAAATGTAACACAGAAGCTTGAAGTTAGGCTTGAAAAAGAATCTGTAAAAACACACTCGCATTCTTTCACTACTAGTTTGTCCTTCCCTCACACACACAAACCATCTTGAACAGAGCGCTAATCAGAGCTGTGTTTTCTCGGTGCTTCGGTGCTTTAAAGAACACCTAGAAGTTCTTCCCTGCTTACTCCCCACCAGCTACCCCTTTGCTCCACCCTGCTGTGCGTTTTGCACACCTGGCAGTCAATTGCTAGTTTCATGTAATTAGCCTGTAATCTCTACCAGTTACATTATCACCTGCTCTGCCTACAAATCCAGGGCCCTCCCACCTTCTCCAATTAGCAAGTTCTTTCTTAATCCTTTCTAGCATGGAATTGGGAAACATAATTTCTATTAAGAAATCAGCTCTTTCTCCAAAACACTTTTCAGTTTGTTACATCCAGGTTGTGCTTCCAAATGCAACAACATAAATCCACAGCAAATCCTCCCAGTATGAGATCAAATGTTGCACCTTCTTTAGCAGCCAAGTGACTCCTGCACTTGAAGCAGGGATGCTCCCTGTTCCATTCATGCATTGCAATGCCTAAACCTTAATAATCCAATTTTAAAAGGTTATGTAAATTAAAATTAGATTACATGAAATGTCCTTGTTAACAGGTTTGTAATAGATCTGTATGACACAGCATTGCAAGGACATTCCGTTTTCCCCAGTAAGATCCGTAAGTGACATGAATGAATAAAGAAGGAATGGTTCTGTTCATAATTTAAAGACTTGGGAGTTTTGCAAAGATGTTTATTCTACCAAAATCCCCAGCAAGTGTATGATTCATGTACGAGTTCAATGGGTGCAATATCAGAAAGCAGAGTTACACAACACCCCCCAAAAAAAATTGAGTACAGATTGAGCAAACAGGCTTCTTTTGCCTAAGAAGAATGACAGCGAACGTACGTCATCAAGCATGTTAATGTCTGGTGCAAAGAGATACGAACAGTCTGTCTTCGTCTCAAAGTCCACAGAGCAGAGGGGCTTAAGATGCAGAAAATAAAGATTTAACTTCAGGAAAGACAAAAGCAAAACACAGCCTTCTGATGGCAAAAATTGTGAGATACAGGTAGGGCAACTGGGAAGTTTCTGTCATAGGGAATGTTGGAGAAAGTTTAAAGGAGTGTCAGCCAGGAAAAGCCTTGCTTGGAGGAGGACTCATATAATCCAGAACTGGTACCCTGCAAACCAGAAGGAAGCATAAGAGGTGGTGCAGTGGGTTATGCCGGCAGCCTTGTTACTATAGCTGCGGTTCTAAATCCCTCGCTTAGCACAAGTTTTGGGATACTCAGAGGGGTGAAAGACCTTCAAGGAAACTCAAAACAAATTTGCATCCGATTATTCTCCTTTGCAGTTAGTTCCAAGGTGTGATGGTGGTGGTTTCTTCAGCACCTTGCAATGCGCACTATTACTCTGGAAAAAGCAGTAATCCTTCCAGAAAGGCTGTTACAGGCTCTACTGAGATTAAAGTGCATCTTTCTATACAGATCATTAGGTGTTTGCCTACTCTGTTTTCCCACAGGAAACAAGAGGGAATATTCAATAAAAGGAAAATGTGATCTCAAGGGGAGAACATGTCCGTTAAAAAAAGAGAACTACTGAATCTAAAATATGCTGAAATTAAATATGTTGTTCTAGATACACAGAGTTTAAAAAAAAAAAATAAAAAGAAAAAACAACCAACAAAACAAAAACCACCACAGAATCAGAAGTATTTTTCTCTGGTAGGTTTTAAGCTGTGACTTGGCAATTTACACCATCGATCAATTTGCAGAGTTCACTCAGAACTCATCCCAAGCCTTCTAAACTTTTCACTACCAAAACCACAGATATAACCTGTTTTGCCTCGTTCAGCTGCACATTTCAGAACATCAACAGTTGTGAAATTCAGGTTCTACATAACAAAGACACACCTTACCTATTTCTGGAAATAATCTGATTTTACAACATCAGGGATTAATTGTGTAATTCGTGTTAAGTATAGTTTGAATATAATTACAATATGTAGGATTAGAAAACAGTAAATTGTTCTGATAGTCCATTTTTGTATTGCATTTTTTTTGATTGTGTATCTTAGGCACCTGTTATGTTTATGTATCTCCAGAAATCTCCTCTGAATGCCTTGGTCATGGCCAGAATGAAAGTTTATGGTGAAATCAAAACTTGAGACACGTTTCCCCACATTTTAATCCAAGTTAAATAACTTTATCATTCCTTATATGTGTGCACATACACTTCTCGCTGAAATAATCCAAGGCCTGTGTCCTGCACATGAAAGCCAAGCAGGACTGGAAACCATCCACTGAGGTCACCAAGCCCATATTCTTTTTTCCTTCTCGTTTAGTCCCTACGCTATCATCTCAGATACCATTCTCTAAACTAATTTCAAGTATCTTTACAGGTAATTTCCAGATTCTAAAAGTCCTTTATTTTCTGAATTATTTTCAATATTGTTCCTGTATCTCCTAGCGAAATGATTCTTTAACCTTATGGTTGCTCTCTGTTAGCTTGTCTTAAACAATATGAATATGGGTACTGAAAAGGGAAGTCACAGGCCTGAATCCAACAAAAGGACTGGCATACAATTCACCTATTATTTAAATACCCTTAAGAGTTCCTTTTCATTTCAGTTTTTAAAATCCATAAAACAAAGACAAAAGAAACCCATTACTTCCCTGCACAACTCATCGGAGACGTCTTTAATATCAGCATTTCTCTTCTATCCCTTGTCAAAACCACTTAGAGAAAATAGGTATAGAGAAAATGATATTCAAAAAGACTGTAAGACTTTGTTGCAGATCCTATTAACTTGTGAGTTTAGGGCTACTTATTCATTTTCATATGGATTGCAGGGAAAACAGATGCATCTTACTATGTGGAAACAGTAACAAACAAAGATGTTAGGAAGTTATTGCCATTATATTCCAAGTACAAAACACGAAAAGCATGACGACAGTGACATCTTTGTTTTACAGGGATACACCTATCAAATATGGGAAAACCTGATTCTCCGTCCTGGGTAGAAAATTCCTGAAACATTTTCCATCCCTGGTTGTGAAGTATTGACACTGACCTGGGGGGTAGTTCTGAAATCCAGTAGCACTTGTCCAAACAAACAGTGCATGTTCACTAGAGTTCTTGTGCAAACAAACTGTAAATATTGCACCCCTGTTAAGGATTTCTCATTTGTCCATCTACTTAAACAAGCTTAGGATACATACTTGAACTGAATCAGCTTTCAGCCGTGTTGCAAACTTCCATCACAGTTTGTAGTTCTATGGGATAGAATATCACAACATTACTGACTGAAACAATGATGTTAACACAAGATAGAACTTATTTTTCTTCAAAAAGACAACAACAGCAATCTGGATCACTAAATCAATTTCACTTTCCTGAACTACCTGCCAATTTTGTCAACATAGCCTCGTGGTAACTTTGTTTCATTTTTTGTGATTTTTGTTTTCATTTTCCATGTGTTTAGTGCCTGAAAAAATAACACAGGTGCCACATATTTACTTTTCAGTCCTTGGGGCTTCCTAAACATTGGAGACAAACCTGAACCGACCCTGACCAAACAAGCTCTCCTCAGTGTTTGCCGTTACTCAGGTCCCAGTTTGGTCCACCACAGAGCCAGGCATGAGGCTGGAAATTCAGAGTTAGGTCATAATTACCTCCTGAGGTATAGGATCGGGGATTTTAATTTAGAGAGATGTCATCAATTGGACCAAGAACTGTATTTTATATGATATTGATGGAAGCAGAAATTTTCCTAAAAACACAGAACTATAGAGTATATATATACACTATAGCAATAATATTATTTTCTTTATTTACAAGTTATAGAAATCTCTAAACGTACATAATTCTCTCATAAATTCCACATAATTGTTCACAGTTACCATAGATGTATTATAACTTTTTCAGAATATTTTTATTTTATACTAATACATTTTCCATATGTTTAAAATGTAATCCTTTCTTACGCACAGGAGTCTAACATCCTATAAACATATCTGTGGCAATTTTACAAACATAATAAATTTCAATAAAGGTCTTTCCCTGCAAAAAGTTAAATTCCTGTATAAAAATGACTGTGGGCTGAGGACCTGAAAGGCTAACCCTGCCAGACTTTGATTTCAGCAGGGATTTTAGCACCACATTGCTGCTTGCAAGAGAAATTTAAAAGGAAAGTTAATTTTAAGGATTCAAGTCTATTTTCATAAAAGCCAAACATTTTTGTGCTGAATTTCAGAACTGGGCCTTACTTGAACTTCGAAAGACAGGTAACAAATCCTTCAGTTTGCATGATATAACACTCACTTGATTTGAGGCAATAAAAAAGAGACAGAAGATGAGTCAACTGTTCTCTGTATGATTATACAGATAAAATCATGTGTCCTCCCCACGCAAGCTACTTTCAGTCCAGTGGCTTCAAATACTCCTGCTTCTGTCTATTATGTTTAGTAGTGTTTATATTTAATTGAGTCAAAATATGCAATTCTTTAATAACGCAAAAGAAAAATGCCATTTCTCCGTGCTTCTGGAAGATGTTAAAATTCAGTTTTTCTAAAAGGAAAGGAAAGGGGATGAACACAACCTTATCCAAAAACCGTACAGTTTTCCTTCTACCTTGGAAAAAGTTGCCTTTATGTTTTCTTAGGGTAGAAGTATGCTAGTTAACATGATGGTCGTCAAAGTCTACGGGTTAAAAGGCCATAGTTTGTTTAACTTCTGTTCTGATATGAACCAGTAAAGAGATTGAAAAGCAGCTATCTGGACTTCAGGAGCAGTATCTGAGATATAGCAAATGCAATATTTGGACAATTAAAACACGTGCCCTGCAATTATTTATTATCTGCCATTTATTTTGCTAATATTTTTAAATTGCAAATGGATCAAAGGCATCTATAAATCATCCTAAAATTTAAAGATCCCGAAGTCCGTATCTTAAAAGCAGAAAGAGTTTAGTTGTGGCTCCAGTCCTTTCTTATTTTCTTATTTGAGGCTTCATTGGAACTGGCATTGCTAACCACAAAATACAGTAGGAAAATTGTAGGCTATGTAAGAAAAATCTGAATCTGATCTGCAAAGGGTCAGTATTTTGTCACTTGTTTTTATTATACCATCCATTCTAGACAAATAGTGCATTCATAAATTACTATGTTTTAGAAATACTGGGGACTAACTTCCATCCATGCTATAGATCAAAAGCATGTGCAGGGGGAAAAAAAAGGAAATAAAATGCTTATGTTGAGTTTGTCATTTCTTCTAACAGTTACTCAGGAAGCTTTAGGTTGTTAGGACTTCTACATGAAATCCCATCTTGGTTTTAATCAAGATTACACTGCCAAACTGACTAGGTAGAGTTTACTATCTCCTCAGCCATGACATCACCTTCAAAGGACTCAGGGGTAGGTTAAAGATGAAATTATACCAGAGTGTATGGTGCATAATTACCATGTTTGATTACATAGTTAGTGCCAAACCCACTGTGGAATTAAATAATCAAATCTTCACAGAAGCCATTTACATTCTCTAGAGCCAAATTAATATTAAGACAGGTTTCTTTTTCAGGTATCAAAACGGATGGCACCTGTATACTGAGTTCTAGTTTGTCTCAGCTCCCAAACTGCAAGAAAACTACACTAAGTGTATTTAAACACAATTATAAAATGGCCTCTAACTTTGCTAACAAACTGCAGTAATTGGAGAATTAAATATCTACAGAGGAGATAATTATTTCATTATGTAAGACCCTATTTACAGTGCTGTAGACAGAGCTTCAGGTTTTAAAAGGACATCAAGTCGTGGCAAGTGTTTTGACCTCCCAACAACTGCAACACAGTCTGGTTGAGGGTATCCTCTTGAATTTTTAAAAAGTGTCCCTTCTGACTCAAAATACAGCAGATATCCTGACTATTAGTTAATGAAGCTAAATGCTCTTTATGCGAGTTACAATAAGCAGCTGGTGTAATAACTCACGGCCAGTTTCAACATTTCCATCCTAATCTTCCAAGTCTCCTACAGACTGACCTGTTGAGACTTCTCAGGAGCAGCTAGGGGGGATGGCTCTGTTAGCGATGCCGTGCATAGGGTTGCTTCTTCCTGCTGCAAATTTGCCTGTGGTCTATACCCAGCAGTCTACATCCAAGTACACTCCAGGTAAAATTGTATCAGCTTCCTTCCTGGTGGAACCAAATTTGAAATCACCTACAAGGGCACTATCTGGAGCACTTTATTTGCCATGTGACCCCATGTATAACCATAGTCAACTTCCTACATATGCATGGTGCCTCGGACCAGCCACTGGCAGGAACTTCGCTAACGGTAAGGGCAAAGTGTGCACAAATGGTCCTGGAACCAGAACAGCTTGCAGACAACTAAACCCTGGCCTCTCCATTTACTTCACCACTCAATAACATTGACACACCCTATGTCCTTCTTCAGAACAGTTTTCTATTTACAGTCCCCAAATCCCCCGCAATCAGTACACTTCTATATATTTGATATGCAGGCCATGGGTCATGGATCAAAAGTTATGAAAGCACAACTGGTTGAAAACATTGCACTAAAACATTAAAACAATGAGAATCTACATTCCAGCAATCAAGAGTTATGCTGCTGGGCAATGAACACAGAGCTGGTCCAGTAACTCTCTTACCAAGACCCTCACTCCTGTAATGACTGAGGTCAGCCTTTTCAAAGCACAAGGCAACTTGAAGGTTTGCTAGATGTCATATTTCTTTAGTGGGTTTGATAAAATTCACCAAGTGCTTCTGCAGGTTTGGATAAAAGTCTCAGACTGAGATTTATAAAAGGGCAAATTTTCCATTCAGTCATAACTTTTTTAAGTGATCTGGTCTCCAGAGGATCTGATTAAGTCTTGTGTTTAATCTGTTTGAAACCTAATCAGAGGTGAAGCTTCTCAGCCTTAACATCATCATCATCACCTCAAAATCTGAATGCCTTTAAAGGAAAGCCTTGGATATTTCCATAGGTTCAGCTCTGGGGGGGAAGAAAAAGAAAAAAAAAAAAAGCAGCTAGCGTATTTTAAAACCCCTGAAAACTCAACTGTCTAGGTCTTGTTGAAAAGTATCCACATATGATTTTATGTGGCAGCTGTTATTTTACTGATAGCCCCTCTGCTGAGGGATTTGGGCGGTCCAAAGGAAAAAGCAAAAGATATTTACAAAAGCTAAAGCTAAATTTCCCTCCTTGTCCCTTTCAGATTGAGAGCCATTTGATAACAAAGTATTAACTAGTAACTGCATATGACTTTCAATTTTGTTGTACATCTGTTTCCCAATGTTTAGAACAAATTTTAAAGAAAAAACAGCAAATCTTTTGAAAAGCAAACAGAACTAAAATCAGGATTCTTCAGACAAATGTGTTGTACATAGCATAGTTAGGAAAATTAAGTTCGTGACACAACTAGAACACATAAAGGAGCGGGATGTATGAATGGATGAAGCTGAAGCAGCACCGCTTCACCATGGAGATGGCAGGCTGGCCATGGATTTTAGCCTTCAGGCAAGGGCAGCTTCCAGAAAAATAAAACAAAACTCTTTTGGGGGAAGACAAAGAAAGGAGTTGATAAAACCAGAGAGAAATTAAAACTTGGTCTTCTTTCTCTATGAAGAAATTTAAGAGGTCCATATTTGGACTAGAATAACTATTTCTGGCCAGCATCCCTGCTTTGAATAGCACACTCCCCATAACTTTACTTGTCCCTTACTTTTGAATTCTCTCCACACAAAGCTTTTGCCAGGTCTGATACTGGTCCGTGCCCCTAGGCCATAGCACGATTGGCTGCGTTCCACCATGTGGGGAACAACCCATTCCTTCCTCTCTGGCCTCTGATCAAGGCTGAGGCTTACAAGGAGGTTGCCGTGGTTCATCAGCTGCTCCATGTGCACTCGCCTACTCTCAAACAATTTTGAGTGGGCCTCACAGCCCCTTTAACAGCAACAGCCGCACTCACCCTGGCTAAGAAAACACATTTATCAACTCAGCTGCCATGCAGAAACTTGTTTGTGAATCCTTAACGATTGTGATGCTCAGTACCCTGCAATGCAAACGTTACAACTCTAAACTCATTGTATGGAAAAGATGGAAGTTTCAGATCAAGAAAACCTTTTCACCATTGACACTACTTCATTAACTAAGCTAAACAACCAGTCTATGTTAACCATAACAGTTTGAAAACTGGGGGCCAGCCACATTCAGAGGAAAATGGGTTCACTGACCTGGCTAGTTCATTGAAGCATTTCCCCCTTCATGATGAGCATTAGTTTATTAGTGCCTCAGTTTAGTTGAAACCAGATGTTTCCGATTTTTTTGAAGACAACCTCACTGTGATGGCTCTGGCAGCCTGTATTTCCCTTCAGCCCTAGGTGTATGTGCAGTTTGGGAGTCAATTAAGCTACAGATCAGCTAGTAAAATTGTTCATAATTCATCATCTAAGTTATTTGCTGAGCATAAGATTACATCATTCATTTGAGACATGGGAGACGGCCATGTCTTCTTACATTTATATCAAACCTCCATTACCTAACAGCTCTTGACCTTTTTGCTTGTCTGTAGTGGAAGGGGCTGTTGCCTTGTGGAGGGGGCACATTTCCTACCTGTGACAGAAACTCTGAAGTCAGCTAAACCAGCATAAACCTACCATAATTCCTTTATGTTAATAGAACCTTCACATTTACACTATTGTAGCAGAGAGATGGAAACAAATTAATGACACCTCAGAACGAAGCAAGTCAAACATGTAGCTTTCATTCCCAAATCCCAGAGTGTATCACATTGTAGGAGATTCTCCTACACTGGCTGGATGCTGCTGGACCTTTTGATGCTGCAGGACAAGACATAAGATAAAGAAAACATACTTCCCCGCCCCCCCCCTTGCTGCTGTATGCTTGCCTCATGCTGACCAGAGAGGAAATGACAACCAGATGCCCTTGTGACCCACCGTTCCCCTGAGGTGACCAATCCAAGTGTAACATGTGGTCACCTCATTTGGGAAGGAGCCAAAGCCTGTTCTCTTTAATTGGCCGAATGGTCCCCTACAGCTGCAACAGATTAGGGACAAATTCTCTTCAAATAAAGCTGTGCTTTTTCTCCCCCACCACTTTTTTGGGGGGGTGTTGGGGAGAAATCATTCCTGGAGAAACATGTGCACATACACACAAAAGTGAAGTTAATAAAAGTGTCAGGTAGGCAAACAAAATACCATTTATTATTAAACAGCAATAAAAGGCCACATTGATGTGTATAAGAAATCAGGCAACTAGGGAGCTCGAGAGAGAGGGAGGCTAGCAGTATCTCATGAATCATTGCAAAAGTTTGCTCTGATCTTTAATACCAGACTCAGTGACTTTGAAAAGGGGGGAAGGGGGCAAACATTTGTAATTTCAAGTCCTAAGCCTTTTCTTTCCAATTCTACAGCAATTCATGGCTCAAAGAGAATGAAACCAGCACAGCTAGAACAACAATTTGCTGCAAAGAGAAGTCTAAGCTGTGAGAGCCATCTCAGAGGGGACTTTCCTTTGGCCTGGCCTGGCCTGCCAGTGAACTCTGTTAGCAGCTATTTTAAAGAATATAAAGAATATTTTAAAGAATAGAATTTTAAAGATAAAGGCACCTTCAGGGCAGAAGCAGGTTGTTCACTGATCTAGAGATCCACTATCTGAGAAACTTCTGATGAAAGGGCTATATTTAGCAGCCATTCAGCCGGCAAATAAGTGCTCTGCTATTCATTATAATCTCAAATTTTCATGAAACAAAGCTCATTTTCTTAGACTTTGCAGAAGCTGAGTTTTAATGTAGTCTGTTGTTTTTTTTTTCCTCTCTGACACTTCTTACTGTGTTTTTCTTTCATTGCTTCATCTTAGTCTTGGGTGTGTAAATTAACTCTTTAGGGGCATATGTAGAACATACTGAGGGTGTACCATGGGGGAAGGAGCTGCCAAGAGTTCTGTACCAACAGTTCTGGAGCCCCAATAGACACAGAACTGTTCTTGCTGCATAGACTCCTTTGGATTCTCAAAAAAAGTTTGTAAAATTTTGGAGATCTATTCACGTAACATAACAGTCATCGTTTCTACTTAAGGCTAAGGAAATGTCATCTTCTTTTACTTATGGGCCATTAGGAAATGGAGTGCAACACCAATGCAGGGTGTGAGAATGACCATATATCTAACACTCATTCTACTCCTTTTGGTAAAAAAGAGTAAGAGACATTACTCTTGCCACTTGCACTGTTGTACTTAACCAAGAAGAACTGTTTGTTATTTTATTTAGCCCAGTGCCACCCAGGCACGTTTTATTGTAGTCGTTACGTTAAACATATTCACATACAATACAGTCAAAATTGTTATACAATTATATCAAATGTTCCAGCTGAATTTTTCTAAATATCTTCCACCCCTACTTCATGTATTAAAGCCCAATTGTTCATAAGCAATAGTTCAACTGGCCCTGTTGCTGTGCCTTAAATAATCATATATTTAAAAAAAAAAAAAAAAAATCAGAGAGATTTGTTGTTCATTTAACTGGAGGGAGGAATCTTACTAAGAAGTTGGAAACTTTAAAGTTGAGAACAAATATCTGTATGTGGGTCAGCAATATGAATATGTTCAGCTCCTAGTAAGATCTGAAAGTGCTCAGAGCTACAGACTTTGCTTGAAGACCTCTTCTACCCTCAAAAGACTAGACAGAATGAAAAAGCTCCTCTTGCTCTGGGGTATCAGAGTGTTTAATCCTCCCAACTCTTATTAATTATCTGATTTGTTCATTTCCCCAAAAAACATCTTCCGAGGAGGGAGAGAATCAAAGAACAATGAAGGATGAAATAAGTCATTGTGGAGATATTTTAGATTTGAAATACTTTCAAGAAACCCGTTTAATACTCTCTGTCCACACATAGAGGTATTTTATTTTCCCTTCACTGCATACATTAGCATAAACTGGTTTTGCATGTACCTGTTATAAATACAAATAGACATATACACTAATAAACTTATTGAATTGTTTACTCCATTTATTTTAGAACAATGCACAGTTTCCTGAGCCTGAGAATTCATAGGTCTTTGCTGTGTATTCATCACATAAAAAATAAACGTAATGTCTTGTGTCACTAAACACAGCCTTTTCCTCAAGCAGCAAAATGGTTTTACATCAATTTTCAAATAGGATGCCAAAGAGGTGGGAATGGGATGAGCCCAGCAGAAGCTCACATCACTCTCAGGTAGCTATCGTTCCATAAGCAGACAGGAATAAAAAGTGCACTCTGCACCAGAAACATTTGCCTCCATGATAATAACATGATGAAACCCTTTGGACAAAACCCAGAGGCTCATGTATGCTGATGTTTCCTTGTACTTAGCTAAACTTGAAGTATTTTATGTTGGGAACAATGACACTGAGAAATTCTTTGGTGGACACCTGTTTATCAAATCTACCGTCTTTCCTCCACCGTTACCAAGCAGAACTTGTTCACATAGGCATTTATCTCATTAAGAATTTAATTATATTCACTCCATATTTCTATCAGCATATTGTCAAATACAGGACTGTATCATCCAGAAGCAAGTTATCAAGGGCAAAAGCAAAATTCAGAAATGCGTACAATGCAGAAAATACTTTAGGGTTTTTCTCTTCCTACTTCTGGTTTACTTAATGTACAGAACTGTTTGCAAAATCCATTTTAAAACATGGGCAATTGAAAGTCTAGCTTTGAAGCTCCCATGACAAAAGTGTTTCATACTGATGTATAATCACAGTTTTCACAAAAGATTACATGATAACATACTGTCAGTTTATCATCTCATTACACATCATAAATATATATCTCAAGTTTTTCCCATGTCGATAGCCAGGTTGAATAAGAATAGTGTAGCTTTCTACTACCCTTTGTCTTTTTCCCCCCCCTTTCCTGCAGCCCTGGCCACAAAATTCACACTGTTCTGCTGTGACGTTGGTTGGATCAAATTGGCCAAACGACAGGAGAAGCAGCAGACTCCATCTGCTTTATGCTCTCAGGAGACAGTAGGAGTTTCATGCATGCCTTCACTCCACCTGCAGCAGCTGTGCTTCTGCAGCCAGAGAGGCAAGAGTGACATCCACCCCATGACATTTGCTACGGCCATTTTTCATACCTCATTCCTACCTCCTTATCTTGTCTGGAGCTTTTTCAATTCTTTTGTGTCACAGTACCATAGAGAATCACTGCATGGAGTTTTTTTTTCTTTTCTAGTCTACAACTAAGAGCTTTTCTACAAATGGTTATCTTGGACAAGTATGATTCTTGACCCATTTTTTATTGCCAAAAAATAATCAGTTTTATGCAAATACAATCTCACATTGCAAACACACTACGTTTATATGTTGCAAAAATAGCCAACTTTTTGCAGACATTATTGCATAAAATACACTTTGGGGAGCAATTAATTTTGAATAATTCAGAGGATATGAAAACTGACCTGTATTTGTAGATTAGATTCTAGTTCTAACTATTAGTATCTTTATTTTAAAATATTTTTTGAAATACATTTTTATAAAACTCTCAGTTTTTTAATATTGGATACAAGTCTGGTGCAGAGGTGGGTTTGTTTTGCTTTTTGGCTGGTAAAGTCCATACTTTTAAAAATTTGGCTCTGTAATGCCTGATGTTAAGGTGCCTGTCTTAATAAAATCGATAAATATGCTCCCACAGTAATCAACACAGTCCTTACATTGCTATCAGTAATATCCAGCCTGTGAAATTCCCAAGATGTTTTTCAGCCTGCCTCGTTCAATGGGCACTGTGAATAATAATTCTACTGCAAAAGGGTTTTGGTCCTGCCAGCACCCAGTTCCACACAGGCTGTGCAACTCCTTTCAGCAGGAGTGGCACAGAACTCAGCCATGCAAGCTGAACTTTGAGGCAAAAGCAGCTCCATATTTCATTTTAGTTTACACAGAATTGGCCATCGTTCTTTTCTGGATAGATCAGCCACGCAGACAGGTTCCCCAGGGGATGAGCGGATGTCAGCGTGGGAAGCTATGAGGTAAGGCTTATCTACGTCATTCCCCAGAAAGTATAAGCCAATAACCATTTGTTAAAGCACAGTTAGCGGATTTCATAGAGCGAGCTGCTCAATGCAGTTGTTTTTCTTCTTACAAAAGCATCACAAAGCAAGACAGCATATAATTGAGGGTAACTAGTGCTTTGTAGAAAAGTACAGAAAAAAGCGAGCAAATCCAACAGGCCAAATCTTATACCAGAACTGATACAATTCTTTCATACCTTCTCAAAAACCTAGGGAATTCTGCCCAGTTCTGCTAACTTTTACCAGTGTTGTATGCTTGGAGCAGGTTACTGTATAAATGTGGTTTTTCAGAGAAAATGTGACAAAAATCTCTCTATAGAATGTCATTACTTTTGGCAGAATTCACCAGTCTATAACTCTATACGGCCATGAAGTTTTACAGCGAACTCCAGATCAATTGCAGCTCTTGACATTTATCTAACTTGAATGCTAGAGAATATACTTTTTGGTTTGATTCGTATCTGTTACCAGCTAAATGGATCAATAAGGCTTTTTTTTTTCTTTTTTCAGTGAGAGAGGGTCTACACTTGACATCTTCTTTTAAAGTTGGGCAGACAGTTTCATTCAAACTGCAATGCTCAGCAACCTCTGATATTCTAGCAGTACCCAGCTGCTCTGCTATTGTTAAGGGATGGTTCAAATCTCTATTATAAACCATTCTTTTTTTTTTTCTTTTTTTTAAAACAAGTTTAAAATGCAGCTGTAAAAATTGCTTTGGGATGAACCTTGGCATGCTGAGTTGACTGTTAGGCTCTCTTTCTCTTGCCTGCCCCCCTGCCTTTTTAAAATTTGAATTTAGATTTATTCTGTCTGGAGATAGAGGAAGGAAAGCGAGTAATAAAAATAACCTATTCCAAAACTAATAGGCATACACCAAACCATCAGATAATCAGGTACGTGGCTTGACTATATATTAAAATAACATATTAGATAACATATATTTGCAAGTGTCAGACCCCAAAATCTTCACAACGTTAAAAGAAAAGATGTAACAGGTGAGGTGATGTTAAAGATCATACACCTGAAAAAGATCCTTCATCACCAAGTCAGGATTCTCTTTCGGGCCATCTCTGCAGTTGTCCATGGAGCCACTCTGGCTACCGAGGAGGCAGTCAGGACTGAAAGTACTGTAGCAGTGTACTTTAATATACTGCTTTTATCAGCAGCAGATCAATACAATCATGTACACTGTACATGTTATGTTTCAATAGATCAGAACGTATCATCATATGACTGCTTCAGTGCCCCTGCTTGCTCAACAGTGAGTTCATTCTCCACAGTAATGCAAAACAGAGCTATTAAGAGGTAGACAGTTAATTGTCACGGATATATTTTAGAAAAGGGGTAATAATATGTGCTGTCAATGTGATGTATTCTCAGTGGCTACGGTGCTGATACAATCAGCAAACTCCATAAGGTTCAGAGTTAGCCTTTGCTAGCACTGGAAGCAATTAGCTATCAAATTGATCTCTATTAGGGCCCATGGATAGAATGCCTTCTGTCAAGTATATAACTAGCTATTCCAGTGGCCTTTCTTTATGCCTGAAGCATTAGGATGCACTGGAAAGGACCCTCAGCTTTAATCCAGAATTTCCATGCTTTTGTAGATTTAATTAAGATTGTGCTTGGTCTGAAGAGAAACGCAAAGTTTTGTACTTGCTATTCACACCCATATTTCACTAGCACCTATCAGGATTATGAGTATCAAATAACAAATTCTAAATTGTGATACCTTAAGTCGTAAAACATTCGTAGAAAAAATGAATGATTTGTTTTGTTTCTGAAAGAAAATTGTAGAAGTTGTGTTTGCCAATGTTAGAGGCCTCCAAAGATGTTCTGAAATCTCAATACAAGTAGCTGTTTTCACCTGAGACACACGCATTACAAACCTTGGGAGAAGAAGAAGCTACTTGTGGAAATTCATTACAATCAGGTGGCGTGGCTGTACAGAAAGCTCTCTCTGACAGCAGCTGTAGGGTTTATATCAGGGTGATACAGGCAACATTGCATCGGTCAATTATAAAATAACAAATTCAACCATAATCAGCATATGCTTTACCACTGATAGATCTCAAGCCCTTTGTCTCACATATTGTGTCACCATTCACCAATAAAAATAATTTGGCCTTTTACAAACTATTACTATGTTCTCTCTTAAACAATATCTTGCAGTGGTGAGTTCCACGAGTTAATTTGAGAAGAACTCCATTTTCCATTATTTACACATCACTATTTTGAACCATTAAAGAAAATCAGAAGCATTCTCAGTAAAATTCACTTCACATTTCTTCATAAATAGATATACACACAATCCTGTTCATATCACTTCAACCACTCCTGTTTAATGCACTTAATCATTACTGGGTTGCATCAGACGCAACGTGGCCAGCAGGTCAAGGGAGGTGATTCTGCCCCTCCACTCCGCTCTCGTGAGACCCCACCTGGAGTACTGTATCCAGCTCAGGGGCCCCCAGCGTAAGAAAGACATGGACCTGTTGGAGTGGGGCCAGAGAAGGGCCACAAATATCATCAGAAGGTTGGAGCACCTCTCCTATGAAGACAGGCTGAGAGAGTTGGGGTTGTTCAGCCTGGAGAACAGAAGGCTCCAGGGATACCTTGTTGTGGCCTTCCAGTACTTAAAAGGGGCTTATAAGAAAGATGGGGACAAACTTTTTAGCAGGGCCTGTTGCGATAAGACAAGGGGTAATGTTTTTAAACTGAAAGAGGGAAGGTTTAGACTAGATATAAGCAAAAGTTTTGTTTGTTTTGTTTTGTTGTTTTTTTTTTGGGGGGGGGGTTGTTCTTTTTTTTTACAATGAGGGTAATGAAACCCCGGCACAGGTTGCCCAGAGAGGT